>CM033695.1:30151285-30636285 GCA_019514585.1 Dendrobium officinale | reverse complement strand
AGCTCAATAAAAGATGATATGAATAAACTCAGTTTTAAAAACAGAAATATACAGCATCAACAGCACTACATGTAAAGATAAGGGAATAAACCAAACGAGTTCTAACATGAAGCAAACTAATATGAATAAAAACACACGAATTATGTAAGCATACTCGGTCCTTGAGAATAAACCAAATAGTTTATTCAATTATTATCACATTTGAAAAAAAAAATCATTCAATGAATTTGTTCTTACTCTCTGAAAATACAATGATAATCATACATTTCTATGATTCAGAAATCAGATTTCCATGATAACATATTAGCTGCTAAAACATCTCAACAAGCTTCAAGGTAGTTCCAGATAGATATCCAATTTCACTCTTAACATTGTACTGCTATTCAATAATAGAATAGAGAAAATGGCACATATTTTGTATGACAATTTTACATGCAGTACGCATTCTAGTACCTAATATACTTGATCATCAATTCGCATGACATGCATGACTAATAACTATAAGGAAATCAGCATCTTATTATTTTATCAGATCAGAAGCCCCAGAAACAAAATGTAAAAGAAACTAAGCAAGATACTGCCAGCAATATTTGCAACTAATTCATTGAGAAGTTCACCGGTTCTTCCAGACATCGACAATCAACTCAAGCTTATTGAAGAGTAAGGAATAACATACAAAAATCATAAGCTATGATTATCAAAACATACTGCCCAATTATGCGTTTTGGCTAGACGTTTTGCAAGGGAATTTATGCAATATGCCACATCAGCACGAGGCCTTGAAGCTGAAACAGACTCCAAAATAGCTGCAAAATAAGCTTTAATAAGCATCCACATGGAGCTTGTTTCCGTAAAGTTCATATAGAAGTTACATAAACATAACTCACTGCGAATATGCTTCTCCTTGGGCAACTGTTCGACATGGTTGGTAGCCTTGACAATTGCGACATCTAGTTCCTGGTGGAAATAATGTTATGATAGTCATAGATCAAAGTCATTAATCAAGATTTGCAGATCAATGCTATTCATCAAGGAATAAAGATTATAAAAAACAAGAACAGAGAGGATGACAATATAACCATCATCCATTAAAATAACAATCATATGTGCTTAGAATATAAAATTAACCTTGTAATCGCTGTTCACTTTTACAAATCCAACCGTTGTTGTGTCCTTTAACACTCCAATTGCTTTTCTCAGGTTATGCTGACTAGCACCGCTCCCTGCCATTCTGTTTCCGCACAATATTTTCAAAGATAACTTTAACCATCTTAAAAAGAAAACTTTATTTTTTTTTTTTTGGATTTTAACCTCATTAATTAAGTTGGTGAACAATGTTTTCTGGAGCAAAAGAACCTCTTAAGTTCCAAAGTTCGTGTGCTGCAATGCAAGACATTTGGGTAGGTTGATTTTTCTGCATTTCTACCACCCAAAAAAAAAAAGGAAAGGGAAAAACAGTTCCACAATATTAAACTTAAAGTGCTGGGTTTAAATATTTCTTTACAAGGGATAAAGGTATAACGACTAAATTGACAAAAGAATTGGGGTAGCTTTTGAGGTAGATAAGATAATAGCATTAATGAATGAAGTGCTTTTGGTATGTACAGTGTTACTTATCATTACTATCGATACTAGTGTAACAGACTAAATGCAAAATGGCTAGGAAGGAAAAAGGAAACTAGCCAAATGTAATTCTTAAAAAGGAGTAAATAAAACCAAATCCAAAAGTTGGGAAAATCCAGGTTCTGCTATTAGTGAATCAGTTTATCTGTTGATGCTGATGGTATTGGTCATATTTATGTAGACAATATTTTGGCGTTATGTAGTATAGTAGTTTTAACGGTTCCCTATAATTTTATGTAAGCTTTGATGGAAAAGAGGAAATAAATTCAACATGGGCATGCTATGGCGATTGAGCAGCGCTGATGTAAATGGAGGGAACTGGAAAACTATTGCCCATGCTACATTAGAGCATATGCCATGATAACAACTATTCACAACTAAGTCTATTAAGAAGGTTAATGAAGTACCTATATGCAAAAGACCTGTGGCGAACCATACACCACTTCATATATCTCACTACATTACAGAGGAGAAAAGAGGAGAATCAATTAGCTAGGACTTAGGCTGCCATTTGGTGAAAAGTTGGAGTATGTTGAAGAGAGAGATTTTTTTTTTCTTAATAAACCATCAATCAATCTCATTTCTCAACATGTTTTAATTGATCATAATGTGACCAATAAATTTTTACAATAATTTCTATGATTTTAAAAATAGAACCGGACTGGACAATTCAACAAGTTGAACCGTAAACCGGTTTGCCAGTTAGTCCAATAAATTCTTAGAACTAGTTTCGCAAGAAATCAATATGAACAACGTCAAACCAATCGAACCGTGACATGAACCGCGTCGAGCCAACTGATTAACTGGTGAACTAGTGCCGATTTTTATAACCGACCAAATTTGTTATTAAAGTATTTATATAATTTAATAAATTTAATAAAAAAGATTTAACTTATATAAGGAATTAATTTAAATTTAAACTATTTTAATTTTAAAATAAGCATTACATTTTTATGATAATTATTTGTCAAATAAGCAACAATCAAGCTTTATTATTATGGCCCCACCATCCCAGTGACTTTTTTACTCAGGCGAACTCAAAAAGCTATAAAAACAATGCTAATACTTAATGCCCAAGTAATGTGGTACTAAATAATCAAAATAAAGCTTTCATGTTCAAAACATAACAATACACATTTGAACACATATTTTTTAGTTATTTTTTTATAATGTGAATAACATAAATTTTTTATTTATTTAATTATAAAATATCAAAAAATAATTTTTATCTATTCATGCCTGTTTTTTTAAACTTATATTATAGTGGATGCATTAGGGTAAGCAATTTATGTTTGTTTGTATGCTGGCATGTATTTTTAATCTTTGGATGATCCTCTACGTTGGAAGGCAATGATTGGTAATTTTAGCATAACAACAATATACGAATCTAATTTTTTCCAGGCATGCCATAGCTAAAGCTCGTAATGACATTTGGTGGACAAGTATGGTGGCTGTAGGCAAATTACTTCAAATATATAATTTCAATTTTCTACTCACAATTCAGTAAATCCTTGACACTAGCTTTTCAGGATCCCAAAGCATGGATTTTGGATTAAATTGTTTGCATTTATTGCGTAAGACGTATATAAAGTCTCATGCTTAACAAGCTTTTGTGCTCCGTCAAAGGATAGCTGGAACAATCTCTAAAATGATTACGGAGAAAAAAAGAGCATAGCTGCAAGAAAGAAACAGGGCAACTTACTGCTTCCCTATAAGTGACTTCCTTCTAAATTCCCAAAAAAATCTTCTGCTGAAAAGCATAAACTTAAACAATCTCATCATAGCCATAAGAAATTCAACCATTTCTAAAAAATGCAACAAAGGCATATACCAATCTAAAGCCATTCAAACCGCACCAATGCTTGAATATATGAAATCAAACAGCAAAACATTCACTATTTCACTCTACAAGTTCCGAAAGAAGGAATTGCATGAACATCAAAACTGCTTTCAAAACCTAAAGTAGCGATGATCAAGCTCACAGGCAATAATATAGAAAACACGAAAGAGTAGATTATGGTTTTACGAACCTCTGAGAGCGATGAAGGGCTAAAGTCGATCGGAAAACGTTTCGCTTAGCGGCTTAGGAATGCAGGAAGTGGTCGGAGACGGACAGAAGAAGAGAGACGGCTGGAGCTTGTTGGAGTATTCGAGAACAGAAATGAACGTTACGTTCGCTCAAATGGCGGTCAGAGAGTTTATGCGCGAATCGCCGGCGAGCTGTACCAGCTGCGTTGCTTTTTGGCTTTATTTGAGATGCGCGCGCCTTAAAAACTGCCATTTAGCGCTAACGTCCTCTACAATCTAGATAATTATTAATGTTTCACAATATAAAAAAAATTATATTTCTATCAAAATTTTGATGAGAATACATTTCAAAACTTTTAGATATTTTAATAATTAATATTTTGATAAAAAATTTATAATTTTGAGATCAAATTTAAATATTTTAATATACGAAGACCTGCTCCTTAAAAACTGCTAATATTTAGGGCAAATTTTCATACTAAGCATAATTAATAATTAAGCTGTAAGATTAAGCACGCTTTAGAAAGAATTTAAAAATAGGCAAAGTCGCTCGTTTGAAAGGCGACTTAGGTTTAATCCAAGGACCACGTGGCAGATGATGTGGCAGTTTGAATAAAATAAAGTAAGTCGCCTGTTAACCAGGCGACTTGTAAGTCGCCCGTTAACCGGGCGACTTAGAGTTAAGTACAGCAACTTTACCTTTCCCTTTCCCGATCTGTTTCTTCTCTCCCACTTCTCCCCCATTTTTTCCCAGCTTGCTTGCGGTTGCTGTCGCCGGTTCTAGCAAAGGTAAGGAATTTTTTTATGCATTTTATGTGTAGTTAGTTCATTGTTTGTAGATTATTGTGTATTTTCGTTAGATTAAGAAAGATTTATGAATTTCAAACTACTTCTCAAGTTTTTTTTGGGTGAATCTCTTTGTTTGTGGAAATTTTTTGTAGATCTGTTTAAGATTTCTGCATTTAGCTTAGACTTAAGTAATTTATTCACCTTTCCCTTTCCCGATCAGACATTCTCCCTCTTCGCTATTTCGAGATCTGCTTGCTGCTCCGCCCGTTCGTCGCCGGATCTGGTAATGTGAAGTTATTTTATGCATTTTTTATGTTAAATTAGTTAGATTTTTTATATCGGATTAGGCGGCAATTTTTGTTAAATGGATTGTCATAGAAGTTTGAGGAGAGTCTATAACCTTGCATGTTAATAAAGGAGGTTTTGTGGAGTGAGGTGACAGAGTAGGTTATCAAAATAACGTGTTTTAATGAATTGCAAAATTTAAGTACTATGATTTATAATGATTATAAGAGACATAAGCCTTGGAGAATAGGGTATTGATAAAATTAAAACATTTAGAGCTTCTGATGACCTATATAATAGGTTTGGTATGCGGGCAAAGGAGGAGATATAAACTATGATAATATAGATAATTGATCTTGAAACTTTAAATAAGATGCATTATAATTGAAGTTAATAGAATCTTAAAAATGAAGGCATCAAGTAAAATTGTAAGAAGCTATTTTGTGAAATTATTAATTTAATATTTTAAGAGATTATTTTAGAAGAGCATGATGAATACATGTAATTTGCTTTGTAGAATATGCATATGGGTAAATTTTTAGCTTCAAATTAGATGCTATTCAGAGTTGGATGGCTATGGGGAATAATGCAGTGATTAATTAGCTAATTTTTTAATTAAAAATTGAATAATAAGAGGATGCAAAATGATAACAAGAGTAACTGACATGCTCAAGACTTGGTTAAAATGGAGCTGGTATTAAACAAGGATGAGTTTGATGCATTCATGCATAATTCGTTTGGTCTTCTAAAAAAATTGGTTAAAAAATGCAGTTGAAGAGTAATAGTTTAGAAACAGATTCATACTAGTATGTGTGGATTATTTTACCAAAAATTGTGTTAAAAATGTATGGAGTGATTAAAATTCTTTCATATTAGCTACTTGGACGAAATTAAACATGCATAACTAGCTAAAAGTGTTATGCAGCAATCATGAAAAAAGTTAGAATATTTAATGGTTTAACTTAGATAATTAGTGGATATAACTCTACATTGCTTAAAGATTGTATAGTTTATATAATTATTTTACTCTTATATACTTTTATACTATTATATTCAGAGATAATATTAATTAAGATAAATATATATTAAGAATTTGTGCTTTGTTTTTTTTTTTTAGTGGAACGTACGAGCAGAATAATGAGTGGAAGTGCTGCAACTTTCGTGCTCCTGTATGGAGGCGAGTTACATATTGATGAAAAATTTGCACCAAGTTATTCTGGGGGTAGGAATCGTCCGTTACATGTGCCAAGAAATATAAAGTTAGAGCAGCTTAAGTTAAGGATATTTAGAGCACTGAAGTATGATCCTACGAAGTTTTCTGTGAACTTGTATGTCGAGTGCCTGTGGGAAACGAGTTTGTCGCTTCACATGTAGAAGAAACGATGTTTGTGAAGTTTTTATTATGTCAAGCTGCAACAGAATTTCTCATCATGTATGTCGATGTCGAAGAAAAAATTGTAAGTGAAGATAATATTGAGCCTCCAAATTCAGAAAGATTTGTACTTCAACCCAAGTTGAAAGGGTTCAGGTGGGCTAATACTTCAAGGTTTGAAGCAATAGAAGAAGTCCATCATTAGTGAGTTTCCTATATCATGTTTAAGAAAGAGATATGTACGAATTTATCTTTTTGATTAAGTAATGATTAATAATAATTTTAATGTAGTGATATTGAAGACCAACAGACGCAGGATCCTCCTTTAGCGCCTGCACAAACAGTCCCTTCATATCATTATGATTATGTGACTATGAGTAGTGGATCTAGTGAGCAGTGCTCTGATGATGAAGGTGCTGATCTATTACCAGTGGTCAACGATGGTGATGCAGTTGATAATGAGGAGATTAGAAATATTGTCCAAGATTATTGTACTAGATCTGTCTACAGTACAGATACAATGGTAGCAAATAACGACTACGCCGAGACTTGTAGGACAACAGAAGAATGGGATAAGGAAGTTGACATTGATGCTGATTACGATGCGATGATAGTAGAGGATGAGTTCTCGATTCCGAATGACTTAATAGAAGGGATGTGCTTCACAAGGAAGATAGATCTGCAATTTGCTTTACAAGGTTGGGCAAAAATAATATGCAATATATTGTCATCGCATCGAATAGGACAAAATTTACAATTATTTGTGCGAAGCATGATTGCCTGGTATATCCTTGCTTATGGCGACTTCACTCAGCTCAGAGTAAACGCTTAGGCGGTGTATGGAAAATCTCATCCATAAAGAACCAGCATAGATGTGTGTCTCCAATTCTTGATAGTGGCCACCGTCAATGCAACTCACAGTTTATAAGTTTCTATATTCTACCCACAATTAGGAAGCAGATGGACTTGAAGCCAAGGGAGATAATCGGTCGTATGGAATCGAAGTTCAATATTAAAGTGTCATACATGAAGGCTTGGGATGCCCGGAGGAAGGCAATAAAAGTAGTTTTTGGCAGTTGGGAGGAGTCTTATCGCACTCTTAATTTGTTCATGGATGTTGTTGCCTCTGTAATGCCTGGTACGGTATATCGAATTCAAAGCACGCAGATAAATAGGTTCCAAAGACTATTCTGGGCATTTGGTCCTTCTATTACTGGGTGGAAATATTGTCGGCCAGTTCTTTCTCTTGATGGCACATTCCTACTCGGTAAATATAGGGGGACATTATTAACTGCGATAGGTATGGATGCTAATAATGGTCTATATCCACTTGCATTTGCTGTAGTTGAATCAGAGTGTAACGAATCATGGATTTGGTTTTTAAGACAAGTCAATGAGCTACTCCCTGTAGTTACGAACAGGCCTAATCTCTGTATCATATCAGACAGGCATGCTGGTTTGGTTAGAGGTTGCAGGGAAATCTTTCCTAATGTTGCTCATCGACACTGCCTAAGACATCTACGTGAGAATTTCAAGAAAGCAATACGATAGATGGGAATAGGAGACATTGATTTTTTGTGTCAAAAAATATACGCAGCAGGAAAATACAGATGATAAAGCCTTTTTTAATAGATGTATGGAAGACATGAGGAGGATCAAAGTGGACATCCATCAATGGCTCGTAGACCATGATGTAAGTCGTTGGTCTTTAATAAATGATGGTGGATTTAGATTGGGGTAATGACAACTAATGCTGCAGAGTCTTTCAATGGAGTTTTAAAGCGAGCAAGAGGATTGCCGATACAAGCCTTGATTACGGCCATATACTATAACATTATTTCATTGTTTATGAGGAGGTTGGAATTCATTGCAACGGAGGAGCAACAAAACAATAACTTCTTCGCTCCACGTGTTCAGACATTACTAAAAAAAGTTGAGGAGGAGGCTAGACGAATGCCTGAGCCAATCCGGCTTAACTTGAATGAATTTCAAGTTGTTGACATGTCCTTTAGATCATACCGTGTCGACATACTAGACGGGAGGAGGTGCAAGTGCAGTTGTGAAAAAACTATGCTGTATCACTCGCCATGTTCACATGTGGTCTGTTGTTTGGCATTGTTAAGACGGTCACATTTCGAATATGTTTCTCCCTACTACACGACAACTAACTACAAATTAACTTATTATGGAGAATTTCACCATATCCCTAATAAGGATGAATGGGGAGAGCATAACCCAATTTCTGGAATAATGCCACTACTCCCACCAAATTATCGAAGAAGATCTGGTCGTCCACGAACAAATCGTTATCGCAATACGATGGACGAGGCACAAGCTAGGAGCAGCAGGTTATGCGGAGCTTGTCACTTAGCTGGACATAACAAGGCCACTTGCCCAACTAGATTCAATCGCAGGAACTATGATTTATTTGTGTCAACTGTTGTATTTTCACATGCATTTAAGTGATTTTTATGTGTGTAGTTCTCATTTGCGTTATATTTGTAGTTTTCATTTGCGTTTATGTAATATTTTCACATGCATTGAAGCTTTTTTGTTTGTAGTTATCATTTGCGTATATGTAATATTTTCACATGCATTGAAGCTTTCAATGAGAACATTGGATTGCTCTATTAGGAGATGTCATTAAAAGCATTTAATTCTTATGTCATCTAGTTGTACGTCACTCAAAATGAGTTGGACATATATGGAGATGCTAAAAGGAGTATCCAACAAAGAAAGATTTGATGAAGAAAGTCGTAGGATTCATGCTTCTATAGCACGAGCCGGTGATACTCCATTAGAGCAAAAGGCGAATGCAAATGAGATTTTTCGGTGTTGTCTCCACAAATGGTCAGAAAAAAAGGATGATTGGCTCTGGGCTATACATGCTGAGTTGATCGTGGTAAAACTTTTCAGGACAAAAAATTTTTTAAATGCTGCAGGTTGGAAATCACTTGAAATTAGGTTCAGAGAGGTTAACGGTCATTTTGTTAGCCCTCACTTCTTGTAGATGCGATACCACGAGCTGAAACGCCACCGAGACGAGGGTTATTCACCACCTGATTTGGACTGTATTCACCTTGATCATGAGCATGTCATTTTTTATCGTAGTTGGTGTTCGAGTCATGACAAATTCATTAAAAATTTTTATAAAGATCGGATGAAGAAGGTAACACCTGATGGTCAGTTGAGAGAGTTCTTCAAACTTGAGGATTGATAGGACCTACAATATGAGTTTGAGTGCAAGATGAGGTGTTGTCCAACACAGTCACAGCTCCAATCACGTATGCATATGCTGCTTAGGAATTAGTAGACCTGTAGCATCGAACGAACTATACAGATGTGTTATGCATGAGGTGTTGCTACTTTAATGTGTAAGAATTTTGTAAAATTTATTTTTAATGTGTGGTATTGTGCTAATCTTCAAATTAATTATTAATTAAAGTTTGAAATAATTCTAAATGATCTTTATTATATTTTTTTATGTTTAAATAATAGTTTATTTAAAGTTAGTTTTTTATTTTTATTTAATTTTGAGACAGGCACATTCACAGACTTCCGGGACCCATTCGATCATCGCATCACCTCAAGGTTTCATATGGGACAGGCACATTCACAGACTTGTGTTCCCCTCAGATGGCTGCGTTGGACATTTTGGCGTGACTCGTACTTGGACCTGAATGATATGGATTTTTGGAGGCATGTTCGGGCTTACATTTTGTTCATATTGGGTTGTCACCTTCTCCCAGATACTTCAGGTTCAGAGATACATTTACAATACCTGACTATTATGGAGGATTTAGCAGTATTCAGTACGTACTCTCTTGGAGGAGCAGTTTTAGCCCATTTGTATAGAGAGTTGGGAGAAGTAACACGGCCTAGTAGAGCCAACATGGCGGGATACATCCATTTGTTACAAATCTGGGCTTGGGAGCATC
The DNA here is from genome assembly GCA_019514585.1 of Dendrobium officinale. Taxonomy (NCBI): domain Eukaryota; kingdom Viridiplantae; phylum Streptophyta; class Magnoliopsida; order Asparagales; family Orchidaceae; genus Dendrobium; species Dendrobium officinale. The sequence goes on along the minus strand of CM033695.1, from coordinate 30,626,250 downwards.
TACATGTAGGACGACCACTGCTTCGTGTTCCTTTTCCAGTGGAGCTTGGTGGACTAAGTGTTGGGTTCAGGTATGAGAAAATTTTAATTATTATATTTTAATAATACTACATGCAATAAATTCTTATTTACAATATTAATGTAATAGGTGGAATGAGGATCGTCTCAGAGAATTGCCGGTCGGAAATCTCATTACCTATAGAGATGAGCTCGATGGTTTACTAGATAGTCAGGTATCTCCTTAAACATCTGAATTGAAAAATTAACTCTTTATTTCACATTTATTAATCTAATTTTTACAAATGTAGGTAATTTGGCAACCTTATACGCCCGATATTCAAGCACAGGTTGCACAGATTTGTCTGTCAGGGGCGGACATTTGGACTGCACGAGTGCCTGTAATCAGTTGGAAGAGGGTTGAGTGGCACTTGCCGGATAGAGTCCTACGGCAATTTGGCTTATGCCCACGAATTGACATCCAACCAATGGATCCAAGCTTCAAAAGGGTAGATGGTCGTGGGAAACCTGACATGGATTGGATGTTGTACCACCGAGCACATATTGAAATATGGGAGAGTAGGCGTGAATTCATTATTACAGGAGATTTACTGGACCATCATAACACCTACTCAATTCATCAGTACATACACTGGTACAAGTCATGGGCAACACTTTACATGTTAAAGGCACCTGTCGAGCCTCCAACAACGGCCTATCCTAGAGCTCCCTCAGAGCGCCTTTTGGTAAGTTCAAATTTAATATGCTTTAATTTTTTGAAATAATTTCCTTCTTCCAAAATATTAACATATCTCTTTTGTTAATTCAGAGGGATTTTTTCATGGGTACTGAACAAGCTTTGCAGCAACACTTCAATGGTACTGATGATACACCGCAACAGAGGGACATAAATACAATTGCAGAGCTTTGTCGTGGTTTGCGTAGGCAGTTGTATATTCAAGATCAAGGATATTTTGAGGATAGAGGTGAGCATGATGCACCATTCTCCATGACCCAAGAACCTCCTCACCAGTACAGTGGATATGCTGGACCGTCCTCTTATCCTGATCAAGGGCCCTCTACGGACCTCTTCAGCAGCCAGGTGCCAGCGGATTTGGAAGCATACCTCAGCCCAGATTTCGTACCGAGCACGATTCATACAGATGACATAGCTGAGGAAGAAGCACCTGAGGAGGAACAACACATGCTACGTCAAAGGCCACGACGACCGCCTCAGCATTACACTCCAGGCACTGATGCATTGTCACAGAGGCCACGTAGGCGACGCTAGTTCAGCTGTTTATGTATTTCATGCTTATGTTACGGATTATTTAGTTTCAATATGCTTATGTTATGGATCCTTTAAATTAGTAGCTTCGACTTTGTTGGATCAATTGAATTACTTACCTCTTATTTCATATATATTATATGATGCACTTTCTATTTAAAAAAAATTATTATAACATTAATTATCTTTCAAACAAACTATGCAAAACTTAGCCAAATTTATATAAGTTAATTTTGGCTATACAAAATCTCAATCCAACCCGCAAATAATCATTAACTATAAATTGGTCAAACTCTATCTTTCTTAACTAAATTTAATTCTTCAATTATCTTGCTCTTTCGAAAAATGACTTGCAAAAAAGATAAGAGCGTTTAAAGAAAAGAATTCAATATTTCATCCAAATGATAAAAAATAAATAAATGAATTTTATTTTCTTACATTTACCTTGTGGTTCTTCCAATTCATAGATTTTCTTTGTAAAGAAAAGAATTTGTATATTATGCCTATAACATAACAATGATATCATATTTTCATTGGGACATAACTCGATTACTAATTAATTTCTGATCAATTTTTACCATCTAAAAAAAATTCAACAAGTTATGCAAAATTATCACATAAGTAGTAGTTGTTCATAGCAGGAGTTAAGCAAATGTTTAAGTTACATCAACATATAATAGATCAAATACACACATACAATCACTTCTACTAACGGCAATGATCCGAAGGAATTGATTCTGTATAAGGAGGTGGAGGTTCCTGTATTTCCTGATTCTCTGTATAACTACAATGAGACGAATATGATTATTTAACAAATGAATAAGAAAAAAATTGTACTAAATAATTAGTAATATGTGATATTGGGAACTTACCAGGCAAGTAACTCTTCTACTGGTCCTACCCTTGAAGGACCAGCGACCACATCATCCCTTTCTGCTGGGTATGAAGTTTCATATCTTTGTAAATTTGGAGGGTTAGTATTATCTCCTAACACCTCAATCTCTTCGACATCAACGTACATTATAAGAAATTCTGTTGCAGCTTGGCATAACAGAAATTCACAAACTTTATCATCCTCAACTTCCGAAGCGACATACTCATTTCCAACAGGCACCCGACATACTAACTTTACAGAATACTTTGAAGGATCGTACTTCAGTGCTCTAAGTATCCTAAATTTAAGCTGTTCTAAGTTGCAATTTCTTGGCACATGAAGGGGTCGACTCCTACCCCCAAAATAGCTTGGCGTCAAATTGGTGTCCACTTTTAATTCACCTCCATACATAAGCACAAAGGTCGCACCACATCCACTCATTATTGAACCCGTACGTATCACTATGCAAAATGAACAAATTACAAAATACTTAATATTTTAATTATTCTAAAGGCTGCTAAAATATAATTAAAATTAATTTAATTTTACAAGTATGATAAGACTTCATTACAATTTAGCTCTTAAAAAAATTATTTTAAAGAATTATAACTTAAACAAATAATTATTATATATTAACAAAAATATAGCTTCTCAATTTATAGCAATATACAAAGACTAATTCGTTAGATCTACCAAGTTTTAACAAAATCTATGTTCTATATCAACTTATCTCTAGTTCTGTCAAACAATATTATAACTAACTCTAGCAAAGTTAGACAAATTAATAGATCTACCAAAAAAATTCATAAATAAACTAAAAAGACTCAAATAGGATCATTTTTAACCAAATTTGTACAACACCGATGGCGAGATCATCGACTAAACATAATAAACCACAAATACTAAAAATAAAACCTTACGTAAACACTTGATGGCGAGATCGGCGACTCCGAACTTCCCTATGGCGACGGCTGCAGAAGGGGAAAGCGAAGGAAATGAGATCGGGAAGGATTTTGGGAATTAAAGTAGTAGCATAAAGTCGCCCGTTAATTGGGCGACTTATAAGTCGCCACATCATCACCACGTCGGATCTTGACTATTCTAGTCAAAGCATAAGTCGCCCGTTTAACGGGCGACTTTGCCTATTTTTAATTTTTTTTTAAACATGCTTAAACTCTTAATATAATTTATAATCATGCTTAGTCTTAAAATTTTCCCTAATATTTATCGTTTATCTCCTATTACATCAAGATAATTATTCAATAGACCTTTAGATTTGATAATATAAAAAAAATTTATCTAGACCAAACTTTTGAAAGAGTACATTGTACTCTAAGATGAGTATGATAATTAACGATAAACTAATTTTAATATAAATTCAAATATTTTAAGATCAATTCAGATCATTTACTAGTTAGAAATAAATTTATTTTGATAATATCTTGTACTAATTTATTTTTTTAATATGATTTTTACATTAAAGTAAATAATTGATTTGCCATTTAATATTAAAAAATTTAAGATAAACTATTTTAGATCCTATGATTAGAAAGGGTGTCAATAAATGACTTTACATGCAAATATGGACTGAAAAATTCAATTTCAGGTTAATATGTTTAATAAACAGGTTGAATTTGGTTCCACCACCGATACTTTCCGTTGGTCATCACAGCTACTAACCATCGGTCATCACATCTTCTTTTTATTTTTTAAAGAAAAATAAAGAGTGAAAGACCAATTCTATTATAGTCCAATGAATCCACAAGACCCAGCTCAAGCATCATTGAACAAGATGTTTCATCTCTTGAAACTTTCTCCATTGCCAAATGTGTTGATTGATAGCTCTTATGGTATTAAAATAACATGGCATGGGGGCTATTAACTTAGGCTTCGTTTGAGACGGCTTTCTTAGTGCTTCTTAAAATAGCTTTTTAATTAAAAAAATTATACTAAAAAACTACTTTAATAAGCAATAAGAAAACCGTCTCAGACGAAACCTTAGTTCTCGATAATCATTATCATCTCACAAGCTCATTCCTCGTAGAATGTGACGACTACCAAACCTTATAGTAATTAACGATCAAAACAAGGACAAAATGTTCCCAATGCCTTAATGGTGAATCATTGGTGAATGGCTACACAAAAATTTATGTCTTATTGTATGTATTTTCACAACACCTGTCTATTTCTATGTAATATACAAAGTTAATTAATTTCTCAATTATTCTCCCAATGCCACCCGATTGCAATAACTACTATATTCTCCATAACAAGATTTTGAAAATATTCAAGGTGGAAATGTTCAACAAGATCATTAATTTAATCTGGACTTTAGTTAAGATCATATATAATAAATATTTAATTTATTTAAATATTATTTAAAAAACTATAATAAACATATAAACATATATAATAAATATTTAATTTATTTAATCTGGACTGTCTCATTTACAAGGTTAGACTACATTAAAATAGTTTCGTTTGTCATCTCATTATCAGATCCAAGAGGAGAATGCAAATAATATGGTCGTTAGAGCTTAGAAAACATAAATATATGCAATGGGCTGTCTTCTTTTAGGTGCGAGAGTGGAGTGAAAGAGAAAACGAAAGCTGTACTCGAGGTCGTGAGTCATGAGCCATGAGAGAGAAGCAAAGGGAAAAACGAGTCATTGATGTTTTTCATGTGTCCAAAAAAAAGATGTTGGTGACTTATTTGGAACAAGAACATAAATCAAATAAAAATTGAGTGAATATTATAACCATTTGAATCATGTACCAACATGACAAAATTAAAGAGGAAATGATATTATAAGCAATGAAAGTAATTGATAAGTATTGAATTTTATTATTTGAATTTGTAATCAAGCAATCTAAGATGTTTTGAGATGAGCAAATCAAAATCTAAAAGTAGAATGTTACAAAGAAATAGTTAATGATAGCTAGCTAGTAGTTTCCACAATTATTTTTTATTCAAGTAATTCAAGACTAAAAATTTTGCAATCCTTTATAGTTGCACAAATTAAGCATCATGCCAAACATTTATAATAAGAAAAAGACACCGCTGAATTTAAGAGATATTTCAAACAAAACAAATTTGCCAACAAACTTCAAAAGCTTCAACAAGTCGTTTACAATTTGACTTCAAGAAGTGTTTCAAATATCAAAAAAAAAAAAAAAATCCCATTCCTATTCCTCCTTTTCCTCTCCTTCTCTTTAATTTCAAATGTCATTGAGGTGAGAGCTAATCATTACCTCTCTTATAATAATTGGCAAATCATTGGTAAATAACAGTATGATAAGTAAACTTACAAGTAAAAGTGTAAAAGAAAAACTTTTTGCTCTTCGACAACCATAAAGCATAGGCACGAAAATATTCCTTTAGTGTTCCAGCCAAACAATAAACCATACATTAGGTGGTGGGGGGGGGGGGGGGGGGGGGGGGGGGGGTCAATATTCGATACGACCCGAAAAATCCGGCCCCAAACCTGACCAAAAAATTTTGGGTCCATGCCAACCAGTTTGGAAAATGAGCCGGGTTCTCATCAACCCCAAAAATAACTCGAAATTGACACATTTGCTTGGGGCTAAATGAATAAATATCCCGTTGTCCTATCGCATCCTATTTTCCATCGTGCTCATGCATGGTGCTCGATGCGCTGTCCCTGCTCGTTCGGTGGCACTCGCTCGCCCATCGTTCTCGGGTCAGCCAATCGGGTTGGATTCGAGTCGATTCATTTCAATCGGGTTGGGGTCGGGTTAGCTTTAGGTCCAGATTTATAAACGATTTACCTAATCGGGTCAGGTTTGGGATAGGTGAGTTAAAGCTGAGTTAATTCCAGGATGGACTCGAAACCGACCCGAAAATCCACTTTTACACATCTATCGTACATAGGAAAGTCATTAATAGTGTACATTAATGATGCATGCAATATAAATTTTTTTCTACTTCCAGCATCTTTACATTTAACACCTTTTCATTGTTGTTGTAGTTCATGAATTAGAGATTTGAGATATATAAATGTCACAATCAATTTAAGGACTTTTCTTACCATGTATAATCATTGATAGAATAAAGAATGATTTCACTTTATAAGGACACATTGTATGGCACCAAAAGTACTAATAAATGTTATATGTACTGCTCATAATCTTGAAAACATTAAATCTATCAACGACAAAGCAAAGACAAATATTTCATGAATCTACATAAAAATTAGGATATTGATAATTAAATGCTTTCTATGCTTTTTCACTAGCTTGATGCTGTAACATACCATCTCTATTTCATTGCGTAGCATGTCAGATCATCTCTTTTGTAGTTTTTTTGGCTATAAATAATTTATGTAGTCTAAGAATAGGAAAAATTATCAAATGATTTTAGCAGCCTTCATTCGAGTTTTCTTTTCTTGTGCAATATTCCTATTTTGATTACGAGCTTATCATATGCTCCACAAGCTACACATACATTTTGATCAGGCTAATAACCCTAAATAACATGCAATCATTAGGGCATGTGTAGCTTCTTATTTTAATATCATATTTAGTTCTGGGCAATAAAGTCCCCTTAAGAAAGGCTTCGATTAATAACTTTAACAAAATATCAAAAAAAAATGATGTGGTCCAAAAATTTAGACATTTCAATTGAAATAGGTGCAATAAGAATGATAGCTTCCAAAATGCTTTACATCCATATATAATTATGCTTCCTCACATTCTAGAAAATTTGAGAGATTTTACCATCACAAGTTAAATTTTGAGTAAGATTTTTATTGTTGTTTCACTAAGTTAATTGAGTGATTAATTGGAGAAAATGTATCTCTTAATAATCACCTATATCAGGTGGCTCAATTTTAATAGTTTGTGATTCAAAATCAAACGCACTACCAGCATCTTCATTTCCAACACATCCAATGATAACATGATGATCTTCCCCATGTTAATTCCAAATAATTTATTTGGTAAAAATTCCATTAGAGATAATGTGATCCTTGACATTTTTCATTTAATGAAAATATCTTTTAATGAATTTATATATATTATGTAATAACCCTCAATATAACAAAATATATATTTAAAAATAAAAATAAAAATTTGAATTTATGTTTGAATTAGAGCACTTTAGCGTTGTACTTGGTAGTGTTGTGGTACTAGGCTTGAGAGCGTAATGGCACAAAAAATTGCCGCTGCCGCATTGAAGCCTCTATTTTATTGTAATTCTTAATTGAACTACAATGCTGCGACGTTGGGTTGGAGCGTTGCAGTGCTAGGCCACTAATAATGATTATGATTATATATATTTAGAGGTTTGCGATATATATAATCATAAAATCCTAAGTCATTTTCCCACAAACACCATGGCTTGCTCGGGAAGGAAAGGGAGAAAGGAGAGGAAGAGGAGAGAGGGAGGAAAGTGAAAGCCATTTTTGGTCATTTTCGTTTGTTACTTTAATTCAATTCTCACTTTAGTTTTTATGATTTTGAATTCACCAAAATTAATCTCTCCAAAATAAAAAATATGTATATTTTCTCTTGATTTGCCGCATTTTTACCGTGTAATTTTTTTTGTATATGATAGATAATGATTTTATGGACATTTAAACTATAATATTATTGAATTTCATCGATTAAAATGGAAGTTATGATTTTCTAAGGCTATCACTTATTATATAGGTTTTCTTTGTTTTATAGATTTTTCAACATTTCATATTATATTTTATACATGAAATGGAGATTTATATATATGAAATAAATCTAGTGCATACATGTAAGCAAGGAAAGCTAGTTATTAACACTATAATTAATTCAACTTGACTGTTAAAACATAATATTCTGCATAGTAGGGTGGGCCGATAGACTTTTATTTAAAGATGGTTTGTAGTGTTATTCCAGTTGTAGCCTGTAATTGAGCTGATGACTAATTATTCCAACATGTAGAGAATGATGACTCTTAATGATTTATTAAAAATCACTTATAATGATAAAATGATAAAGATGCTATGATGATAATGATAATGATAAATACATATGAAAGAATTAAAAGACCATATTAAAACTAGTTGTCATATTTTGCTGAATTACATATTGAATCATATACTGATGAAATTCGTATATTCATAAGCATTGATAACATTTGATAACATTGGTAAGCATTGATTATATTATAATATTGATAACATTAATATCATTGATAAATAGATAGAGAAGTATATTATATGTACCGATTTCATATAATAAATAATTGATAAGATGGACAAGACTAATGATATTGACACACTAATACATTCATACTATAGTACTGATTTATTGATTACTAACTTATTGATTTCACATTGTCATACCTATTGTCAATTTATAGATTTAAGTGTGTTGATTCCCACTTTTCATTATTGATCATATTGAATCATATAAGTGATGATTTAATATTAATGATATTGAACACTACTAATTCTACTGATTGAGATTAGCATGCATATTGATTTCTTAGATCTTGTATTGTAAATTTTAGTAGTAATAGACCTAGTGAGGGAGTTGAAGGTAAACTTGAATTATGGAGGTCAACCTTAGAGTCTAAAGGTTTTCGCTTGAGTAGATCTAAAACATAATATATGGAGTGTAATTTTAGTATTAATAGACCTAGTGAGGGGATTGTGACTTTGGGCGATCAAGTCATTAATAAGAGTACACGTTTTAAATATCTTGGATCTATTGTTCAGAGTGATGGTGAAATAGATGGGGATATTATCAGCAGAATTCAAGTTGGATGGTCGAAGTGGAGGAATGCATCGGGCTTGTTATGTGATAGAAATGTACCCCTCAAACTTAAGGGAAAATTCTATAAGATGGTAGTGAGGCCTGCAATGCTTTATGGTGCCGAATGTTGGCCTTTAAAAGAGAAGCATAATACTAAGTTAAGTGTGGCAGAGATGAGGATGCTCAGGTGGATGAGTGGCTTTACCCTTAGAGATAGGATACGAAATGAGCATATACGTGAAAAGGTTGGAGTAGCTCCAGTAGAAGATAAGATTAGAGAAAGTCGCCTTAGATGGTTTGGTCACATAAAACGGCGGCCTTGCGATGACTCGGTTAGGAGAGTAGAGGTATTAGATTTGACTTATGTTAAGAAAGGTAGGGGTAGACCTAAAAGACTTGGTTAGAAAATATTAGGAATGACCTTTCTTTATTAGATTTAAACGAGAATTTGACTTTTAATAGGACACAATGGAGAAAAAGGATTCATGTAGCCGACCCCACGTAGTAGGATAAAGGCTTGATGTTGTTGTTGTTGTTGTTGTGTATTGTAAGTTTTAGTGAGTTTTGAATTTCTACTGAGTTTTAAAAGCTCATTATGCGATTCTAATAATTTCAGGTCAGGAAAGGGGTCATGATCACATGGAGTGAGAGTGATTGAGATTTTTCAAGTTCTCATTTTGATTTTGTTCCTTTTATTATTATTTTATAGTCATAAGCTATTGATAGGTCAGTAATTGTTAGTGATCTCTTGGCCATTGCAAATGTAATTTTCATGAATGAATATAATAGATTGCTTTCATTGGATATATTGATTTATATTAATGATTTATCGAAGCTTTGATTGATGGTTTAAATGACAAAATAGATATTTTTTCTAAATATGATTTTAGGGCGTGATAATATATTAATATTCATAATATTTTTCCCAATAAATTCTTACTTCAATTAGTGAATTCTAAAAAATAAAATTAACTCCTTTATTGTATTCGTGAATCCATCTTAATTTGGTTATCCAACTCTTATCCATTTTAAAACTAAGTTGCAACTTTAAATCATTGACATGAAATACAAATACTAAAATATATTAAAATTATAACTTCAGTCAAGAAAAATTTAATTCTCTTTTCAACTGAAAGTTTATAAATTTTTTTGAAAAAATATAGAAAATTTTCATAGCAATACAATTTAAAATTTTATTTTGTGACAGATGAAACTTGCGTTATAGTCATGTCTTTTAAAGCGAATGACATAGGCTTCGTTGGAACAATTTTCTATATGTTTTCTAAAATAGTTTTATAGTACTACATTTCTATATGTTTTCTAAAATAGTTTTATAGTGCTACAAAAAATTTTAGTCAAAGAAATTTTAATGCTAACAAACTGCTTTAAAAAGCAATAAGAAAGCCGTTCCAAATGAACTCGTAGGCTTCGTTTTAAACAATTTTCTTAGATCAGTTGGGATTGGGGAGGGGAATGTGAGAGGTCGGGGAGAGGAATTAATATGATAGGAATTAGGGCAAATAAATGATTTAGTTTCGATGGCAGTTTTAACTGCCACTAATATGATGGACTTAGGCTTCGTTTGAGACCGTTTTTTTAGTGCTTCTAATTAAAAGCATTTTTTAGTTAAAAAAACTTAATTTATGTACTTAAAAATTGATTTAAGAAACAATAAGAAAACCGTCCCTTACAAAACCTTAAAATGCCTCTATATGCAATGGTTTAAACCATTGCCTAAAGTAGATTCTAGCGGCAATTTTTAACCACCACAATGAACAACCGAAAATCCCTAATATTTTTAGTAGTGGCGAGTAGGACAGAGGGCCGCATGGAAGGAAGACTTCCTTTGGGGAAATTATTGGGTTCGTACACCGGATGCCGTCCAGAGCTCAATGAAAATGCGTCACATCACCCCCTACTCGGTATCACGGCTCGGTACTGCTCGGTACCTAGCTCGGTACTGCTCGATACTAGATAACGTGGTTGCACATGATTCGTCTCTGGATGATAAGCTGTGTTCGGTGCCCGAACCCAATAATTTCCTCTTCTTTTGACATGGGTAACACTTTTCTAATTAAATTAAAACTGCAATGCTAATAAGGTCATTTTAAAACTAATTATCTTTAAATATCAGTTCTTAGATCATTTACATAAAATGATTAATTTTTTTACTTATTTTTTATAAAATTTGATTATCATTTACAAATATTTTTATATCAGTAATATTTTTCTATGTTGTAATTTACATCATGCATATAGCGACAACTAACTGATTTTACTCATAAGATAATGCATACTTCAATCCGGAGGGGCTGATTCCACCCTTAATTAAACCGTCATATACGCTATATATAGTCTACTAAAAAGTATGAGATTTCGTTGCATTAGTTAGAGGTGGTTTGAGAACCACCGCCAAAAAGAGCTACACTATGAATGTATGTTTATATAGTATCGATCGATATCTATCTGTAGAGATTATAGATTCATAAAATACTAAAACTCTGTTAAAATTTTTATGATGGAATAATCTAGTGATCTGTATATCATTGTATCCCACATTTTATAGTCTTCTATACATGATTTTTTGTTAAATTTGATCATTTTTGAAATCCAATTTACCTAGAATATCAATATCATATACCCAGCGATTCTCCAAAGTTGAGCACAAACAAAGCTGGTTAATTGAGAGTTTTATGGAATTTATTCACATGATGTAAATAATCATACAAGGGTATTAAAATCGGGTTGCGGGTTGGGTTTGGGTCAAACATGATGTTGATCTTCTACTGTTTGACATGACATGTTTTTGCAATGGGTCAGAAATTCCAACCCGGACCTGACCCACGTAGGTTACCAAGTTGACCTGACCCAATCAGCGAACCCATAACACATCAGCTGCGAGCAAGTTCAGCTGATGCAGGAGCGGGAGCGAGCTTGTAGGGGGTACAGGCGAGTTCAGCTTGCGCGCAGTGCGGGCTGGTGCAGGTCTGGGTGCTAAGTTTGGTAGTGAGCGCGATAGGCTCAGTGTGGTCTGGGGATGACGACTGTAGAGCGAGTGCATATTACACTGTGGACCGCCGATGGATGCGAGCAGGGGATCGCACTGCAATGTTGACTCAGATTGCGGGCAGATGCAAGCTAGCGAGGGATCATGATGCAGTGCGGCGGTGTCAGTGCTACCGTGTGGGGTGCGAAGCAAGGGAACGTGCTGTGGTGCAAGGTGGTTTCTTGGTCAACCCATGTTGATTTCGGGTCAACCTGAACACGATCTGATTTTATAAACTGGTCGAAAAAGGAAACTTGAAATTGACCTGTTTGGCTAAGGAGTTGGCCTAAACTTGGAATTTGGGTCAGGTTCGGATCTAGTTTTAGGTTAGGTTAAATATAGGCACCCATATTTTCATATGCGTTTACTCCTATGAGAAAAGTTGACTTTCATGATTAAAATAAATCTTAATTGAAGTCATGTTTCATATATATATATATATATATATATATATATATATATATATATATATATATATATATATATATATATATATATATATATTCAATCTCTTTCTAAAAAATTCATATAAAATAGAGGTTCATATTTTTTCATAAGATTGTAATAAATGATTATGATTTTTTTTAATCTTTATATGCTTTTCATGGATATTTTATTTATAATCTCTCAATCCCTTTTTCTATATATATGCTCTTGGCTCAACGTTTAATTTTATTTTTTATTTTTCTTATCTAAACATTCCCCACAAACAAAACGAAAATTACAAATAAAAAACCAACACTCAGAGGCGAAATGACAAAATGATTTATTAGCGTACAAAGGTATATTAATTTAAGATAGTGATATCCTTGCAAGGGAAACTTCATTCCTTCTTCATTGTTCCTCCTCTGCGCTTCAGAAAATTAATCAACCATACACTCTGCAAACCATAGATAGAGAAATTAAACCCTAAACAATTATACAGTACCAAAATATGGACAAAAACAACTAACTTTAATGAAATTTTGTCAGAAAGAGAACAAGCAAAAGAGCCAAAATCTTACAGCTCATATTCCACTTTAACGCGACCAACATCTATGCTCGCTATGATATCAAAAGCTTCTTCCGAGAGAACAATGGAGTCATCGCAGCCCTTGCAAAGGTCCACAACTTCGACTGTTACTGAGGAGCTCTTACAGCTTTGACTATCACCACCATTAATACATCTTACTTTCAGCTTCTGTCCACAAATCGCCTTATTATTCCAAATTGATTGTCCTACTGCAGCAATCAGTGTACCTTTGTCTTTGCTACCAAAGCATTCCGATTCTGCATGCAAATACATTCAAATAATATTTATATGTTTCAGATTTCATGAACAAAAAAAAAAAAAAAAAGTAATAAGAACTCACGAGTATGAGAAAGATATCCGTAGGTAGCCTCCGTTTCAACTGCAAAGACCAGAGATAAAGAGCAAAGCATGGCCAGCACCGCCACAACTACAATGACATTATTGCGCTTCTGATCCATTAATCTCAGCTGCTGCTGAATCTCTTAGTGATCGATGCGAGGTGCTCACTGCTCAGAAGACTCGTCATGCTTATATAGCAGAAGGCCATATAAGTTCCAATTGTAATATTTGTTAAAATAATATATCTTCAAGAGGAAAAAAACATTAAGGTGACTGAGAAAAAGCGTACCCAGGCCTTTTCAAATTGGAAAGAGGTACGTAAGAAGGAACTATTGGTATGACATTTTCTTATGTAGCTCCAAAGAATGAACAATGAAAAAGATATCTTTTAGGTTTTAATCTGAAGATTTATTCAAAATTAGAGTCTATCATCGTAAAATTAGAATTTAAGTGGACTTTAGTGATGGAAAAAAGTTGTGTCATGATATCTTGATGTGTTTTATGATGAAGAAAAAAAAAAAAGTTTATTGTGTCTCCATAATTTTGGAACTAAAAAAAAAAAAATCTTTGATGTATAAAATTGCTAATCATGCAAAAGGGCTAGTAGCAAAACTAAGTAGTCACCATAGGAAAATGTTCGATTTCTGGTGGAAAAATACATTTCCGGAGGAAAATTTTTGGCTTTCTCCGCCGAAAAATTAAGAAAAAAAGCTTAAAAAAATAATATTAAAAAAACACTACATGCTCGACCCTGCCTACTACACACCTACTTGCAGATGCCCTATATCCTGCCAGCCTGTGGTGGCCTGAGCTGCCCATGCCCATCCACCCTGCCCACAGTGGCCTGCTACACGCCTGCCCATGGTAGCCGGAGTTGCCCTTGCCCGCCAACCGTGCCAACGCCCCGATGCTGCCTGCTCGCATGACGCTCATGAGATTTGAACTTTGCTCATTGGGAAGGTCATCAAAAGCCCTACTACTTTGTTGCAAAGGAAAAATTGTTTTGATTGTTACTATTTTATATTTAAACTAGAAATATATACAAAAATTAAAATTAATAATTAATTAAAATAAAATCTGAAAATTAATAAAAATTTAAAAATATAATATTAATTTATTTCTTCAAAAATTCTTTAGAACTCTACAAAAATCTCTCAGAAATAATTAGAAAAATTTCTGCCTGTATTCCGTCTAATATTTTGTTGGAAAGTTGCAACGGGAAAAATGCCGCCAAAAATTCCGTCGAAAATTTTTCCTAAGGACATTCCACTGGAAATTCTGGTGGAAAAATTTCAATTGAAATCTATCGTAAATTCCGCTAGAAATGCTGACGGGAAATTTTCGCCAGATATCTGTCAAAAATTTTGATGGCAATTCACATTTTTCCAGTAGTGAGAGGAGTAGAAGAGGAAGAAAGGTTACAGCCATTACGTTTTGCTTATATATATATAGTGTTAAAACCCACAGAGGGGTCTACGTGTTAATTTCAAAAAAATGGTTACACAGTCCTTAGGAAGATCCTCCAGCTCACTGCTGCTCGAAAGAGCTACAAAATGAAAGGAAAAATAAAACCTATGAGCCGGTGGATCTTTATCCTACGATTACAAAAAAAAGCCTAAGTAAATTCTCGGGCTGTGAGACGACAACACCCAAAAAAAGGAGCTAAGATACCCATTCAGCATAGCTCTCCTGCAAAAAAGATAAGAATAATAGAAAAGGAAATGCAGTAAATAAAATAAGGATACCTTGCATTCATTGATGCTCAAATCATGATACTTGAAATTATACCTGCAAGGAATCCTCCAAAAAAATGCGAGAGGGAAATATCAATAGATAAAACCTAGAAACCCACTATTCTCCTTGTGAAAACATAACATAAAAAAGCCAACCAAAAAAGACAGAAAGATCTGCCTGAAATTGCAAAAATCCTTAACAATCACATACAGGAAAACCCTACAAATCAGATAAATAACACCGATAAAATAACTCCCAGACTAGCCAATCTAACTGTTATAAAACAACATATGCAGCTTGGTATGAAGGGCATAAAAGATATCATTTAACCAGATATTAGTCCTCCCAAAAGTCATACAAATTTCAAAATTAGACCAAACATAAATATTAGTCCAAGGATTAGAAAGATCCGGAAACCCAACACTTAACAAATCCAATTTATACTAGTCCCTGCACCTGTAGATACTGACAAAGAAAGAGAAAGATGCAGACTCAACAAAAGCCAAGTAGCTCACCATAACAACAGCCAAGTAGATCACCATAAGAAAACACTGAAAACTAATAAACATTTTAGAAATTATAGTAAAATGCCAAACAAAAACTCTAAGCCACCAGATATGAATGAAAAAAACACTTAAAAAATGAAACCAGCTTGCCAAAGAACGACAGAGTAGCAGAAACGAAACAAAGCAGATCAACCATAACATTTATAAGGCATACCAGCTTTATCCAATAATAACATACCCTTAAAAGTTGGATCTAAATTGTGAATATCCAACTCCTCATATCCATTAAGAGAGCAACCCTTAATTATTAGCAAGCCAGTCAGCACATACATTCCCCTCACGGTAAATGTGAGTAATATAGCACTGCATCAAGTTCATCATATTTTTAATTTTTCTAATAAGATAGAAATTTTGAGAATTACCAGGTTCAGCATCCCTAAAAGTATGAACCAGACAGATAGCATTCACTTCAATCCAAAGAGAGTAAAAATCCAACTTCCAGCAAAGCTCCAGGCCTAAAGTTAAAGCAGTAAGTTCAGCCGTAAGAACATCAGTTTTCTGTAAAGGAGAAACAAAGGCAGCCGGGGTATCACCCATATGGTCACGAATTATGTTGAGTCTAATAAATAGGTTGTTAAACCTAAGTTAATGTCCCAAGGCTACCAAGAGGGGGGGGGGGGTGAATTGGTAGTTTAAAAAAATTTTAAACCCTCTTTAAATTTATGTTAAACCGAAATGAAAATTTTCTTTTAAGTTTTTGTAGAAAATGTTTTTCAACCACAAAGTTTTTTAAATCAAAAATAAAATGCGGAAAAGTAAAAACAATAAAGTAAATGACACCAGATTTATAGTGGTTCGGTCTAAATTAGACCTACATCCACTCCTCAGAGGCACCCTCTGAGTATTGCACTAATACCAATAGTGACTCTCCTTTTGCACCCACAGCAAGACGGAGAAGCCTTTACAAAACACTCTTTTCACCACTACCCGGTGCGGCAGAGAACCGTTCGTCCTTTCACACAATCCCTAGTATTGGCAGAGAACCGTCCGTCCTTTCACACTCTCCTAGTGTGGGCAGAGAACCCTTCGACTATTAACACTCTCCAAGTGTAGGTAGCGAGCCCTTCGGCTATTCACACTTTCCAAGTGTAGGCAGCGAATTAACCCTTCGGCTATTCACACTCTCCAAGTGTAGGCAACGAACCCTTCATCTGTTCACACTCTCCAAGTGTCAGCAGAGAACCAGATCTCCTTGACAGATCTTCTCACAATAATCTAGAAGGATGAAAGAAAAGAGTGAAGTAATCCCAATTCACAAGTAGAGATTCTTACCTTTGAACTCCAAGTGAAGCCTTCACGCTCCAGTGGTAGGAATCCTCCTTTGAATGCACTCTCACACTCTCTCCTTGGCTATTCTCTCAAGAGGCACGAAGATCAAATGACAAAAAGATTGTGTGGCAGTCTAATTTGGACTATTTATACAAAAGACAAGAAAAACAGCCCAAAACTGCAAGTTTTCAATTCTGTACGCAGTGGATCGTCCCGTACGATCGTGGATCGTCCTGGATGATTTTACTTAAAAGCTTTGAAACGAACCTTTTTGTATATGTGTATGAAATATTTTCGTACAAGCTGATCGTCCCGTACGAACTAAGTTCGTCCGGTACGAACGGTTATTACTAGGTAGGTTCAAAAACTGCAGAAAACCGTTCTAAGTCGGTTAATCGTCTGGACGAAAATCTTATTCGTCTGGACGAAATTTTTACAGAGAACCGATCATCCTGGATGATAATTAATTTCATCTGGACGAAAATTTTACAGAGAACAGATCGTCATGTACGATAATTTAATTTCATCTGGACGAAAATCTTATAGAGACCAGATCGTCCTGTACGATATTTAATTTCGTCTGGACGAAATTTTTACAGAGAGTAAATCGTCATGTACGATAATTTAATTTCGTCTGGACTAAAATCTTACAGAGAACAAATCGTCCCGGACAATTTTTAATTTCTTCCTCGACGAATAGGACTAAGAAAATTTTTTCAAGCCAGTTCCTATTCGTTTCATGTGCTCAATAGGAGATAACTGTCTGATCGTCCTGTACGAACTGATATCGTCCCGTACGATCAGTATAAATTTTATATGATCTCCTTATGTGTGTGTACGTTTTTATTCACTCAAATTACAATCACTCTCTTTCAATTTTATTTCAAAGAAAAGTACAAGCTTCAAATTCATAAAGTATCTCATGCTGAATTTGATTTGAAGTCTTCATAGTCAGGAATTTAATTTTCCTGAAATGTTAGTACACACAAGAGCAAATACAAATCTTCTAAAATTATTAGGAGATAACTACACATTTGAACAATAATGTTTGAAATCATCAAAACTATACAAGTTGCAAAAATGTAAAGCATGCAAATAGCAACTATCTTAATAATCTCCCCCTTTTTGATGATGACAAAACAATTATTATTTGTATGGTTTCAATTTAAACAAATCTCCTAAACTCCCCATGAATTGATGAATACATGGAAATATGAAGGCATTTTGAACAAAAGAACACAATTTTTTGTTTTAAAAAATTTTTAACAAAAAAAAAATCAAGACAATATCACAAGTCAAAAGACACAAAATCAAAATACAAGTATACACAAAATACAAGCATACAAACACAATAATTTCTCCCCCTTTTTGATAACAACAAAAAGTGAAGAAGAAATAAACAAGAAATGTAAGTAATTATATGAAATTCATTTGAAAATTTAATCTAAATAGTGATTGACATTAGGTATGCAATCTAAAACTAATAACATTAGATAAATCATAGAAATTTATAGAATTTAAGAAGTGATATAACATTGTAAGTAAGAAGAATTTATCAAAGATATGATTCAATTTAGACATTTGAATATAGAAAATCATTACAAGAGAGATGAATAAAAAATTATATATTTCAAAGTTCAATAGAATATAAATGAACATAATATCAATTTGAATTAAGAGATTGAAAGAATTTGGAAAGAAGAGAATTACCACATGTGACGCTTTGCTCATCTTTTTCAAATTTTTGGCATATTTTTGTGCATCTTTTTACATTGGACTTATTTTGTGCCTCTTTTTCACATTTGCGAACTTTTGCGCATTCCTTTTGATTTTTGTACTATTTATACAATTTTCAAGAGTAATTGAAACCAATTCTTTCCAAGATCAATAATCTAAAATTTCAAATTTTTCTAAGTGCATAAATATCACTTGAGCAAAGAAATACAAAATAAGAAAACATCTAAATTATAATAATAATATTAAATTTTATGTAGTCTAAATGAATAGACATGAGATTAAAAATTCTAATTATAACAAGTTATAAACAAATTTTAAATTTAGAAAGATTAGATTTTCTAATGAAATTAATTTCAAATTACAATCTAATTTAAGCACAATTAAGATTAAAAAAAATTAATGAAATTCATAAAAATTAAGCACATTTCAAAAACAAATCAAATATAAATCAACTACAATATATATTGATATTGATGAAAAAGATTACAAGATCATTTCATAATATCAATACAAAAACACAAAAAAAAAATACACTGAATTTTTAAAACTTAACACAAACAAACACAAATACAATAAACATAAAGAAGATCATCACTCATTCTCTATTCTTCTGGAGGAGGAGGAATGCCACCAAATAGGTTAAAGTAGGAAGTCATCAACATAACATTGGTATTGATTTCATGAACTTCATTTCTGATACTACCAATATCCTGTTGCTGCTGCAGAAGTTGAGCATCAATTTGATCAAATCTTTGATCAAAATGAGTCTTAAGTCTATCAAATTTCTCAATCAAATTATGATAATCTGATTGAGGTGCAGAAGTTTGCTCTCCTTCTTCTTCTTCTTCAGAATCACTGGCATGTGCTTTTCCTTTTTCCTCCTTGAAAATTGCTCTGAAAGAAGCATCATTGTAGTACACTGGCTCCTCATATTCTTCATCAGGATGCACTAGATTATATTTCTTTTCCAAAATATATGTAACTAAGCGTCCTAATGAGATATTCCTTTTTCTTTTCTGTTATGCATGCCCAATTTCTGAAAGCCCATAGAGATGGTCTAGGATAAGTTGGGCTTCATCGATAGGCTTACCACTCATAATAAAAAAAGTCACAATAGAAAGGAGTGGGGTAATATTGATCATATCACCAGCTTTAGGAATAATTGAAGATCGAAGAATGTGCTGAATGATTCGAGCATTTTTGGTCATTCCTGAAACTCTAGCAACATGATATGTTAGCCCACTTTCTCTAATCACCATATTGACTTCATACTATTTGAAGGTGTCTTCATTCATAAGGGTGTGGGCTCTATAACCTTCAGTTCTTAAGTTTAGAAAGGCACATATGTCGTAATTATTGATTTCAACTTTTTGTTTGAAAACAAAAGAACTTATAAAGGAGTGGTCGAAATTGAAACTCATATTGGCTAGGAAATAGAGAAAGATTTGTTTGTTGTAGAAGTGGACGAGAGAAAGAATGAATCCAAACTAGGTGGAAGCAAAAAGGTGCATTACCTTGAAGTGTATCTCGCTTTGAATCAGAATGCGAGAGGGAGTGATTTTGGCAGATGCAAAACGAGGAAAGGATTCCTCATTTGCTTTTGAAAGGAAATTTTCAAAGGAATTCCTATGGGGTTTCTTCGCTAACACCTTTTGTCTCTTGCTAGAGGAGGCCATTGATGATTTGGAAGTCGAAAGGGATTGAAAGAGATGTTTGGAGATGTGATTGTTGAGTTAGAAAGCCTTCAAATTTAAAGAAAACGATACGTTCGTCCTGGACGAAAACAGTTCGTCCTGGACAAAAATTATCGTTCGTCTCGACAAACAAATTTCGTACAGACGATTCAATTCGTCCAAAATGTAACGGCTTTTCGTAATCAACACAATTTATGATACATCCTTTCGTACAGACATTTTGATTTGACTGATCGTACATACGATCAAAAATAATTTCGTTTTAATGTCAGTTGAAAACTGTCCCTTACTATGAATCGACGTCTGTTTGTCTGGACGAACAAAAAGTTTGTACGGACGAACTTCAAAATTAAAACTGCCTTATCCACTCAACAGTTGCATTCAATCGTCCCGACGTTTGAGAAAAAATATTTTGTCTTGGACGATCATCAGATCGTACAGACGAACTACATTAAAAACTGCTATCAAGACGTTTTATATCACGCAAATTGAATTTTACACACATCGTCCAGTACGAAAAATTTAGTCCCGGACGATTTCCACATTTTTGTATTTTTTGAATTTTTCTCAAATAAGAACAAACTAAACATTCAAATCATAGAAAACAATGACAAATCCACAGACTCTAAAATGACATCACTCAAAAATAGTCAAAGATCACAAAAACAAAACAAAACAAACTACGAAAACATAAATATCAATGTTGCAAAAACATTTTTATTTAAGCATTCAAATCAATTACACAAAGCCTTGTTCTTAATGTACTGAAGGTATCAAAGGCTAGAGGTTTTGTAAAAATATCTGCAAGTTGATTTTCATTTGAAACATGAGTAAGTTTAATTTCTCCTTTGGATACATGATCCCTTATGAAATGATGCCTTATGTCAATATGTTTGGTTCTAGAATGTTGAATAGGATTTTTGGAAATGCAAATAGCACTAGTATTGTCACAATAAATTGGAATAGTGCCTATAGTTAATCCTTAATCAATCAACTGTTGTTTTAACCAAAGTACTTATGCCACACAACTTCCTAATGCAATGTATTCTGCTTCTGCAGTAGATAGGGCCACTGAATTTTATTTTCTACTGGACCAAGAAACTAATGAATTTCCAATGAATTGACATGTTCCAAAAGTGCTTTTCCTATCCACTCTATAGCCTGCAAAGTCAGAATCTGAGTAACCAATAATTTCAAATGAAGAGCTAAACTTAGGATACCAAATTCCTAAGTTCTGAGTTCCTAGTAAGTATCTTAATATCCTTTTCACTGCTGTGAAATGTGATTCTTTTGGATCTGATTGAAATCTAGCACATAAGCAAATACTGAATATAATATCTGGTCGGCTAGCAGTCAAGTAAAGTAAAGATCCAATTATCCCTCTAAATTTCTTTTGATCAACAGATTTTCCCTTAAGGTCCTTATCCAACTGAACTGAGGAACTCATTGGTGTACTAACAAGTTTAGCATTGTCCATTTCGTATTTTTTGAGGATGTCCTTAATATATTTAGTTTGATTAAGAAATGTACCCTCCTCAAGTTGCTTAATACTAAAACCTAGAAAGTAATTTAGATCTTCTATTAGACTCATTTCAAATTCACTACTCATTGTTTTAGAAAAATCATCACAAAGATTTTTATTTGAAGATCCAAAAATGATATCATCCACATAAATTTGAACAATTAGTATATCCTTTTCAAATTTCTTTAGAAAGAGAGTTGTATCCACACTTTCGTTTTCAAAAGATCTTTCAAGTAGGAAGGTGCTCAACCTCTCATACCAAGTCCTAGGTGCCTGTTTCAATCCATATAATGCCTTTTTTAACTTGAAAACATTATTTGGGTATTTTAAATTTTTAAAGCCTGGAGGTTGTTCTACAAAAACATATTCTTCAATTACCCCATTTAAAAAGGCACTTTTGACATCCATTTGAAATAATTTAAAACTTTTAAAACAGGCAAAGACAAGTAAAACCCTAATTGCTTCAAGTCTAGCTACAGGGGCAAAAGTCTCCTCAAAATTAATTTCTTCAATTTGATTATACCCCTTAGCAACTAATTTAGCCTTATTTCTAATGACTACTCCTGAGTCATTTATTTTATTTTTGAACACCCACTTAGTTCCAACAACACTTTGATCTTTTGGCCTTGAAGTTAATTCCCAAACTTTATTTCTTATAAATTGATTCAACTCTTCTTGCATGGCCAATATCCAAAATTCATCAGAAAGTGCTTGATCAATGTTAGTGGGTTCAATAATTGAAATAAAGGCTGAATGATTGACTTCCTTGTTTAATCCACGCCTAGTTCTAACACCCTCACTAGGTTCACCTATAATCAATTCCCTTGGGTGGTTTTTAAAAAATCTCAAATCTCTAGGCAAATGATTTTCTCTTTCCAAATTCTCTTCTACATTTTCTTCCAAATTTATTCTATCAATCTTTTGGGAGTTTTTCTCAATCTCATCTTCAACAACATTTGGCTCTTCCAAATTTCCAGATTCATCAAATACAACATGTGTGGTTTTTTCAATGACCAAAGTTCTTTTGTTTAATACTCTATAAGATTTTCCAATACTTGAATATCCAACAAAAATTCCTTCATCTGATTTTGAATCAAATTTTTCTAAGGCAGATTTTCCATTATTATAAATGAACACCTTGCAACCAAAAATATGCAAATGAGACAAGTTAGGTGTTCTACCTTTTAGCAACTCATATGGTGTTTTATTTAAATTTGATCTCACATTCACCCTATTCAGAACATAGCATGCAGTGCTAACCGCCTCAGCCCAAAAATATCTAGGAAGTGAGTATTCTGCCAACATTGCTCGTGCGGCTTCAATTAATGTTCTATTTTTCCTCTAGACTACCTCATTTTGTTGAGGGGTTCTAGGTGCAGAAAAATTGTGATCAATCCCTTTTTTTATAAAAATTTTCAAATCTTTCATTTTTAAATTCTCCTCCATGATCAGTTTGTATAGAAATTATTTCAATCCCTAGTTTTCTTTGAATCCAAGTTGAAAAATTTCTGAATTCCTCAAATGATTCACTCTTATGAAAAAGAAATCTAACCCAAGTGAATCTTGAGAAATCATCCACTATAACAAATCCGTATACATTCCATCATAGACTTACAGTTCCTACTGGTCCAAAAAGAACCATGTGAAGAATTTCAAAAGGTTTACTAGTACTAAGATCATTATTTGACTTAAAATAGGACTTCACTTGTTTTCCTAATTGACATGCATCACAAAGGTGGTCCTTAGTAAAGTCTAGTTTTGGTATACCTCTCACTAAGTTCTTTTGGGTAATTCTCCTAAGATTTTTCATACTAGAATGATAAAGTCTCCTATGCCAAAGTCACGATTCATCAGAAACAGTTTTCAAACAAAAAGCAGTAGGAGATTGAATTGAATTTAGATCTAACATGTAAACATTGTTTACCCTTTTTCCATTTAAAACTTCTTTCTCATTTAGGCTTAATATGCAACTAGTAGAAAAAAATTTAACATTATAGCCCTTATCACATAGCTGACTTATACTTAACAAATTATGCTTTAAGCCTTAAACCAATAACACATTGTCTATGAAAAAGTTTTTCAAATTTCCAATCATACCTGATCCAATCACTTTCTTTGTGGTATTATCTCCAAGTGTAACCTTGCCTCCACTCCTGGCTTCCAGCGTTATGAATTGAGCAGTATCTCCAGTCATATGCTTTGAACATCCGCTGTCCAGGTACCATATGCTCCCACGAGATCTTGTGTGAGAGCAATCCTGCAAAACTCTCAAATGTTAGACCTGGGAACCCAAACAAGTTTGGGTTCACCTTTTAGCAATTTATAATCAGATGCATGTATGATATGTCTAGGTTTATGCATCTTAGGTCTCCACACCAAATTAGATTTCATCTTCAAAGTACAGGTGTGAGCTATATGTCCCAAAAATCCACAATTATTATATTTAACATTAGGAAAAATATTCTTAAGTTTTCTTCCATTTGATTGTCTTCTAAGGGATTTCATGAATTTAGGATAATATTTAGAATTTTTAAAATCTTCAATTTTGGGGGGTATCCTATTATCCTCAAGAGCTCTTATTGTCAATTTATAAAATGAATTCATTTCTTTCAAGAGTCGATTTGTATAATTGATTCGATATATTTTCCTCTCAGATTCATCCTTAAATTTTTTAAAATCTCTTTCAAGATTAGCATAGGATGATTTTAGATTTTCAAAATTCTTATTCAAGTCATCATATTCATCAAGTAGTTTCATGTTATTGTCATCTATTAATGCATGATCTTTTCTAAGGATTTCATGTTCATTCTTAAGCTCTTCTAGTTCTAAACTTAAACTAACATGCATCTTTTTCATTTTCCTATATGCATCATACATGTGTTCAGAAACTTCAAACAATTCATCATAGGTTAAGTCACATACCTCTTCTTGATCTGATTGATCAATATTGTCTGCCATCAAGCAAAGGTTGGTTACGTCTTCTTCTTTTTCAGTCTCAGATGAGTCTGAAGCTGAGTCCGCCCAGAAAGCTTTTTGAAACTTTTTCTTGCCCTTCTTTACCATTGGTTTCTCCTCTACCTTCTCCTTGCTAGGAGTGGTTTTGAGTTTTGGGCAATCAGTCTTAATATGACCTAGTTTCCTGCATTCATAACAAATCACTTCATTAGAAACCTTATCATTTCTGTTAAACTTACCTCTATTTCATTGCTGGCGTCTCTTTTGCTTCCTCTTTAAAAAGCTTATGAATTGTTTAGTCATCAATGCAATATCGTCTTCATCCTCAGATTGTGAGTGTTCACTCTCTAACTCTTCCACCTTTAGTGCAATATTCTTCTCCTTTCGTGGTTCACCTGCATCAATCTTTCTTTGACTTACTCCTTGCTCATAAGCAATGAGTGAACCAAAAAGATTATTAATAGAATAAATGTTTAGATCTTTAGACTCTGTAATTGCAGTAATTTTAGCATCATAAGCAGTAGATAAACATCGAAGAATCTTATTAACCATTTCAGCATTAGTTAATTCCCTACCAAGTGCATACAAAGAAGTGACAATTTGTGTGAATCTTATGTACTTGTCAGAAATAGATTCATTAGGTTTCATGCGAAATAATTCATAGTCATATAACAAGATATTGAGTCTTGATTGTTTAACCTCATTTGTCCCTTTATAAGTTATACAAAGTCTATCCCATATGTCCTTTCCGCTTTTGCAAGTGGAAACCCGCATGTAGTCTTCAGATTTTAAAGCACAAAAGAAACTATTTAGACATTTGGTATTTAATTGTGCTAAGTCACATTCTTCTATAGTCCAATATACAAAAGGTGTTTATACCCTAACTCTATCAACTAATCTAGTTGGTTTTGTGTAATCTTCATGGACTAGAATCCACATACGATAATCAAGTGACTGTAAGAAAGTAGACATGCGTGTTTTTTAAAAATCAAAATGAATATTATCAAACAGTGGAGGTCTAGTAATAGAGTAACCCTCAGGTGTGTTTCGATTTCCGAATGTAGCCATCTACGTTAATCAAAAAGTAGTTCAAACTTATAATTTTGAAACGAAGCTCTGATATCACTTGTTGAGTCTAATAAATAGGTTGTTAAACCTAAGTTAATGTCCCAAAGCTACCAAGAGGGGGGCGGGGGTGAATTGGTAGTTTAAAAAAATTTTAAACCCTCTTTAAATTTATGTTGAACCGAAATGAAAATTTTCTTTTAAGTTTTTGTAGAAAATGTTTTTCAACCACAGAGTTTTTAAAATACAAAATAAAATGCGAAAAAGTAAAAATAGTAAAGTAAATGACACCAGATTTATAATGGTTCGGTCTAAATTAGACCTACATCCACTCCCCAGAGGCACCCTCTGAGTATTGCACTAATACCAATAGTGACTCTCCTTTTGCACCCACAGCAAGGCGGAGAAGCCTTTACAAAACACTCTTTTCACCACTACCCGGTGCGGCAGAGAATCGTTCGTCCTTTCACACAATCCCCAGTGTTGGCAGTGAACCGTCCGTCCTTTCACACTATCCTAGTGTGGGCAGAGAACCCTTTGGCTATTCACACTCTCCAAGTGTAGGCAGCGAACCCTTCAGCTATTCACACTCTCCAAGTGTAGGCAGCAAACCCTTCAGCTATTCACACTCTCCAAGTGTAGGCAGTGAACCCTTCGTCTGTTCACACTCTTCGAGTGTCGGCAGAGAACCAGATCTCCTTGATAGATCTTCTCACAAGAATCTAGAATGAAGAAATAAAAGAGAGAAGTAATCTCAATTCACAAGTAGAGATTCTTACCTTTGAACTCCAAGTGAAGCCTTTACGCTCCAGTGGTAGGAATCCTCCTTTGAATGCACTCTCACACTCTCTCCTTGACTATTCTCTCAAGAGGCACGAATATCAAATGACAAAAAGATTGGGTGGTAGTCTAATTTGGACTATTTATACAAAAGACAAGAAAAAACTGTAAGTTTTCAATTCTGTACGCAGTGGATCGTCCCGTACGATCGTGGATCGTCCTGGACGATTTGACTTAAAAGCTTTGAAACAAACCTCTTTGTATATGTGTATGAAATATTTTTGTACAAGCTGATCGTCCCGTACGAACTAAGTTCGTCCGGTACGAACGGTTATTACTAGGTAGGTTCAAAAACTGCAGAAAACCGTTCTAAGTCGGTTAATCATCTGGACGAAAATCTTATTCGTCTGGACAAAATTTTTACAGAGAACCGATCGTCCTGTACGATAATTAATTTCGTCTGGACGAAAATTTTACAGAGAACAGATCGTCTTGTACGATAATTTAATTTCATCTGGACGAAAATCTTACAGAGACCAGATCGTTCTGTACGATATTTAATTTCGTCTGGACGAAAATTTTACAGAGAGCAAATCGTCATGTACGATAATTTAA
The DNA here is from genome assembly GCA_019514585.1 of Dendrobium officinale. Taxonomy (NCBI): domain Eukaryota; kingdom Viridiplantae; phylum Streptophyta; class Magnoliopsida; order Asparagales; family Orchidaceae; genus Dendrobium; species Dendrobium officinale. The sequence goes on along the minus strand of CM033695.1, from coordinate 30,599,008 downwards.
TTTCGTCTGGATGAAAATCTTACGGAGAACAAATCGTCCCGGACGATTTTTAATTTCGTCCTGGATGAATAGGACTTATAAAAATTTTTTCAAGCCAGTTCCTATTCGTTCCATGTGCTCAATAGGAGATAACTGTCTGATCGTCATGTACGAACTGATATCGTATCGTATGATCAATATAAATTTTATATGATCTCCTTATGTGTATGTGTATGTTTTTATTCACTCAAATTACAATCACTACCTTTCAATTTTATTTCAAAGAAAAGTACAAGCTTCAAATTCACAAAGTATCTCATGCTGAATTTGATAAAACGAGTCTAAATCAATCGCTTGAATTGTGATTACAAACTTTGATAAATTCATTGAATGATTCAATAATCTTCAAATCTTACATGCTTATAGCCAATTATTGTACCTCAATGAAACGAATCCAAAAAGCACAATATAATTTAAATTTACCATTATTAAATCACCCAAATGTAGAAAGAATGGTTTACGATCAAGGGGATCTATATGGTACGATTCGATGGAGTTTTTAAAAATTTTGGCTATGAATTTATTATTCCAAAAAACAATCAATTCCAATTTATTTATAAGCACTTGCTAGTTATAAAGAGGCTATAGCTACAACTAACATAAACAAATAAGAGTTTTGTCACATCCTAGGATCTAAAGTGAAAGATTTTTTTTCAGTTCTCTTTTATCTTTTAATTTTTCATTAACAAATATTCTCTCATTTAATTTAATTTTTAGAGCTGATTAATTGTATTAAAGAAATATAAATCATAAAAAATATAATTAATATTATTATAGTAGTCAATATTTACATTATGTGTCTAAGGTTTAAAATAATGCATACAATAACCTTTGTAGGTCATAAAAGAATATACATAAACTAGAGGAACTAAAAGAAAACTAAACTAATAGGGTTGAAAGAAAACTATGCATGTTGTTCACTGCCTCATGCTACATGGTCCTTACCTTTTCCTGTAAATATGTAAAAATCCCATAATGAGCAAGTAACCTAACAAGTAACTAAAATCTTATAACTAAAATCAATACAAGAAACAAGAGAAACAATATGTTATAAATTGTGTAAAAAGATAAAATCAATAATCTTTATCTTATTTAATCAATTATCTAGCCTATCCTTATAATTCAATCAGTTTCATTCAAACTTATTATCCAATCGTTCACGCTAGTCTATCAGTTATACAAATTAATATGTTTGTTATGACGATAATATCAATACTCATATTCAGTGATGGTAAGTAATAACAAAAATTAGTATCCGTAATATCAGTATCCATATCATATCAATAATAGTGATTAGTATCATTATTAGTACAATATTCAAAATTAGTAACAATAATCAATATCCGTAGTCATAAGTCAGTAGTCAGTATCAGTAATTCATATTCAGTATCCTATCACATATTTAGATGAGTGTATCTGTATGCTCCTTCCCAGCTTGTAACTCTTGTTCAATCATACCTTATGACTCACAATTAATATACTCCTTATAACTTCACTTGAATTACAAGAATCAATCATTGGTTGGTCTTGAATTTGTAACAATAAATGGCTTGGTGCACAAATTATTCAATGCGTTATTGGGTATGGTTCCTCTCACTTTTGGCAAGATAATTGGATGGCAATTTGTTCTCTTGATTCTCTCTTCAATACTCACTCCTAATATAATTTGAAAGTTTTTATTTTATTTTGAATGGCACTTGGAACCTCCATCTTCTGTTAGAATGTCTTTCCAAGCCTGTGGTTGATACTATTTATGAAATTCCCATCAATACTTCTATTAGCAACAAACCTATTTTCAAGAACTCTACAAATGGTGAATTTTTCACTAAAGCTATTTGAAGATTTTTTAGAAAAAAATCTATATATAATCCTTTGTTTCAAAAAAAAAAAAAATGAAAAAGGAGTTCTATTATTCATACTTCCATCTCCATTTTCTCTTGGAGAATTATTTACTACAGGAAAATTGCCAATTACCAACGATACTTTTTGGCAATTGGTGTAGATTTTCTGGAGGTTTTAAAAACTTTCGGTGGTTCATAATCTGACTGAATAAATTGTATATGAAACAAACACCAGCAGCTATTTTTATGGTTATATTTTTCGGCGGCTAAAACAACTAAAAATTAATAAATCCAAAATTACAGGTAAATTGCTTGTAATTTATAGTGGTTTAATCGTCGATGTATAATCGGTGGTATTCCCTGCGATAAACACCGACGGTATGTCCTACGGCCAAACTGCTGGTTAGGCACCAGTTATTATGACAATAAAATTAAAAAAAACTGGTGGCTTCTAGAAACCATCCTATATTGACATTTTTGGCAGCTAAACGACTGGTTTGCCGCCAAAAACATGTAGTATTTGTAAAAAAAATGACAGCCCCCTCTATTTACACCAATTTCTATAATTACATGCAGATAGAATATATATATAAAATAATTTGTTATTTCCAAATTCAACAAATCAGTTCATATGAAAAAATAATACACAATCAACAAATATATTTACATATTCCATAATAACGAGAAATAATTCTTTAAACAAATAATAATTCATATGTTCCACAATCAACATAATATATAAAATCCACAGTTAGATGTTCCAAATACACCAAACAATTTTTCAAACAACTAACAACAAATAACAACACTAATCATCCTTCATCTTCTTTCAATCAGTTCTCAGATAAAACCCTAAACCAGCCGCTCGGGCGATTTAGGGCTCCCCTCTTTTCCTTGCTAAGCCTTCGATCCTGGGTTAATCTCATTCCTTTTTTCGCTGAGATTCAATCCTCTTCTGTGTTTGGCCTCTCTTTTCGGCTTTAGCCCTGTGTGGGCTTGCTTTGCGATGGGTGCTTCAAAGCCCCCAAATCCTTGGGGTTCGACGTCTGGGGATAAGCCTATTTCGAACAAAGGTTTTTTTTAATCTTGAAGCGGGGGAGGTTTCTCCTGCTAAATCGCGTTCTTTTAAAGATGTTCTCGCTGGATCAGGTGATACCCTTCCTACTTTATCTCAGTCGACGTTTAATGGTGTCCCTGCTGTACTATTTTCAGATGAAGATGTGCTTAAGTTAGCTTCTCCTTTCCAGTTCACTTTGGTTGGTAAATTTGGTCTTAATAAACTCAATCTTAATGTGATTAGAAGTTTTTTCTCTAATTTAAAACTGTCGGGTTTTTTCTCTATCAGTTTGTTGGATTCAAGACATGTTGCACTACAACTTTCTAATGATCTTGATTATAGTAGGATTTTTGCTCGTAGATCTTACTTTATTTTCAACTGTCAAATGCGTATTTTAAAATGGACCCCCTTTTTTGACATCAAGGAAGAATCGCTCATAGTTCCTATATGGATCTCGTTCCCTAATCTTCGACTGCATTTTTTTAATCCTAAGGTTTTACATGCTTTGGGTTCAATTTTTGGTAGACCATTGCAATCAGACCAAGCGACTTCCTCTCGGACTAGGCCCTCTGTGGCAAGAATTTTAGTTGAAGTTGATATTACTAAAAAACATTCGAAAGATGTTTGGGTCGGATCTAAAGTTTATGGGTATTTGCAAAAAGTGGAATTTGAAAAAGTTCCTAAATTTTGTTCTCATTGTAGAATGCATGGCCATGGATCTGCGGATTGCTTTAAACTTCACCCTGAACTTAAAAAAATCTAATGTTCCAGTGGATGGTAAGCCTGGATCCTCCGATCAAATCTATGTGCCGACAGGGAAGGTTTTACAGATTGATCCGGTGGAACCGTTTCCTCCATCTGGTAATACAGAAATTCATATTGATGCTTCTCAAGAAAAGGTGCAAACTCCTGTTGTTGATTCTAATATGGAGGAGGAGAATCATGCTATTGGTGTTAACCTTAATGTCCATACGGATCCTAAATTATTTATTTCAGTTGAATCTATGTTTATAGATTTTGATCCTAATGTTATTGATAACTCTAACTTGCTCTCTATGGTTATTTCTTCAAAGGACAACATCAGCGGAGATGAAATGAATAGTGAAGGTAGTGATGTTGCTTGTGAAGAAGGGGAGATTCTCCCTCCGTCTAATGTTGAGCAAAATAATGAACAAGTGGTTCAAAAATATGTGAGTATAATTTACCCCCTTCTACTGTTTTGAATATGGATAAAAACTCTAATATTTCTTCTGCTCTGGCATCTTCCTCTAAAACTGATATTACTAATACTCAAAATAGTGGTGATGGTGGATATTCGAAAGTGGTTAAAAAGAAAGGTAAAAATGCTAAAAATTCCCAACCCTCTTCCCCACGGGCTACCCGTGCTCAAAATCCTTCCAAATATCTTAATGATTAAAGCTCTCATTTAGGAATGTTAGAGGTATTGGGGGTAAGGACTCTATTGCTAGAGTTTGTAATTTGTCTAGAATTCATGGCATTTTGTTGTTAGTTTTAATTGAACCTCTTATTGCCAAAGATAAAATTGGTAATACTGCTTCTAAACTTGGTTTTTCTAATTATGTTGCTAACAGCTCTAATAAGATTTGGATTATGTGGAATAGTAATATTAATGTTAATATTATTTCGGATCACCCCCAAATTATCAACTGTGAAATCGATTTCTTCAATTATACTTGTTTTGCGTCATTTGTTTATGTTGCTTCTACAAGGTGGAATCGTCTCCCTCTTTGGAACCAAATTCGCCAATTTGCTAATATTGTAAATGGTCTGTGGTGCATAGGTGGAGACTTTAATATTATTTCTAATGCTTCTGAAAGAAGAGGATGTAATTTGCCTAATGCTATTGGTATGAAGGATTTTAATTTGGTTATAACTGATTGCTATTTGAATGATATTGGTTTTTGTGGTAGTTCTTTTACTTGTAATCGCTCCAAAATTTGGCAGCGTCTTGATAGAATTCTCTTTAATAATGAGTGGCTTTCTTCCTTCTCCATGACTTCTATTGATCATCTTAGTAAAACAATGTCTGATCATTGCCCTTTACTTCTTAATATTAATGCTAATTGTAGAGTTAGTAATGCTTCTTTTAGATTTCAAAACATGTGGCTTACTCATGATGACTTCAAAAATGTTGCCTTTATTTCCCAACAATGATATCAAGGGCATGTCTATACTTTGGTCTAAACTTAGTAGATTAAAACATGTTTTGAACTGGTGGAATAAAAAGGTTTTCAAGAACGTTTTTGCTAATATTAAGGAAGAAATCCAAGAACTTGAGAATAATTTTATGACTATCCCTTCTAGTGATAATTTAACTTGTCTTAACTGTGCTAAAGATTATCTTGTCACTCTTCAGAATCAAGAGGAAATTTTCTGGAAGCAAAGAGCTAATTTTAAATTTACTGTTGAAGGTGATATGAATACTAGATTTTTTCATGCCATGGCTAATCACAATAGGACTAAGAATTATATTTATAAAATTGTTAATAGTGATGGTACTATTATTGAGTCCGAGGAGCTTATTTGTAATTCGGGGTTGGATCATTTTAAGAATACTTTCACTGAACATTTTACTAATTGCTCTTTGATTAATTCTCAAATTATTTTGAAACTGATTAATGAGAGGGATAATGATTTACTTTGTCTTATCCCTACGGATGTGGAAGTTTTTAATGCTGTAATGATTTGAATGGGGACTCCATTGCGGGTCCTGATGGTTATACCACAAAATTTTTTCAAAGTTGTTGGGACATTATTAAAAAAGATATTATTGAAGCTGTTCTTGATTTTTTCAAGGGTTTTCCATACCCGAAATATTTTACTTCTACTAATATTATGCTAATTCCTAAAATTGTTGGGGCTAATAAGTGGAATGAGTTCAGGCCTATAAGTCTTTGTTCTTTCTTTAATAAGCTTATATCTAAGATTATTTCCAAAAGGCTGGAAAATTTTCTTCCTAGAATTATTTCGAGTAATCAAACTGATTTTGTTAAAGGTAGAAGTATTTTTGATAATGTGTTGCTTACCCAAGAACTGGTGCATGAGATTAACACTAAGGTTAAAACTGGTAATATTATTTTGAAATTGGATATTTCTAAAGCCTATGATAATTTGAACTAGAATTTTTTGTGCAAGGTTTTGTCTCTTTTTGGTTTTGGTGATTTCTTCATAAAGCTTATTCAGAACAGTATTGATAATTGCTTTTTCTCTGTTTTAATTAATGGTAGGAACCATGGCTACTTTAAATCGTCTAAAGGTCTTAGACAAGGGGATAATGTTTCCCCTGCCCTTTTTATCATTGCTATGTAATACCTTTCTAGGGGTATTGAAGACCTTTATTCTTGCAATCCTAAACTTCTTTTCAGAACTATTAGAGGTTTTCCTATCACTCACCTTAGTTTTGCTGATGATTTCATTTTGTTCTCTAATGGCTCGATTAATAATATTTCTATTTAAGGAACTTTTTATTACAATTTCAAGCTGTTTCTGGTTTGTCTATTAACAATGATAAAAGTAGCTTTGTTGTGGGTAAGTCTATTAATAGAAATAGAATTTTAATTATTCAAAGAACTTGTGGTTTTAAAGCTAAAACTTTTCCCATTAAGTACTTGGGCACTCCTATTTATAATAAAAAAAAGAACCATATGTTTGAAGATATTATTACCTGTTTTCAAAAAAACTTCATCATTAGTCTTCCAATTTTTTTGTCTTATGGGGGTAGATTAATTCTTATTAAGTCGGTTCTTAATTCTATTCCGATTTACTTATTTCATACTTTGCACCCGACTGCTGCTATCTGTCTTAGAATAGAGAGAATGATAAATAAATTTTTTTGGAGCTCCAAGTATAATAGTAATGGCATTCGTTGGGCTTCTTGGAAAAATATATGTGGCACTTATAATGAAGGAGGTTTGGGTTGCAAGAACATTCATGATATGGCTCAAGCCTTTTCTCATAAAATCTGGTTTTCATTTAGAACTAATGAGAGTCTTTGGGCGCGTTATATGAATACTAAATACTATAAAGATTCTCATCCTCTTCTTAATTGGTTTAAACCTAAAGACTCACCTTCTTGGAAAAGACTTTGGAAAATTAAATGGAATGTTGAGCATTTTATTCAGTGGGGTAATGGTAAAGGTAATGTTTTCTTTTGGCAGGACAACTGGATAGGTCCTTCTTCCATTGATAACTATTTAAACATGGTCTCTCTGGATAATTTAAAGGTTTCTGAATTTTTTCTTAATGGTTCTTGGAATATTAGTAAACTTTTGGATATTTTACCTTCCTCTATTGTTGAATTAATTCGGTTGATACCTTTAGATTTGTCTAATAAGGATAAAATTTTATTTTCTTTGTCGTCTTTGGGTAAATTTCATATGAGAAATGCTTGGGAAGATTTCAGAATCAAGCATAACCCTTCTCTCCTTTTTACAGCTCTTTGGCATAACAGTTTTCCTCTGTCTTATTCTATTTTAGCTTGGAGATGTCTTAAAGGATTTATTCCTGTTGATACTATTATTCAGAAAAAATGCTTTAATTTCCCCTCTAAATGAATGCTGTGCGAATATTGAAAGTGTCAATCACCTTTTTGTTAATGGTAACATTGCTATGAAGGTTTGGCAACATTATGTTGATATGGCTAATTTGACTCAAGTGGTTTTTCCTACTGATCTTACTTCTTTATAGAACCATTGGATGCAAAGATCTAAAGGGCACATTTTAAATCTAATTCCTATTCTTATTTTATGGTTCATATGGAAATCGAGAAATGAGTCCAAGCATGGTGATATTAAGATGGAGGCTTCCATTATCATTTCGAATATTAATCATAAAATTATGAATCTCTCATCTTGCAATTTGATTTCGTATAAGAATTGTAAAAATGCTTTTAAGCTTGCTGACCTTCTTGGAATTAAAAGGAATTTGAATGCTACTAATAGAATTTCTAGAATGGTTATTTGGAGGAAACCGGCTATGCCTTATGTTAAACTTAATACTGATGGTTCGGTGAGGATGGGATTAGCTGGTACTGGTGGCATTATTAGGAATCATGAGGGTAAGGTACTGTTATCTGCCTTTGCTTCCCCCTTGCATTTGTGTTCTATTTTGACTACTGAACTTACTGCTCTTGCTTTGGGTATTGAAAAATGTATTTCCTTGGGGTTTTTGAATGTTTGGATTGAGGTGGATTCTGATACGGTGGTTCAAATTGTTAATGATAAGATCCAGGGTAATTCCAATAATTTTTACCTGATTAGAAGGATCAAATTGGCTCTTTCTAATATCAATTATAATATTTCTCATATTTTTCGTGAAGCTAATAGTTGTGCTGATTGGTTGGCTAATTTTGGTTGTCAGCTGAGGAGATTTCAAGATCTTAATGTCTTGACATTAAATCCTGTTTTGAAAGGTATGATTTTTCTGGATAAAACTTCTCTCCCTTATATTAGACATGGTTAAAACCTACTGTTGTTATTGGAGAGTGCTTCTTATTTTGGTTATTACTGTTTCTGTTTGCCTGTGGGGTGGTGTTGCTTATATTTGTGATTCCCGCAATAGGTGGGGTATTTATCTTAGTAGGCTGTTTATCTGGGTGGTGATCGTTTTAGATTTAGCTGGGACTTGTTTGAGTTTTTTGGAAATTTGGTGCAGTGGTTACAGCTGGTGCTACTTCTATTTTTCTCAAGCTGGGAATATGATGTTAAACGACTTGATTATGATTTTTTATTCGGGTTCTAAACACTGGAATGACTGTAATGGCAAGAAGAGTTTTGCGGGGCATTATTGTTTGGGTTATGTTGTTTTTCCAGTTTCAGGTTATTCTGGATATCCTTTATCCCTGCAGTTCAATCATCTCTGGAAGGGTTGGTTTAACAGGTTTTATTTTGGTTTTTTAAACTTAATTAATGATATTTCCTATATTTATGGTTATCTTTTTGGGAGATTTACTTGCAGGAATTTCTACATATTTCGTGGTGCAATCTTCACTGCTTGCAAGGTAATTTTCTTTTGGTCCTTAGAATTTTTTGGCCTTTGTTCTTATTTTTTTTGCAGGAAGACTAAGCTGAATGCCATCATTATGAGCTTCCTTTTTTGGGTTCGGTTGACTCACAGACCTTCTTTATTTTTAATCTCCTTTTGTAATCGTAGAGAAAGGAACCATTGGCTCATAGGCTTTTAATTTTCTTTTTTGACTGTAGCTCTTTCGAGCAGTAGTGAGCTGGAGGTTCCTTTTAAGGACCTTGTAACTGTATTTTTGAATTTTAACGCATAGGCCCCATGAGTGGGTTTTAACAAAAAAAAAACACTAATCATCCTTCGTGTCATTGCTATTATGTGATGCAGGTGTAGGCTCTTTCACTTTTTTCTTCTCATTTTCAGTTTGATATGATCGCAGCTCCGCCTACATATCATTTTGAATATTTCTCATCTTATCTATCTCTCTTATCAAGGCAGCTACCCTTTGGCTAACAATTTCTTCAGCTCCATTAACATCATAAAATGTTTAAGTAGATGTACTACCTTCATAAGCATACCCCTACGAACCTAAGCCATAAACCCTCCCACTCTACCTTCCTCCAACAACATCTAACCATGTACGATACTTATAATACTTGGTCGATTCTGAAGATGATCCCTCACCAGCAGTCTGCTGACTTTTTTGAAGTCATATAAAATTATCTTATGGAAATAAATCCCTAAAATAAAAATTTTAATTGAAATAATTAAAATAATATTTTAAAAATTATACTTACATAAGCTTTTCTTACATTCTCATCAACCCACTAATGATTATCTTGATATTGGCGAGTTATCATATGTAGCTCTAGTGGTGTCAGTTTCCACCCAATACGCTCCTTAGTGGCATCAAATTCTTGAGATATGAATAAATAGGATATGATCGATAGGGCACAAAGCCCTTTGTTAGCTAAGGTGGATTTAAATTTATCCCCTTAGACAAACATTCATCCCAAGTCTACTAAGTCCTCTTGAACAAAGTAACCCATGGCTGCCAACAAGGATCATTCTGTCAGTTTGGATCGACTACCTCCTCTGACTAAGTATAGACCAGGGACCACGATGGTCCGGGATGACAGAACCATGGGATCTTGATCGGGTCCATCATCCATTCCTCTACCATCCGCTTTAAGTATAAGATGGTGAAATTTCTATTTTTAAATATTTCAACCCAAATTTCCAAACATCTAGACTTTTTAAATATCTATGTTCATTGCTGCTACTATATGCCAGATAACACGTACGTTCTACGTATCTAATTGACGACTATTCTTAATCGAAAGTTCTCTCTCGTGATCGGGAGGGGTAATTAACTATAGGGGCTTGCACCTATAGGAAACAAGAACTCAGATCATAAAGTCCTCATAAAATGAGGGTGAAATCTCTGGGTAGTGTCTTATCTACAAACTCATCTGCCTTCCTAAAATTTACCCTTGAACTAATTCCGTTAAAATTCCCTTGCCAAAAGAAAACGCATAACAGTGCGAGTGGAGGCCGAGGTTGAATTTTTGGATCCCACATAGGTTTAGTTACAGCTACTTCAATTTGTCTTTAAATGTTCTCCTTTTTTGTTCTAGTGTGGATGTTATACTTTCATTCTCCAGATCCTGTTTAATGTTCAGTTAATTTGCTTTGTTGTGGGTTTATCTTTTTTTTTTTGTTGAGTCTTTTCTTATTAGGGTGATGTTCTGATTTCCATCTTTAATTCACTACAGGAAAATCACTCATTTCCGGCGGCCTTTTCCGGCGGAAATTGAACCTTTTTCGGCGGTTTTGTAGTTTATCGGCGGTGTTCCGACGGTTAAGTTACCGCCAGAAAAAACGACGTAGGAAAATAATTTCTGGCGGTTTTTACCGGCGGTTATAAACCGCCGGTCAAATTTATTAAAAAAAAAAACAATTTCCAGAGGCGCCGCACCACCGCACCACCGCCGCTCCCGCGCGATCCGACTCCTGCGCTCCGGCCAGGTGTCGCGCGATCCGACTCCCGCGCTCTGGCCAGGTGCCGCGCGATCCGACTCCCGCGCTCCGACCAGGCGCCGCTCCCGCGCTCCCGCGCGATCCGACTCCCGCTCTCCGGCGCAATCCGTGCTCCCGCCAGCCTCTCCCGCGCGATCCGACTCCCGCGTACCGGCCAGCGCTCCGCGTCCGCGCGCGGTGAGGTTCGAACAGCGGTCGGTTGGGAGAAATTTCCAGCAACCGACCGAATTGCTGAAGATGCAAATATGAAAATTTTGTCAATATTTTTTTATTTAAACTATATTCAGTACGAAAATCAATTAGTTTTTAATTATTAAAAAAATCAAACTAATTAATTTAAAATAAAAAATAATATTTAATATAAAATAAAATTTAACTAACTAATTAATTTTAAAATGAAAATTAATTAAATTATTAATATAAGTTTTAATAATTTTTTATTAAATCATTTAAATAGTAAAAAAATTATTCATTTTCATTAAATTTTTAAAAGCCGCCGGAAATTCCGCTGGAAAATTCCCTGGAAAAAACCGTCAGAAAAGTGCTGGAAATGTGGCCGCCGGAAAGCCGCCAGAAAATTCCGCCGGAAATCAGTGGTTTTCATGTAGTGATTACTCCTTTCTCTAGTTTGTCCTTGTTGGTGATGCTCTTTGGTTTGGTGGGGCCTTTTCTATATATGTGGCGGTGATGAATTTTCATTTGTTATCTTCTATTTTGACATTGTTTGTATTTCAGCTTGTGGTTCTTTCTGGGTTTGTTTATGTGCATTTTGTACTTATTTATGATATTTGTGCTCTTCAGAAATAAGTGCAGTGTGCATAGAGATAATTCTCCTTTTCGCTTTTTTTGTGGCTGTTGGTCCTCTTTTGGTTTTCAGGTAATTGGTTATTTGGTGGTGATGCTTTTGTGGCAGTGCATTTTTTTCTCTTGGGGCCGGGTTGTTTTGGTGGATTGTGGCTTCTTCTTTAGCCTTTGGTTTTGTTTTGTTAATCTGCTGATGTTTCTCTAGTTATCTTCTATTTTTTGCACCCTTCTATTTTTTTCACATGCGGATGCTTTTACCTGGTTGAGCTTTATTGCTGATCGAGCTAGGGATTGTTTTTAGGTGGGAGTTTCTTGCCTCACCTTTGTTTTTTTTATATTTATTATATAGTATCTTAGTAGAGATCAAGACTCCTTAAGTTTTTTTTTTTATTGTAGCTCTTTGAATATTAGTGGAATTTGATCTCTTTAAGAACTTGTAATAGCTTTTTTGAATTAACACGTAGGCCCATAATTAGGTTTTAACTTAAAAAAAAAAAGATGCCTAGAATCAACTATAAATTATTATAAATGATGAATAATTATTATCTCCTTAATTATGTCGTTGTGATACTGTAATTAAGAGTTGATATAGTTACCTCTTATATATATATATATATATATATATATATATATATATATATATATATATATATATATATATATATATATATATATATATAGTATGAACATATTTCTATAAAGATTATGGATTCGTAAAATACTAAAACTCTATTGAAACTTTTTACTGGAATAATCTATTGATCTATATATCATTGTAACCCATATTTTATAATCTTCCATATAGGATTTTGTTGTTAAATTTGATCCTTTTTGAAATCCAATATACCCCGAATATTGATATCGTATACCCACCAATTCTTCAAAGTTGTATATTCAATCTATCTCTAAAAAAATCATATAAAATACAATATTATATTTTCACATAAGATTTTAAAAAAATGATTATGATTTTCTATTTTATCTTGATGTGCACATCAAATTCATCATAAATTCACACATATTGTGCCCCTTAATAATAATTCTTACATCTTTATATTATATATTTTTATTTCTAATCTCTCTCTCTCTCTCTCTCTCTCTCTCTCTCTCTCTCTCTCTCTTTATATATACATATAGATGTTCTTGGCTCAACCTTGAATTTCATTTTTGATATTTCTTATTTAAACATTCCCCACAAATAAAACGAAAATTACAAACAAAAATTCAACACACAAAGATACAAAGGTACATTAATTTAAGGTAGTTATATCCTTGCAAGGTAAACTTTATTCCTTCTTCATTATTCCTCCTCTGCGCTTGAGAAAATTGATCAACCAGAGACTCTGCGATCCATAGATAGAGAACTTAATCAAACAATATTATATATATATATATATATATATATATATATATATATATATATATAGTACCAAATAGAACAAAGAAAATAGTCTATAACAAATAACTTTCATAAAATTTTGTTAGAAAAAGTGCTAGAAAAAAAGAAGATCAGTGTAAGTAAATATTAAAGAAAAAATCTTACTGCTCATATTTCACTTTAACGTTTCCAGCCTCTTTTTTGGCTATAACATCAAAAGCTTCTTCTGAGAGAGTGATGGAGTCAGGGCATTCGTCGCAATGATCCACAAGAGTGACTATCACTGAGGAGCTCTTACAGTACTGTTGAGGATTTTGATCATCAATACAAGTTACTTTCAGCTGCTGCCCACAAAGCTCACTATTCCACATTGAATTTCCAAATCCGGCAATCAGTGTACCTTTGTTTATGAAACCAAAGCAAGCAGAAGCTGCATGCAAATATATTTGAATAATATTTATTCCTCCCTCTCTATATATGTTCTCTATTTCATGAAAATACAAAAAGTAATTAGAACATACGAACATAAGGTGAATGTGTGTAGCTAGCCATCGTTTCAGCTGCAAAGGCCAGCGATAAAGAGCATAGCATGGCCACGGCCACCACAATAATTACATCCCGCTTCTGATCCATTACTCTCAGCTGCAGCGCCTGAATGATCTCTTGATTAGCTGCTTCTGAATCTCTTAGTAAGCTAAGGCTAATGGTCTATGCGATGTGCTCACTGCTCAAAAGACTCATCATGCTTATATAGCAGAAGGCCATATAATTAAGTTCTAATTATAATATTTGTTTTTTTTTTTTTTTTCTAATTGTAATATTTGTTAAAATAATTAATATATCTTCAAGGAAAAAAAATATTAAGGTGACCGAGAAAAAGCCAACCCAGGCCTTTTCAAATTGGAAAGAGGTACGTAAGAAGAATATTAGTATGATTGGAGAAGAAATGATAAGTTCTTTTTGTCTGTCGTTCCAAATTGTATTGTCATGTCATTTGTTGGCTGCGCCATTGGTATGACAGTTTCCTATATAGTTCCAAAAAAATGAAGAAAGAATATGTCTTTTAGGTTTTAATCTGAAGAACTTTTCAAACTTTGATTATATCATCATTTCGATAATCAATATGAAATTTGATCGGATATTTGAGCAATCTAAAGTTTTTAATGTCTTCGCTGTTTACTCTTTAAGATGTATAGGATTGTCACATGTAGGGCTGCAAGCGAACCAAACGTTCGACGAGCTATTCGTTGTTCGGTTCGATTAAAGCTCGTTTGTGATCGTTTAATTAGCTAATTAAACAAACTTGAACAATATTTTAAATACTCGATTCTTAAATAAACAAACTTGAACACTAATGCGTTCGGTTCATTTATGTTCGCGAACAACATCATTTGAAGTTTGTGAACAAGCTCGACATTAAGCTCGATAAAAGCTAGATTCATGTTCGATTTTGAACTCATGAATAAGCTAGATAAAAATAATTAATATTTGACATTAAAATTAATAAATATAAATAATCATTGCCTTTGTTACATATACAATTGCTTTTATTATAAATGTGTTTGTTCATACATATGTTCATGAACGTATTTGTTTGATAGTTAAAACAAATTCGTTAAATATATTCGCGAACATGCTCGTTAAGCACTAAACGAACGAACATGAACTGAACATGAATCGAACATGAACACTCATTAATTTAAATGAACCAAACATGAACACAAATAATAAAGCTCGAACAAACATGAACAAAACTTGAACAAGCTAATATTAAATGAACACAAACATGAACACTCACATACTCGACTCGGCTCGGTTTGTTTGCAGCCCTAGTCACATGCTAAACATTTGCTACCAACAAATAAAATTGTTGCGGGCTAAGATATTTGCGGCGGAAGAGTGAGTAAATTTCTCGTCTTAGTAATGCACAGATATCAAGCACACAAGCAGAAAGAGAGAAAGCACAACACCCAATCGTTTTTACGTGGAAAGCCCAAAGAGGGAAAAACCACGGGGCCTTGCCCAAGTGAAAAGATTCCACTAAATTTGAGTGAATTACAAATATTGACCCGTCCCTTGACTTCAGAGCGGTCAAATTACATTAGTTTGGAGAGTTAGACCAAGGTCTGGCAACTATCGGGTAGAAATCCGTCGGTGTCCTAGCAGAAGTTTGGTCGACTAGGAAAGATCCGAGAAAAGTCGGGTGAATGTACGACGTCACTCGACTTCTTGGTGGAAGTCCAGAGTCTATCTATTGGTGATCCGAGGAAGGTCAGGCTGAAGTTCGGCGTCAGTTAGCGGCCGGGCGGTGGTCCGACAAAGGTCGGGCTGAAGTCCGGTAGTGGTCTGCGCCCGGGAGAAGGTTTGGTGGTGGTCCGAAGAAGCTCGAGCTGAAGTCCAATGGTGGTCGGCGGCCAGACGGTGGTGGTGGAGCTCTAGTGGCTTAAGAGCTCTCTCCAAGGTCGGGCACTGGATCGGCGGTCCGGTGGTGGTCCGACGAAGGTCGGGCTGAAGTCCGGCGGTGGTCGGCGGTCGGGAGTGTAATATCAAAATTTGCTCCAGGATCGTCCGGGACGATCTGGGATCGTCCTGGGATGATCTGTTGAGAATATGTTCCAGAATTTGCCCAGATTTGCTCCAGGTGATTTTCTGTATGCATCGTCCAGGCCGATCGAGGACTTCGGCCAGGCCGATCGAGGACTTCGGCCAGGCTGATTGGCACTGTAGAAAATATCGGCCGGAAAATAGTCCTGGGAACCGTCCAGTCGTTTTGAAGAGAGAGAGAAAATTTTATAAAAACGAAAATATCAGCCGAGGAGAGAGAAAGTCGAGGTGAAAATTGGAAAAATCGATTCCGGGAAGCCGCGGAGCCGTTTTCGTTCGACGAGACTGTTCAGGAAATTGCTGTACGCAAGGTAAGGCACATTCCGCCTTTCTCAATTTTTAGAACCGTCGTGTTTGGCGGTATTTTCTGTCCGGATTTTGTTTCCGTTAGCGATTTTCGTCCGTATCTTTTGATTGGTTCAGTTTTTACCATGTAACTTTCTGTATATTGTTGCCGTGCCGGGTGTGCACATTTTGAATATATTTTGAAGATTTTTGTCCGGGTATTTTTGATTCGACGGAGTTTTTAGTCGACTGGATTTTTCTGTGTAATTGAAAATTTTCGGTGCAGTAGAATAAATGTTCTGAAATGTTGATATCTATATTCTGTGCAAATTTGGTATTTTGTGATTTTCAGGAAAATTTGTGTAAATTCCGTATACTGCCGTTGTGCTGTCTGATTTTTGTCTGATTTCTAATTTGTCCGGATTTCTTCTGAATTGATATGCTATATGTATATGCTATAAAAAGGGAGCTATAAGGGGCCTCGATCCTATGAGATTCAGTTTGTGTCTGGAAAATCTGAAATGAGCTCAATCTGAAATCTGTTCTGTTCCGGATCTAAGGAAATCTGTTTAGGTGATATAAGCACTATATATGTATTCTGGTGCTATAAGCACATCTGTTCTGATGCCGTGAGCACAAAGGGAGGCATAAGGGGCCTAGATCCTATGAGATTCAGTCAGTGTCTGGGAAGGGAGGCATAAAGGGCCGAAATCCGTAGAGATTCCGTCAGTGTCAGGGCATTTAGCTATTAATTAAATATATGATATATGATATCTGATATGATTCTGATTTCCGTATCTGTTCTGTTTCTGATTTGATATGACTTCTGTTTCCGTGCAGTTCTGTTTGCTTTGATATCTGTTCCGTTCAGTTCTGTCTGATTTGATTTGTTTCGTTCTGATCTGTTCGATTTGAGATCTGTCTGATTCTGTTCTGATTTCTGTACGGATTCGTCTGATGTGTTTGGTTTTGAGATTCTGAGAATTTTGATTGGAGGTTTGTTATCTTGCTGAGCTGTTGAGCTCACCCTCATTTTATGGTGGTTTTCAGGTTCTAGGAAAGGGAAGGAAGTCCAGGACTAGAGTTCAGAGTCCGATCTGTGATAGGTACTTTTGTACTTTTGATTTTTGTACGGTCGTGGCTTTTCTTCTGTATTTCTTCTGTTAGCCATGTACCGTATTTGTAGATGATTGTTTTGAGGAAAAGAAAGAAAAATATAGATGTTTTGTTCCACTGCAATTGACGATTCATAGTAGCTCTGGTCTGTGTCTGTGTGTTGGTTTTTGAGTTGAAATATTTGGAAGATTCAGTTCCGAACCAAATTCCATAACCAGATCCTGGTCAGTCTGTTCATTCCGTGTCGCGACCTGGTGCGAGCGGGATCTGTCCCGGATCGGGTCGGGTCGTGACAACTTTAGTGGTATCAGAGCATTGGTTTTGGAATTTGGTTGGATTGTAAAATAGAGCTATATTAAGTGATCTGTAGTGAGTCAGTCTGGGGTAGTTTTGGTTTGTTCGGCTTTTTATTGTGTTGTTTTGTGATAGTTTTCCGGATTTTCTGAATTTTTCTGTATGGATCAGCCAGACCCAGACATGACAGACGGGCAGAGTGCCAGTCAGGCAGCATCAGTGGGGAGTACAGCCCAAGTGGCCGGTACAGATACATTGTCTCAGTTTGCTACACTTGTTGCTCAGATGATGAGCGAGACTCAGAGCAGAGCTGTTACTGTCAGATCTGATGACATTGATAGACATTTGCAATTGTTTTTGAGGTTGAAACCTCTGAGATTTGAGGGCGTTGTTAAGCCCAGAGCAGCCGAGGAGTGGCTGAGGAGATTGGAAAAGACTTTTTACGGAATGCAGTGTCCATCAGACAGAAAGGTTCCTTTAGCTGTTTTTCTGTTGGATGGAGAGGCTGAGCACTGGCAGGAAGGCCAGCAGGCAGCCAGATTTCAGGGCAGATTGAACTCTTTGATTACCTGGGAAGAGTTTACTGAAGTGTTCCGAGACTGGTTTGTTCCTCCTTCTGCACGACAGCAGATGTAGGAGAGTTTTCTGAGGCTTGTTCAGGGGAGCAAGACGGTGATGCAGTACGAGGCTGAGTTTACTGCCTTAGCCAGGTATGCTCCGCAGTTGGTTAGTACTTCTGCTGAGAAGTGCTATCGATTTCCCCTCAGAAATCGGACTACGAGACACTCTGAGACAGCCCCTGATACCGTTCCGAATTACTGACTTTTCTGAGCTTGTGGAGCGAGCTCGTCTGATTGAGAATGACATGACAGCTACTCAGCAGCGGTGGACTACGAGTAGGAAGAGATTTGGAGGCGAGGCTTCTGGCAGTGGTTCCTCTAGGAAGAGGAGATTTGTAGCTGGTTCTAAATCTGTTGACTCCAGGAGGAGTGGAGGGTCGTCTGGTACTGCTACCAGTACGATGAGTTTTGGTTCTGTCAGTATGGCACCTGTGTGCCAGAATTGTTGACGGCGACACCTTGGCCAGTGCTACAGGATGGCTGGTCTGTGCTTCCGATGTGGTCAGCCAGGACATCGGATTGCTGAGTGTCCACAGATGGGATTTGATCGGCGTTCTGAGTTCCGATCAGAGGGTTCTGTTAGACCTGCCAGTTCAGCAGCAGGAAGACCGAGGACTATTCCTCTGCGCCCTGAGGGATTTGCTGGTAGAGGTGGTGGATCTAGTTTTGCATCACGGAGACCACCTACTGGTAGGCAGGGAGAGCCTAGTAGTTCTGTTGCTTCAGCTCCTGCTCCAGTTCAGCCATGAGTTTACAGCTTGAGTCAGCAGGAGGCTCGTGATGCTATAGATGTTGTGACAGGTACGATTTACATTTCTGATCAGCCCTGTCGTGTTTTGTTTGACTCTGGAGCGAGTCATTCTTTTCTGTCCGAGCGATGTTTTGGGACTTTACATTCAGATTCGATGGTTTTACCGGTTTCTTTGTCTGTGATTTTACCGGCTGGGAGTCTTTTGATTGCTAGGAAGTTTTGTTTGTGTGAGATCGACATTGCTGGCAAGAAGTGGAAATCAAGTCTGATTCTGTTGCTGATTTCATCGTATGATGTGATTCTGGGCATGGATTGGCTGAGTCAATATGAGGCCCAGATAGACTGTCTGAAGAAGCAAGTGAGCTTGCTTATGGCTGGAGAGAGATTTGTATTTCAGGGCTTACGAGGTGTTCTCTCCAGTCTGATTTCTGTTTTGGAAGTAAGCAGAATGTGGAAGAAGGGATGCCCAGTATTTTTGGCTTCGGTGCGAGATCTGAACCGGGGGATTGGTTCTGTTTCTGAGATCCCAGTGGTACTGGAGTTTGCTGATATTTTTCCTGAGGAGTTGGTTGGTTTACCTCCGGATAGAGATGTGGAGTTCTCTATCAATGTTTTTCTGGGTACAGCTTCTATATCAAAAGCTCCGTACAGGATGGCACTCATAGTTGAAAGTTCAACTTCAGGAGTTGGTTGACAGAAGTTTTGTCCGTCCTAGTGTTTCGCCCTGGGGAGCACCTGTTCTGTTTGTGAAGAAGAAGGACGGGACACTCCGTATGTGTGTGGATTACAGAGATTTGAACAAAGTCACAATCAAGAACAAGTATCCTTTGCCTCGGATTGATGACTTGTTTGATCAGCTTTCCGGATCTTCTGTGTTTTCAAAGATTGATTTGCGATCCGGATACTATCAGGTGAAGGTAAAGGAAGCTGATGTGGTGAAGACAGCTTTCAGTACTCGGTACGGGCACTACGAGTTCTTGGTTATGCCTTTTGGGGTAACCAATGCGCCCGCAATTTTTATGGATCTGATGAACCGAGTATTTAGGGAGTATTTGGATCAGTTCGTGATCGTCTTCATTGACGATATTCTGGTGTATTTTGCTTCTGAGGATGATCATGCCAGACATTTGAGGATTGTATTGGAGACTTTGAGGCGGCATCAGCTGTATGCCAAGTTCTCCAAGTGTGAATTCTGGCTGAAGAGTATTTCTTTTCTGGGGTATGTGATTAGCGGAGAAGGCATTTCTGTTGATCCCCAGAAGATTCAGGAAGTTGCTGATTGGCCAAGGCCGACTACGGTATTTGAGGTACGTAGTTTCTTGGGCATGGCCGGGTATTACAGGAACTTTGTGAAGAGATTTTCACAGATTTCGACGCCTCTAACGAGACTGACGCAGAAGTCAGTAGCTTTTGTTTGGACACCGGAGTGCGAAGCTAGTTTTTAGAGATTGAAGGATTGTCTAACTTCAGCTCCAGTGTTAGCACTTCCGTCAGGTACGGAAGGTTTTCAGGTGTTCAGTGATGCTTTACTGAAAGGACTGGGATGTGTCCTGATGCAGCATGGTCAGGTAATTTCTTATGCTTCGAGACAGTTGAAACCACATGAGAAGAATTACCCGACACATGATCTGGAGTTAGCTGCAGTGGTATTTCCTTTGAAGATTTGGCATCATTATTTGTATGGCGTTAGATGTGAGATTTTTACTGATCATAAGAGCCTGAAGTACATTTTCACTCAGAAGGATCTGAATTTGAGACAGAGAAGATGGCTCGAGTTGATCAAGGACTATGATTTGACCATTCAGTATCAGCTTGGTAAGGCTAATGTGGTAGCCGACGCTCTGAGCAGAAAGTCTTCTGGATTATCAGGTTTGCAGCTTACTTGTAATGACTTTCTGATTCGTGGCATGGAGCGATTGCAGTTGGAGGTGATTTCCTCCAATGGTTTGGATTTGGCTCAGATGAGTATTCAGTCTTTCTTGTCTCCAAGGATTCAAGAAGCCCAGAAGTCAGATTCTGACTATCCGAAGTTGATTGCTCAGATTAGATCTGGTAAGACTCCTGAACTTCGAATTTCTGATTTTGGTGCTATTTTCTGCAAGAACAGGTTGTGGGTACCTGTGTTTGGAGATTTGAGGCGGGAGATTCTGTATGAATCTCATCATTCGGGCTACACTGTTCATCCAGGCAGTGGTAAGATGTACGCTGATATGAAGCTTTTGTTCTGGTGGCCTGGGATGAAGAAGGATGTGGTGGAGTTTGTGTCGAGATGCGAGGCCTGTCAGTTGGTGAAGGCAGAGCATCAACGACCAGGTGGACTGTTGCAGTCGTTGCCTATCCCTGAGTGGAAGTGGGAGGAGGTAACGATGGACTTTGCGATGGGTTTTCAGCGATCTAGGCAGGGACACGACGCCATTTGGGTGGTTGTAGATCGTTTGACGAAGTCAGCCCATTTTCTTCCGATCAGACAGACCGATCCGGTGGATCGTTTAGCACAAATATATGTGAAGGAGATAGTCAGATTGCACGGTGTGCCTCGAGTGATAGTTTCTGATCGAGATGGACGTTTTACTTCCAGACTTTGGAAGGATATTCAGCAAGGCTTGGGTACGAAACTGCATTTCAGTACAGCCTTTCATCCTCAGACCGACGGACAGTCTGAGAGGGCTATTCAGGTGCTGGAAGACCTGTTGAGACTTTGTGTTTTGGATTTTGGCGGAAGCTGGGAAGATCATATCCCTTTGATTGAGTTTGCTTATAATAATAGCTTCCAATCCAGTATCGGTATGGCACCGTATGAGGCTTTGTATGGCAGGAAGTGCCGTACTCCTTTGACTCTGACGGAGGTCGGAGATAGACAGGCTTTGGGTGCCACTTTTACTGATGAAACTTCTCAGAAGATCAGTTTGATTAAAGAAAGATTGAAAGTGGCTCAGGATCGATAGCAGAAGTATTACAATCAGAAGCACAGGTTTGTTGAGTTTCAAGTTGGTGACTTTGTGTATGTCAAAGTCAGCCCGATGAAGGGTGTGAGCAGATTTGGTCAGGTGAGCAAGCTAAGTCCAAGGTATGTTGGACCATTTGAAATTTTGGAAAGGATTGGAAAATCTGCTTACCGACTGTTGCTTTCTGATTCGATGCCCGACGTGCATAATGTGTTTCACGTATCCACTTTGAGGAAGTGGGTATCAGACTCTGGGAAGAAGGTATCAGCTGACGAAGTTGAGATTCAGTAGAATCTGGCGTACAAGAAAGAGCCAGAGTTAATTTTGGCGTACGACGTCCGAAATTTAAGAAATAAACAAATTCTGATGGTTAAAGTCCAGTGGAAGCACCAGACTGCACAGGAAGCGACTTGGGAGAAGGAGTCTGACATGAGACAGTCGTACCCGTACTTGTTTTGACTGAGTTTGGATTGGATAATGTCGAGGACGACATTTTTTTTAAGTTGGGGAGATTGTAATATCAAAATCTGCTCCAGGATCGTCCGGGACGATCTGGGATCGTCCTGGGACGATATGGGATCGTCCTGGGACGATCTGGGATCGTCCTGGGACGATCTGGGATCGTCCTGGGACGATCTGTTGAGAATCTGTTCCAGAATTTGCCCAGATTTGCTCTAGGTGATTTTCTGTATGCATCGTCCAGGCCGATCGAGGACTTCGGCCAGGCCGATTGGCACTGTAGAAAATATCGGCCGGAAAATAGTCCTGGGAACCGTCCAGGATGATCGAATTTGGTCTGATCGTCCTGGGACGATCTGGCGATCGGCCGGGCCGATCTGAGTTTTATAAAGCTGAAATCAGTCGTTTTGAAGAGAGAGAAAATTTTATTAAAATGAAAATATCAGCTGAGGAGAGAGAAAGTCGAGGTAAAAATTGGAAAAGTCGATTCCGGGAAGCCACGGAGCCGTTTTTGTTCGACGAGACTGTTCAGGAAATTGCTGTACGCAAGATAAGGCACATTCCGCCTTTCTCAATTTTCAGAACCGTCGTGTTTGGCTGTATTTTCTGTCCGGATTTTGTTTCCGTTAGCGATTTTCGTCCGTATCTTTTGATTGGTTCAGTTTTTACCGTGTAACTTTCTGTATATTGTTGTCGTGCCGGGTGTGCACATTTTGAATATATTTTGAAGATTTTTGTCCGGGTATTTTTGATTCGACGGAGTTTTTAGTCGACTGGATTTTTCTGTGTAATTGAAAATTTTCGGTGCAGTAGAATAAATGTTCTGAAATGTTATATCTATATTATATGCAAATTTGGTATTTTGTGATTTTCAGGAAAATTTGTGTAAATTTCGTATACTGCCGTTGTGCTGCCCGATTTTTGTCTGATTTCTGATTTGTCCGGATTTCTTCTGAATTGATATGCTATATGTATATGCTATTAAAAGGGAGCTATAAGGGGCCTGGATCCTATGAGATTCAGTTAGTGTCTGGGAAATCTGAAATGAGCTCAATCTGAAATCTTTTCTGTTCCGGATCCGAGGAAATCTATTTAGGTGCTATAAGCACTATATATGTATTTTGGTGCTATAAGCACATCTGTTCTGGTGCCTTGAGCACAAAGGGAGGCATAAGGGGCCTGGATCCTATGAGATTCAGTCAGTGTCTGGGAAGGGAGGCATAAGGGGCCGAAATCCGTAGGGATTCCGTCAGTCTCAGGGCATTTAGCTATTAATTAAATATCTGATATCTGATTTCTGATATGATTCTGATTTCCGTATCTGTTCTGTTTCTGATTTGATACGACTTCTATTTCCGTACAGTTCTGTTTGCTTTGATATCTGTTCCGTTCAGTTCTGTCTGATTTGATCTGTTTCGTTCTGATCTGTCTGATTTGAGATCTGTCTGATTCTGTTCTGATTTCTGTACGGATTCATCTGATGTGTTTGGTTTTGAGATTCTGAGAATTTTGATTAGAGGTTTGTTGTCTTACTGAGCTGTTGAGCTCACCCTCGTTTTCTGGTGGTTTTCAGGTTCCGGGAAAGGGAAGGAAGTCCAGGACTAGAGTTCAGAGTCCGATCTGTGATAGGTACTTTTATACTTTTAATTTTTGTACGGTCATGGCTTTTCTTCTGTATTTCTTCTGTTAGCCATGTACCGTATTTGTAGATGATTGTTTTGAGGAAAAGAAAGAAAAATATAGATGTTTTGTTCCGCTGCAATTGACGATTCATAGTAGCTCTGGTCTGTGTCTGTGTGTTGGTT
Organism: Dendrobium officinale; assembly: GCA_019514585.1. Lineage (NCBI taxonomy): Eukaryota > Viridiplantae > Streptophyta > Magnoliopsida > Asparagales > Orchidaceae > Dendrobium > Dendrobium officinale. The sequence goes on along the minus strand of CM033695.1, from coordinate 30,574,991 downwards.
TTTTAGTTGAAATATTTGGAAGATTCAGTTCCGAACCAAATTCCATAACCAGATCCTGGTCAGTCTGTTCGTTCCGTGTCGCGACCCGGTGCGAGCGGGATCCGTCCCGGATTGGGTCGGGTCGTGACAGGGAGAAAGTCCGATGGAGGATCGGCGGCCGGGCGGTGGTCCGACGAAGCTCGAACTGAAGTCCAGCGGTGGCCGGCGGCCAGATGGTGGTGGTGGAGCTCTAGTGGCTTAAGAGCTCTCTCCAATTTCTAACCAAAAGTCCCCCTCATGTAGAGAGTGGGGTCTATTTATAGGTTTTCATGAGTGGCACACCCCGTAAATATAGAGAAGATCCTGGGTAGGTTTGGAGTGCTCCATCGGATGGCCCGTATTGATTTCCATAATCATAGAGCATTTATCGGACATTTTAGTGTCTTAATGATATTAGAATTTGATGATCTTAGGCTCGTTTGATTCGTCTCGTCGAGCCGCTCGATTCGATTATAAGCATGTCACGTTTGAAAGCTGTTTGGTATTCCAAATTGTAGTTTGAACCTTCCAAAAGCGCTACATGTCTTTGAGTTGGACCCATTTGAGCTTAGATTGTGTCGAATTTGGTGTCGTTGGGTTCGTATTTTTTAGATGATCAATTCGACTATAAGTTTGCTTAAATCGAAGTTCAGATGATCCCATTTTAATTTTGGAAGCTTACAATTCAATTTTGCCTCAAGATTCATGCTTGATCACGACGATTTTTGATCACATATCAGTTGCCCCTTTATTTTCAGACGTCGTAGCTTACAGAGTCCAAATATATATATATATATATATATATATATATATATATATATATATATATATATATACACCTCTCTGAGCTGGTTGTGACTGATATTTATTTTTATGAGGATTGATCATCCCTTGATGACAAACCTAGGATAAATCGAGATTTTTTTTTATCATATTTGCTTAAATAGATGATTATCATAATTCTATTTGAAAGTATATGTAATAAAATATTACATATAATATCCTTTGTTATTTAATAATATTATGAATTATATCTAGTATTTATGTTGATTTCAGAAATAAGTATCAACTTAACTTATAAATATAGATCACTATATATATATATATATATATATATATATATATATATATATATATATATATATATATATATATATATATATATATATATATATATATATATATATATATATATATATATATATATATATATATATATATATATATAGTTTTGTTACCGGTAAATAAAAAAGTATAACTTCTGTTATTATGTTTACCATAACTTTTAAAAAGTTATTAATTTATATTAAACTGTTACGAGCCAATCTAATATTAGTTGAAGATGTAACGTTTAAGATGTTATAAATTGCTGCAGTTTTCATGCAAGCCATGAAGTCTCTTAAAATTTATCTACTACTATTATTTGAGCTGTAACTTTTTTGATATTAATATGTATATTAATGTACCGCTCATAAGCTGAAGGTCCAAAAATAGTTACGATAATTATATTAATATATCATTGAAACTACTTTCGTACACCATTAGTGGATTAGAATTATCAAGAAGTTACAGTTTCATTGTAATTAACTTATTTCTTTTCAGTTTAGAACCCACGTGGTCGTGAATAGGTAATTAATACATATGTATTGTTATAATCTCGGTATATAACTTTACAGCTATAACCTCAATATACTTATTACGTTTAATTAACATGTTACCCAAAGATACCTTTCGTTATGAAAATCAGTATGTTGAAGTGAATAGTATCCGCCTCTTATTAATTAATATTTATTAAAATTATGGAATGACTTTTAAGTTTTCCTCTTCTTGCTCCTATAAATACCCCATTGGGGGGAATGAGGAGTACAATCTCTTGTGTTGGTCCAAGTATATTTTCTTTGGATTGATAACTTGGAGATTGTCAGTGGAGATCAAAGCTCGGTACTCTTATGCAGGCTCCAGTTCACTCCTGTTGTGGGAAAAACTGTCTGGCAGGAGTCTAAATAACAGTGGCGGCGATCAAAGCCTGGTACTCTTACGCAGGCTCCAGTTCACTCTTAGTGGGGGAAAAATTATCCGGCAAGAGTTTAAATACCGATGGCGGCGATCAAAGCCTGGTACTCTTACGCATGATCCAGTTCACTCCTAGTGGGAGAAAAACTATCTGGCAAGAGTTTAAATATCGGAAGCTACGATCAAGGCCTAGTGCTATAGTTTTCTCCTGTTGGGAGACAAATGTCGTCAACCAGAGGAGACGGTGCTCTGAATAATACCCAAAAAGGTGGTTATGGCTAGTCCGATAGGAGACGAGTTTCAAAGAACAAAGATGATCTTCCACATATATTATTTCTCCCTCCTCTCTTTCTTATTTTAGATGTATTAATCCTTAAGTATTTTCTCCTTATTTATGTATGCTCCTCCAGGCGGCAGGTCGCTAAATATGCCAGATGTTGTTCCTTCTACTAATGAAGTGGTCGATTCAGTGCAAGCTCCTCAAACTATGGAGGTCGATGAAAGTAGGAGATCGACATTAATTGATGACGTTTCATCATCAATTACTTCGGATGGCTTGATTGCTATTCGCAAGAAATATCATCTGCCGAATGACTTAGTGATGGTTGCTCCTAAAAAGACTGATCTACCATGAGATCTTCCAAATGGGTTTATCATCGTGTACGAGATGACATTACGTGCGGGTTTGAGATTTTCTCTAGCCCCTGAATTGCTCGAGATCTTTAGAGCATGTGGTGTCCCCTTGTCCTAATTCTTATGCATGACGATTACGATCATTGTGGGCTTGACAGTTTTTTATATGGAGTGCGGTGTTAGGCTGACCATTGACCACTTATCTAAGATGTGCAGGCTTACAAGTGATTTTCAAGGGCATGTTTTATGTAGAGGTAGAAAGTGGTTGGATTTCTCAACACGCAATCCTTCTAAGAATTTATCCAGCTCGTTCTTTTTTGTGAATAATGATTGGGACCTTTCTGAAAAGTGGGGGAGGTTAAAGGAGCTGTTAAACTTCCCACACCTAGCTAGGGGAGGAAGAGATATTAAAAACTTTTAATTTTTCTGACACAAAGAGTCTCCTGGAGGAGTTACGTCATATTAGTCAATATGTGCTGGAGGCAAAACTTTTTAAAGTTGGCCTTTCTATTCACGCTGGAAGATCTCATGCGATTCAGTTAAAGAAGACTAAGAAGGTTCGTAAGGCAAGTCCTAACACTCTAAGGCCTTCATCCAACAATCATTTGAGAGGACAAGGAGAGGAAGGATCTTCTCTTATAAAAAGAGAAGAGTGAATGATGCAGCAGGCTTTCCAAGCGATGGTGAAGCATTTAGGGAGCCCATTCGCCCTTTGATGATCGATATTGCTACCCTTAATTCAGATAGAGAGGTTTGACCCCTCAAAGTACCGATCCCCGAAGAGGTATTAAAACATGTCTATTTTAGACGGCAACGTGCAAAAGAAATGGTTAGTTGTCTTGATCTCCTTTTCCTTCCCCTCCCCTATTTTTTTTTAATGTTCATAATCACATGTATACTGCAGATGATATAGAAGATGGATATAGAGTCCCAGTTTGATACAGTGCTGGATGAATGAAATGCAGAGTTTGTGAAGATTAAATATCTGCATGGGGAGTATAAATGAAGGTTGGATACAAATATTAAAGAGATGTCCGCATTGGAAAGCCAACTAGCAGAGTGTCGAGCTGAGCTAGCGACGATGTCCACCACTCTTTCCATTCAAAATCGGGAGGTTGATCGCTCTCGTACCGAGTTGATTGAGGCTCGTACAGAGATTAATCAAAAGAATGAAGCCTTGAAAGCACTTGTAGTAGAGAAAAGTACCCTTGAGGTAGCTAATAAAGAGTTATAGGATCATATTTTGGAGAAAGATGCAGCCGTACTAGATGTTGATGCCCGTACAGAAGCCATATCATTGGAGGCTGTGTAAAAATTTAAGAAGTCTTCAGCTCATTGTCGAGAGATTCAGAATCAAGTCCAAGAAGCTTTATAATAAGCTATTTGATGCCGAGGCAAGGGATCTAGAGCATCGGTGCCTTGAGGAAGGCTTCGTCTGTGGTTTTTTAAAGGGTGCTCGATTGGTGCAGCACAAGGCTGGGGTTACAATCAAAGGTATATCTCTCAGCCAGGCCTCTGAGGACTCGTCTCCATACTTAGATGATGATGTTGTTGAAAGTGAGCTGAGGAAGACCTTCTCTAGTGATGATGATGATATTGAAATCATATAACATGTAGTTTTTTTTTTTTGCTATATGATTGTCACTTTTTATTTGTCTCAGCATTTATATTTAGTTACTTGAGATATCTATACTTTAATGATATATTTTTAGAGCATAATAATATATTATGTTAATTTTATATTTTTAAAGAAGCTTCTCATATATGTAGCCCTGCATCTTTGAAGGCTAGAGAGAGCTTATCAAATACCTTATACCTTCCTTAATTATATATTGGGAGGCCGCTCAATAAAGTTAGCCAATTCGAAAGAGGTTGAGAGATATCCACCTAAGATATTTGACCTATCCAAGGTTGTTTGTCAAAGTGTTTCTTGATGACATTAACCTGTGTGGAAGAGGTCGGATCGAATCCCCCTGGGATTGATCATCCAATGACTGAGATACAACGAATGCTGTGTATTTCTCGGATCAGTGGTGAGTTTTGAATTTTGTGGGATCGTAATGATCTTTCTTAATGATCAAACAAAAGTTTGTTATCTTGAAAAGGAGACACAATGCAGTTTAAAAACATAAGAGCCACATAACACTTAATATATGAACAATATAGTAGAGAACTTAAGTAATAGCTACTTATAATATTTTCGAAGATTCTCAGTGTTCCAGGTCCGGGGCAGCATCTTTCCATTAGCATCCTTCAACTTGAAAGTTTCAGGCTAAATCATAGCTGCTATTATAAAAGGGTCTTACCAAAGGAGGGAGAGTTTATTGCGTTGGGGTCCTTTGCCGGCCGCCTCAAGGCTACGTAGAACCAAGTCTCCAATAGAGATGCATCGAGGATTAACCTTTCGGTTATAATGACGAGCCACTCTTTGGTGGTAAGCAGCAATTTTGTGCGAGGCTATGTCTCTAACTTCTGCGAGTAAATCCAGGTTATTCTGGAGTTTTTCATCATTATTGTTGAAATCAAAAGTTTGCACTCTATGGCTCGGAACTCCGATATCGACCGGGATAACGGCTTTAGTGCTGAAGTAGAGATGTACGGTGTTTCTCCTGTACGAGTCCTGGAGGTGGTGTGATAGGCCCATAGGACATTAGGGAGCTCATCAGCCCATTGCCCCCCAGCCTTCCCGAGGCGCGTCTTCAGTCCCTTCAGTATAGTTCAGTTTGTAACCTCAGTCTGACCATTTGTTTGAGGATGGGCCACAGTTGTGTGTACCAATTGAATGTGGAGATCCTTGCAAAATGCTGTGAAAGTTTTTCCAGTGAACTGAGTTCCATTATCAATAATGATCTTTGCCGGAATACCAAAGTGACAAATTATATTTTTCCAAACAAATTGTTTGGCATTTGCTTCAGTGATTTTTGCTAGGGGTTCAGCCTCTACCCATTTAGTAAAATAGTTCACAGCCAAGATGATAAACTTTTGTTGTCGAGTAGCTATAGGAAAGGGTCCCATTATATATATCCCCCATTGGGCGAAATGCCATAAGATTTGAAGTGATGAGATCTCCACAGCAGATGAATGGGTGAGGTTGGCGTGCATCAGGCAATTATTACATTTTTGGACGAACTCCAATACATTTTGCTTTATTGTGGGCCAGTAGAATCCTTGCCTCATAACTTTAAGAGCGAGCACTTTTCCTCCTAAATGCTCTCCACATATACCTAAATGAACTTCTTGTAGCATATAATCAACCTCTGATGGTGGGAGACACTTAAGATATGGTCCGGTAAAGGCTCGCTTATATAATTCTCCACTAATAATAGTAAAGTTAGCTGCTTTCCTTCGGAGTCACATTGCAACTATCAAGTCTTCAGGTAGCACACCATTTTGTAAGAATGATAAGATAGGATCTATCCAAGACAGTTTTGTATGTGTCATAATTTTATTATACTTGAAATTTTTAAGTGTTAAATTTTGTTTGTTAAAAGCTAAGAGAGTTTTAGTTTGAGTTTAAATTCTAATATTTTGAGATTTATTTATGGGGTAAATTTCAAATATTGAAGTTGTTTGATAATTGATTGTTTGGAGCATTTTAATTAGCCATTTAAAGCTTCAAATCCAATAGACATTTGTTTTCCTAAAAGGAGTCAAGCACAAGGGTATGAAGCTTTCAAATGTTAAATATTTCATTGTTTTTTTAAAGAGTTATTTAAGTAGAATAGCAATTACCTTTTTTTATACCAGGACTATGAGGTTTATTTCTCCCTCTTTGGGGCTAAATTAATAGCCTTGTGAGCTAGGTTACCCAAAAATTATCTATTTATTTAAGTTTGATTATTGGTTGGTGAATTTTAATTAATCTAATTTATAGATTTTTTTATTCAAAATAATTATAATTTAATGTTTATATCATGTCAACTCCTTTGTAGTGTTATCACAGTGGCCACGGGGACTAAGCCTCCTTAAGATGGTAGTCTTCCAGCTCAAGGTAGTACTACCTAAAAACTCTATTGATGGAGTGTTGCATCTTAGTTAATTTTGATTCATTAATTAATGATTTAAGTTATGCATTTTAATAAGTATGTTTATCAATTCATTTATGACATTATCATAATAGACACAATGATGTACTAAGGCCTCCTTAGGACATATAACATCGCACTTCGAGATAGTCCAACTTAAAATCTTTATCAATAGAGAGAGTAGTATTTTTGTTTGTTTGTTTATTATTATGCATTTCATTTAGTTCAATAAGTTAATCAAATTCTAATTTTTTTTGATTTTATTGAATTTATGAATTTTTTCTTTATTATTTTATTAATTATTGACCAAAATTTAACTTCTAAAATTATTTTGAATTTTGGAAGTTTGTTTCTTTTTTTTTTTTAAAGAATAGACCCTGAGATGATGAGTCTAATGCCTTTTATTTTGAATGATTTGGAGCTTTTGCAATTAGTTATGAATTTTTAGGTTCATTCTATAAGTTTTATATTTTTATTAATATATACTACACCTAGAGATGAATCCAATGCCTTGGTATTTGTTCAATTTGAGGTTTTCTATAATTAATTATGAATTTTAAAAGTTTGATTAGGGTTTAGAGTATTATTTAATTTTTTAATTATTTAATTAGAGAGGTTTTCTTATTTTTGTACCAAATAAACTCTAAACCTCTTGAATTTTTTTTTTCTAAATATCATTTATGCCTACTAGAGATGATTATATGTGTTTAAATTTATTTGATATTTTTAATATTTTTAATTATTTATTTTAATTAATTAATAATTTTTCTTGATTTTTAAATATTTTTTTAATTATGGGAGTTTGTGATGATAATTTTATTTTTTATTGATTGAGGACTTAATTATGAGCTATTTTACACTTAGTTTATATTTTTTGGACATAATTTAGATATATTGTAATTTTTTGAACTTTTTAGGTTGATTATGCACGTTGATTTTAGGTTGGCTAAATAATAGACCAAATGATGTCAAATTCAGTGAAATTTAAAGCACAAGTTCATCAGACTATGTGCTTCAAAATCACCAAATTTGAAACCATCAAGATATCCCATTGTTGATTATACATCTTTTGGAATCATTATGATTATAGGATCTCTCATATTTGGAGAGAAGGCAATGCCTGTACTGACTGTCTTGCCCAAAATGGGTGCTCATTACTGAGTTTTATCTAGATTCATGTGCTCTTGGGTGGTTGAATGGTATGTTGAGGCTTAATAGGAGTGCTTGCCTTATATCAGAAGATGAATGCTTTTTGTGCTATTTACCTCTTTTTATTTATGTGTCCCCTTTTTGTGTTGTTGCTCTGCAGGATTCTGGTATGGTTCATCTTGGGCTTGTTGAGTATGTTGTCCTAATGATTTTATTATGTAATTGTTTGGGTATTGGGTTGTCTAGTGGGTTAGTTTTATGTTTGTGGCTAAGAATTTTGTTATTGGGGCTTTGTATATGGATTTAGTTTCGATCCAAATGGAATTATTTCTTGTTCTGTAGAGGTAATTGTTGGTGGTTGGTTCTGGTCTTTAGCCTTTTAGGGTTGGGTTTGGTTGTAGCTTCTAAATTTTGTTTTGGTCTAGGCGAGTCTAGCTTTTAAAGCTTTTGGATTGTTGAGTTGTGCTAGCATTCTCGGTTGGTCGGTACTTTTGTTGTTCAGGTTCTAATTGGGCTATATGTAAGGCTTGGGTTAGATTTTATTGTGGCTATTAGGTTAGTAGCTGCTTCTTGATGTGGGTTTTGACGGGGTTTAAGTTTTACTGGTAGTTGGAGGCTATTTTTGTTCTTGGTCATGGCCTATTATGATTCTTTTCCTTAGGTTGAAATTTTATTTTAATATTTCATTTTGTGGATTTTATCGGATTTGGTAGCTTTCCTCATCTCTATCAGCTTTGATCTTCCTGGTGCTACTATCTATGTCCTTGTACTTGTTTTATTTTAGTTGTTTTTTTTTTTTTTTTTGTAGGCTATTGATTGTTGGTTGAGTGTGTATATGAAGACTTTTGGTGCTAATTAGATGGACTTCTTGCTTTTTGGGGCTTGTTTAACCTCCATTCATTTGGGCTTTGACTTCTTGTCTGCCAATAAATTAATTCTCTTTGTAATATAGTGATGACTCTTATGCTTTATAAGAATTTTGTTATCTTTTGATTGTAGTTCTTGGAGCACTATCGGGCTTTAGAGCCCTCCTAAGGATCGTGCACTTTTACTTTTAATGTTATAAAGTACCACCCAAAATGAGCCTTCTCCAAAAAAAAAAAACCGTTTAAATCTTATCGAGCATCGTAGAACTGCCATCTTTTTGCAGATTTGTGGTGCCAAGATCACTTTTTTTAGATAGAGCGTATTTCATGCCAAGCACTTTTCATAGGTATAACACTTTTCTTGGATGTTAATTATCACCTAATCCTTTAAATAAATGAAAGATATATAAATTTTTTGAGTTTCTCTTATGCCAATATATCGATAGGAAAGTAATGATTATGAGATGCGTTGAAGAAATTACTATATTTTGGGCTTAAAAAATTTGGCCTCGGCCTCCGCCAGCATTGTTTTTCTTTTCTTCGGGGGGAGTTTTAACGGATTAAATTTCGGGGTAAATTTTGGGGAGGCAAATGGATTTATAGATAAGACACTACCCAAAGATTTCTCCCTCATTTTGCAAGGACTTTATGATCTGAGTTTTGGTTTCCTATAGGCATAAGCCCCTATAGTTAATTACCCCTCCCGTTAACGAGAGAGAACTTTTGATTAAGTTTTTTCATCAATCAGATACATATAGATACGTGTTATCTGGCGTACAGTAGCAGCATGGATTTAGGATGTTAGAAAATTTGAAGATTGAATATTTAAAATAGAAATTTTGCCACTTTACACTTAAGTAGATGGTGGGGGAATGGATGATAGACCCGATTAAGATCCCATGGTTCCGTTGTCCCGAGCCATCTTGGACCCTAGTCTATTTAGTCAGAGGAGGTAGTCTACTCAATCTGATAGAAGGATCCTTGTCGGCCGCCATGGGTTGCTTCGTTTAAGGGAACCTTCTAGACATGGGGTGGATATTTACCTAAGGGAATAAACTTGAATCCACCTTAGCTAATATAGGGCTTTGTGCCCTATCGATCATATCTTATTGATTCATCTTAAGGATTTGATGTCATTAAGGAATGTAATGGCTCTGGCCATAATCGGTATCTCGTATTGCCATTTGGCCACAAAATCACTCAGGTTAGAGGGCCCTATGTCATAACCGTTTATCATGCGGTTCCATTTGGCAGTAAAATTACTGGTTAGAGGACACGTACCACATCCTTACTAATATGAGATTATTTAAGAATGGTTCCTAGTGATATTTTAGACTAAGCATTAGCTCTATGTGAGCTAAAGAAAATTTAAATTTGTTCACCTTGGCAAACTATTGCGGAGGTTGGATGGACTTTGCTTTAAGTGTCTGATGAGTTATTTCAATTTTAAATATTTTAGACTTTTGAGATTTTAAGATTTTTGGATTTTTATGGGTATTTGGGTGGAGCTCTCGAAAAAGAATTTGAAAACTTAGAATTAACCCCTCCGTTTGAGATTTTATGTCAACACGGCCATCATCGGAGTGTTTGGGGTCAATTCATTTGAAAATATTTATATTTTATGGATGAACCATGTCAACTCTGTGAAACTGTCGACAAAGGATCATGTTTCATAGGCTTTATGCCTTTATTAGTGAAATCTCTATGAATGTATTAAAACAAATATACCGATCATCACAATCGTATATTTATTTGATGGTTTGAACTCCGTTGACTCCTATTGATATGCATATAAGGATTAGATTCGAACTTGAATTCACTTATCGACCCACGCATCATCCCTAGACGTCACGTGTGTACCAATAATACGCTTTTCGGGGCTCATGCGAGTGTTTGATTTTATCGATGAATCTTTCTTATAAAGGACCTTGAAGGCCTAATATGAATATATAAAATAAATATCCTGATCGACCTCATAATTGCGTATTTATTTAATGGTTCAAACTATATCGAAAAGGATTGGTTAGAACTTAGATTCATCATTTAGCCCACGTAGCATCCCTAGACGTCACGTGTATATCTATAACATGCTCGCCGAGGCTCATGTGGGTGTTTGATTTCATCGATGAATCTTTCTTATAAAGGGCATTGAATGCCTAATATGAACGTATAAAATAAATATGTCGGTCGACCTCGTGACTGCATATTTATTTAATGGTTCAAACCATGTCAAGAAATATTGGGTTCAACTTTGATTCATCATTAGCCCGCGTAGTATCCCTAGACGTCACGTGTATATTCATATCACGCTCGCCGGGGCCCATGTGGGTTTTATGATTGCCCTTGCCCCCATTTTTGTGTACCTATGTGTATATAAACTACGGTGCATGTGCAAGGGCATTTTGGACATTTGACGGGTATTCTATGATAGCTCGTAGAAGTTTGCATCTATCGTAGTATTTCAATATTTATTTGTAGGAGGTATGTTGGATGCATGACCATTATTCATCAAGAACATTACAAGCCTCAATAATCTTATCAAACCCAATGTTCAGAACTTGATTGAATTGAGATTCATTTACTTCATAATGATTTGATATGTCTTTCTCTTCTTGGAAGTCATATAGGAATTAATAGGTGATTCTTTGATTATGCCATCACCATCATTTTTTGTTATTGGCTTGAATAAAGAATCAATCATTTTAACCTTTAATGATTGTGCCCTTATCGATGCCTTATACTTCAATGTTAGTGGCCATTGTCTCGAATTAACAGTTTGTTATTTCCACTTTATATCAAATCATTCTGGTAGTAGCGCCATTTTGAATGTCGAATGGGTATCCTACAGTGATATTAAGCCTTTATACCTTACTTGCTTTCCTTGGAGTTGAATTATGGTTGATGTGAGAGATGCTATTGTGTCCCGTCATCCTTGCCTTTTGACAAATTCCTCGTGTGCTTGTTGTATTCATTGCAAATCAATTATTATTACCTGCAGGTAGATGAATGGGCTTATCTATGACCTGAGGTTTATTGTTGAATAAGTTATGTTCATTGTAAATAGTCTCTCCACACATTCATCAGCTATCTATCATGCTCATTGTGTGTTGACCTTCATCATACATAGACAACCTTTGTATTTATTCATGAGTTCACTGTCGTTGACTAGGGAAAAGTCATAACATTCATTGCATGATGTTTATATATGTTAGGAAAGCATTAGTACTATCGTTGATCGTAGATATGCATTGACAAGGCCTTCATGAATTAGCTATGACATTCATTAAAGATTTTCTATGATGATCTGTAGATAGGTTGCCACATCTTCCACTGTCTTCTCATTGTTTGAGCGCAAATTCTATTTGCAAACCCTTTGTCTTCATAGGTAGTTCAAACCTACTTGTAAACTTTTGTCCTCAAAGATAGTTTATAAGATACACGATGAGCTTGATACCAATCCCTTCACTCATATTGAGATGTTTGTTATAGGTTGAATATGATTGCTCAAATAAACTTTATGCCAAAGTTTGTAATGAATTTGTGCACGAGTCCTTGCTTGGATGAGATTCAGATAGGTCATCCCCCTTTATCTTGAGCTTGTTTCTTATAATTCATTCAAGTTGAATTCTTTATGACTCCTTCAAGTCCACATTAAGTTCGTTGTAGTTCACTTAATGTTCAATTTAGGTCTTATGTTATTCATTTAAGTTCTCTTATCATTTCATTTAGTTCAAGTTCAAATCTTTGTTATTTGCATTAAGTGAAGCTTATTTGAATTCATTGTGGATTCGAGTTCAAGTTCAATGTCAAAGTTCTTTGTGTCCAAAGTCTTGTTCAAGTCCTCTATAGTCCAACTCAAGTCTTCGCTCGAGTTCCAATGTTCAAGCTCATATTCTTTCATTTGATGCTCAAAATCAAATGCAAGATTAGTTAGTGTTCAATTTGAGTTCACTTCGTTGTGCAAGTGCACTTGAGTCCAAATCAAGTCCCTTGTATTGTTCAAGTTTAACTTTCCTTTGAGTTTAATGTCATCTTTCAATGTTCATTTGGGTTCATTTTTTCTTAGATTTCAAGTATTTTATCAATCATTTTGTGTCCAAATACAAGTTCAAGTACAAGCAAAGTCCAATATTGTTTGAAGTCATTGTCTTTTTCAGACAAAATTTTGGTAGCCTCCCGATATCTTCCCCTTTTAGGGGAAATTTTGGTAGACTAACCTTCCCCTCCACACAACATGGGCACTTCAGGTAGATGCCCGTAGACATTGCGGCTGCATTTTTTTTAATCTCCAAGACGCTACATGAGCACTTAGGGTTCTTTAGACACATGTTGAAAAGAGAATACAATGATTTCCCCACGTATGGGTACGTAGTTTTTGTCCCCCTTCACGCTACATGAGTGCTCTGGGGATGACCCGCCTTGTCTCAAGCATTGCACAAATTTTCCTCCCACCGTGCTACATGACCGCATATAGAGGTTTGCCGGCTCATCGCTAGTGTTGAGAACAAGATTTTGAGTTAGAAAATTCATACCTTCAAAATGAAGTGGCGACGATGATGATCAAAATGCACAAAATACTCTTTCCAATTTTTTTTACTTGCTTTCCCCTTTTTTTTTTTTGTAAGCTTTTCTCACTTTTTTTTTGCAAGCTTTTCTCTTTTTTTTTTTTTTTTGTTAACATTCATACATATACATACACACACACTCATACATATACAAGTATATTTCCATCAACAATAATTATTCCATTAACTATATTAACCAAGAAACAATAATTAGCATAAATAAATGGGTAAAACTAATACTTACTGCTTGTATTGATTTGGGTAGAATTTGGGCTGTTTTGAGGTTGGATTAAGTGTATGTTTTGTGGGTCAATGGGCTCTCTTTTTTTTTTTTTTTTTGGAAAGGGAATGATCTTCTAGTGGGCTTTTGAATTTGTTAAGGTATTTGTTTTGAGAGTATTGGAAAATGGGCTGTTGTAGAGTGGATTACAGAAAATGGAAGAGGAGAGCTACTTGTAGTGGACTGAATTCAAGTAGAGAAATGGGCTTTGATTGTTGGTTTGGTGGATTTGAGAAGCTGAGTTGGATTTTGATTTGATTTATTCTTGTTTGAGTGGAAAGAAAGTAAACAATGACTGTAACCAAGTAAAAGACAACAACAAAAAAAAGCTGTTGTTTTACTGCCAAAAAAGGATAGGTAAGCTGGAGAGAATCTGTAACTTTGGCAAGTGGAGTAATATGAGGCAGAACACAAAAGTTGAGTTCGGCTACTGAGGATGTAAGGCAGGGGGTGTCGACTGAAGCAAATTGGAGTTTTAATTCCCAAAACCATCTCGTCATCCTCCGTCTGATCTTTGTCCAAACAAGAAGCTTGGCAAGAAGAATCTTTTACTTCCAGAACACTTGTTTCCTCCAAGCAGGAGACTTTGGAAGGAACAAATCAACGATAGTGCCTTTAGAAGCCCATGCAGCATTTAAAGTTGTTAAGATCATGGTATTATCTTCCATTGCAGATGCTTTCAAAGCCCAAGCCGGCCTTGCTTCCTCCTCTCTTCATCAAATTCATAACTTCTCTTTGAACAAGAGTACCTCTTTTGCCCACCGCTATCAACCTCTTTGGAAGTCTTACCAGAGGAGTTGCGGCTAAGATGATCTTCTAACTTTTCATCTGTGGATGTCAAAAATAGAGGCATCCCTTCACCTTCCAGTTCCAAACTTTTTCCGCAGCCTAGACAAGAGCTTCCGCCTCCAAAACGAAGAAGGGCCATGGAATCCGACGAACCAGCTCATTGCCTTGGTTACAAAGAGGAATGACAGAGAGAGCGTCATATTTCACATGAATGGTGCGTCTGAGTGTAGAACAGACTGGTTGAATCTTTGGAGAAGAATCCAAACAGTTGGAAGCTTCGGATCAGGCGTGTTCCTTGGATGGACATAAGGAGAGGAATCGGGTGAGCCTTGGCTTGCGTGAGGCAAGTGACATAGGGGAGGAAACAGAACTTTGGCTTCTTATCTGCTTGGAGGAGGAGGTTTGGTTCATGGAGTCCGGAGGAGGAAGCTTGCCTGTGTGGTTGAAAATAACTGCCCCAAAAGAATGACTTCTCCACTTTGTTTGTCTTAAAGAGGAGGTTTATCTGTGATCGAACATTGGATTGATGGAAGGAAATGACTTGGCAACACTATTCAGCAGATTTTACGGAGATTTGCTCAGCAGATACGAGGTTTGTATTAATGTGATTTAAGCCTTTCGTTTTGACTTCTAAATTTATTTAAAATTAATGCTAATATTAATAATTTTATATCATTATTAATATTAATATTAACTTGAAATGTCAGAATTGTGCTAATAAGTCAAAAATAGTATTGATTGGCGTATTTTCTTGATTTGCGTGTTGATCGCTCCGTTTTACGTGTCGAATTCATCGAATAATTGAAATTGGATGAATTGATAGTACATTTTATGTATTGTTGATGTTTCGGACACAACGACGGAGTCTATTCGTCAATCGGACGTCGTTTGTGTAGCGCAGAGTGACCTTTTTCATGAAATTCGTGTTGTTGCCTTGGTATCCGTGTTATCAATCCGGATGCTTCAAATTGAATAAACAAAATATAATTTTTAGAGGTGAACGTAATGACGAAGTCTGTTCGTCGATCCAATGTCGTTTGATCAGCCTCACACTTTAATTTCGGGTGTCAGTTACCCCTTTTGAACGATCTCATCCAGTTCGACTTCACGAGGCCTCGACCTAGCAGAATTCGATATTCTAATCACAATGTCGCTGTCCGTTTGGCATTCAGAGGTCGTTTGACCCTTCAAGTGATGTTGCGCCAAGGTGAGTATCGCTTTATTCACCAGTTTGAGTCTTTTCTCGCGTGGTTTGAGGTATAGGGGTCAATATATATCTAAGAGACTTAGATAATGCAAAGGTTTTATGCTAATACTAGTTTCTTCCCTTATAGTTTGATTTCCATTCCACTAGTTTCTTCCCTTATGGGATTTCATTTATTTGAATTTTTTTATGCTTGGTTTAGGTTTTGTTTCAGACAATTTTCTTGCAACTTTATTTTTTAGACAACAATCACAGTTTTTATTTAGTAATTATTTTTTGCTTCTTTAAAAAAAAAAATATTTTTTACAACACTTTTATAAAAGTTACTTTCTATGCAGTAGCCTCACGAAGCAGTAAGTACAACATGTAATGATATTAATTAAACTGACTAAGCTATTTTGTAAGAGAGAATTAGATAAATAACTAAATGAGTTTATGATAATACACATACTGAACAAATTATTTCTTGCAAAGTGCCAAAACATAAGCAACCAATTCATAATATGATGGCAAAATTAATGTATTTATATTATAAGATAAGTGAATGTGTATGCAAAATAAATCTAGGCTATAGAGTAGTTCGACACAATCAATATTTATATGGTTCATGCTTAGCTCGACCTAATAGTATAGTTCTCCTCCAAAATGTTAAAAATAAAAACCTTATTTCTTCAACTTTCTCCTCAATGAGTAGTGGGGACACACGAAGACCTCCTTAAAATGGAGCAACCCAGCACATTTACTTTGGAGAAAGCTTTCTTATTTAATTTTAAAGCAATTTTTCAGTTCAAAAATTTTTGCTTCAATTGAGACAGCTTTCTTATTGAATGCTAAAGCAGCTTTTCAGTATAAAAATTTTTAGTTCAAGAAAATTTTTGTATTAAAAATTTTTGTACTAGAAAATCGTTTTAAAAAGCATTAACAAAGTCATCCTGAATAAAGCCTTTGATGCATGAAATGAGCAACTCATAACCTAACCAACTATGTAAGGAGAGCCCCTTCTCAATGTAAAAAAATAATTGTGTCAATATTTGACACGACCCAAAAATCCGATCTGAACCCAACACGAAAAATTTGGGTTCGGGTCAATCCGAAATAGGTCGGGTCCTGATTTTCGACACGTTTCAAATTTCGTGTCGGGTTCGGGTTGACCCGGAAACCCAAAAATGACCTAGTTTTGACCTGGAATCCTTTACAGCAAGCGAACTCCCGTCGTTGCTTTCGATCAAAATGTTGTAACTTCCGATTCGACTAAAAGTGAACGTCATCCAAGGAGCGAAATTGAACACTACGAGCAGAAAATGAAGGAGCTGAGCCAACCGTTGAGGCGGCGAATCCTTCACTGCGAGCAAACTCCTGTCATTGCTTACGATCAAAATGTTGTAACTTTCGATCTGACCGAAAGTGAACGTCATCCAAGGAGCGAAGTTGAACAGGAACAAAGGAGTCAGTGAGGCGGCGACTCCTTCACTGTGAGCAAACTCCCGTCGTTGCTTCCGATCAAAATGTTGTAACTTTTGATCCGACCGGAAGTGAACGTCATCCAAGGAGAACAGGAACGAAGGAGCTGGCAAGGCGGCAACTCTTTCTCTACGAGCGAATTCCCGTCATTGCTTATTTCGATCAAAATGTTGTAACTTCCGATCTAGCGAGCGAACTCCCGTCACAGTGAGCCTGTCACGACCCGACCCGACCGGGACGGATCCCGCCCGCACCGGCCGCGACCAGCCAAACAAACAGACCAAGATCTGGCTTTGGAATTTGCTTAAGAACTGATTCTTCCAAATATTTCAACTCAAAAACAGACACACAGAGCTACTATGAAACATCAAATGCAGCGGAACAAAACATCTATTTTTTTTCTTTTCCTCAAAACAATCATCTACAACTACAGACCATGGCTCAGACAGAAAGAAACAGAGCAGAAGAGCCATGTCTGTACAAAAATCAAAAGTACAAAACAATACCTACGGATCAGACTCCGAAATCTATTCCTGGACCTCCTTCCCTTTCCCAGAACCTGGAAACCACCAGAAAACAAGAGTGAGCTCAACAGCTCAGCAAAGCGACAAACCTCTGTGGGCTCTGAAAATTCGGCCCCGGCCTCCGCTTGCTCTTCTTATTCGGCGAGGGAGTTTTAACGAACTAAGTTCCGAGGTAAATTTTGGAAGGCAGATGGGTTTGTAGATAAGACACTACCCAGAGATTTTGCTGTCATTTTACGAGGACTTTATGATCTGAGTTCTGGTTTCCTATAGGCGCAAGCCCCTATAGTTAATTACCTCTCCCGATCACGAGAGAGAACTTTCGATTAAGGCTAGTCGTCAATCAGATACGTATAGAATACGTGTTATCTGGCATATAGTAGCAGCAGTGGGTATTGAAATTTGAGAATGTTGGATTTGAGAATTTGAAGATTTTATATTTAAAGTAGAAATTTCACTATCCTGCACTTAAAGCGGATGGTTGGGGAATGGATGATAGACCCGATCAAGATCCCATGGTTCCGTCGTCCCGGGCCATCATGGTCCCTGATCTACTTAGTTAGAGGAGGTAGTCGACCCAACCTGACAGAAGGATTCTTGTCGGCAGCCATGGGTTGCTTCGTCCAAGGGTACCTTGTAGACCGGGGTTGAATGTTTGTCTAAGGGGACAAATTTGAATCCACCTTAGCTAACAGAGGGCTTTGTGCCCTATCGATCATATCCTATTGATCCATATCTCAAAGATTTGATGCTAACAAGGAACGCATTGGCTCTGACCATAACCGATATTTCATGGTGCCATTTGGCGGCAAAACCACTCGGTTCAGAGGGCCCCGGGTCATAACCGTTTATCCTGCGGTGCCATTTGGCGGCAAACCGCCGGTCAGAGGACACGTACCACATCCTTATTGGCAGGAGATTATTTGAGGATGAATCCTAGTGATATTTTTGACTAGACATTCGGCTCTTTGTGAGCTGAAGTTATATTTAAATTTGTCCACCCCGACAAACTGTTGCGGAGGGTGGATGAAGTTTGCTTTAAGTGTTTGATAATTAGATTTTATATTTTCAATATTTTTGGATTTTTGGAATTTTGAGATTTTTTTTTTTTTGGATATTTGGAACGGTATTGGAAATTATTTGGAATGGACCCCTCCGGTTGAGATTTTTGTTCAACGCGGCCATGATCAGGGTGTTCGGGGTCATTTCTCTTTATGGATTGAACCTTGTCAACTCTGTCGGGCTATTGACAGAGGATCGGGTTTCGTAGGCTTTATGCCCTTTGATAGTGAATTCTCATTGTTATAGGTCTCGAAAGCCTAATATGAATGTATTAAGATAAATATAACGGTCGTTACAACCGTATATTTGTTTGTTGGTTCGAACCCTATCCACTTCTATTCGACCGTATAGAAGGATCAGTTTCGAACCTGAATTCACTTGTCAACCCGCGCAGCATCCCTAGACATCACGTGTGTACCAATAACACGCTCGTCGAGGCCTATGCGGGTGTTTGGGGGGCATTTTATAATTGTACCCTGTCAACTCCTTTTACTTGTTAAGGAGGATCGGGTTTAAATTTAATAACCCGCGCAGCATCCCTAGACGTCATGTGTATTTCTATAACACGCTCGCCGGGGCCCATGCGGGTTGTATGACTGTTTTTACTCCTTTTAGTGTACCTATGTGTATACAAACTACGGTGCACTTGTGCGGGGGTATTTTGAAAGTATTCGTAGACGCTTTCTATCTGCTTGTACGAATGTTGCAGATCCGGTGGCGGGGCGTAGCAGCTTCTGAATAGACTTGTTCGCTGCTTTGCACAGGTAGACTGTCGTGCACTATTTGTTGATTTTTGTAGGCGGATCATAGTGCACTAACTAATCTCCTGCCTTGGGTCGTAGGAGCTTGCACTTGTCGTATCCTCCATGCATTTTATTGTGGTCTTTGGTCTTTTCAGTACATTTGCCACTGGTGCATATAAGTAGGTAGATGTATTTATTTACATATTGAAATTGACTTCAGGATACTGCATTTACTGAAGTCTTTTCACATCTATCCATAAATGACATGTTATACATACATCCGTATTCGTAAAAAGATTGTATGTATTGCAGATCTTTTTTGTATTTGTTCGTAGATGGAGCTTTCTGTACGTGTCAAGTCTCTTACGGTGATTCATAGGAGTTTATATTTACCACCAACCTCTTCCTGCACACTGATTGGTAGGTATATTGCTACCTCCTTTATTTGGTCATTGCATACTAATTGATTAGCTCGAATGATCTTGAGATAATTTTATTTTATCCTTCCTTGCTTATATACATTTTGAGAGCTTGTTCTTCATTCATCACTAATCCCCATGTATATCGCAATCATTTCGAATCATCGGATTTCATAGTTGGGATGAATACGATGAATCCATTGCTATCGTGTGCATGCTAATTTTCTTATCCTTTAGGGGCAACCTTTATATCATTAAATCAGGTTATATCTTTTATAAATCTCGTTTTGCTTGTGAGCGGTTTATGTTTGCAACTTCATTGTCCACCCCTAAGTCTTTATTTACTTGCAAGCAAGTCGTATACAAGAATTTGATTGTCACCACTCATTTGATTGTTACATGTGAACGAGCCATGTTGAATGTTGCGAGTCTTCTACCGTCACACGGAGATGACTTAAAATCTTGTATGATGAATTTGCTTGATTGGCACTTGCATCGCAATTGAAGTAACAATGTGATGTTATGGATTGTAAGCATGTCATTATATCTTGCCCTTTGGTTATTGTATGTATGATTACTTGCAAACTCCTTTTGAAGCTTTGGTCTTTACAAGTATCATGTTCATTCACTTGTGTTTATTTGAGTACACCATGAATTGATTTGTTATGAGTCCTTGTTTGCTTGCAAATAGACTTCACTTGCACATTTTTTATCCTTGGAAGTGGTTTTCCATACGCATGATAAACTTGATATCATGTTTTTACCCCACTTGAGATGATCATGATCTTGCATTCTAATTGAAATGGTAATTCCATTATTATTATTCAAGACAAATTCTTCATATTCATTTGAGCACTTTTGTACTTGTTTAAGCTCAAATTTAGTTCATTTAGTCTCAAGTACAAAATCCTTGGGTTCAAATTCTTTTGCCTCAAGCCTCCAAGCCCTTGCTTGAATTCAAATGTCCAAATCCTTATTCATCTTGTTTGATGTTCAAATGCAACCATGTCCCCTATAAATATTCATTTTAGTTCAAGCTCCCTTTTTTATTTCTGGTTTGCATTGAGAGCTTGTTTTGTTTGTTTGCATGAGACTTGAATAATTCAAATTAGAATTTGCATTCAAGTTGAAATGTTAATTCCTTAGAGAATTGGTTGTTGCTCAAATCATCCACTGTTATAGTCCATTTGATTTCAAAGTTTCATGTAATTTCTCTTAAATTTGATTCATTGTCATTCTCTTATGCTCAAACTTATTTGATTCTAATGTTCATTATTCAATCATTCATTTTGAATTTATTTTAATTAGATTCAAATATCATTTGCTTGGTGTTCCAACATAAGTTCAGGTTTTTGTCCTTTACACCAAGTTCGTTTGAGTTCAATCAAGTCCACTTGCAAGTTCAAATGTTTGAGTTGAATTCAAGTTCAAATTAATCACTTAAATTTATGTCATTTTGCATTTTGTCCAAGTTCAAGTCCAAGTGCAAGTTCATTTGAGTGTCAAAATGAGTTCCATGTTGTCCAAAAGATTGAAAGTTCAAGCTCTCCAAAATTTGTCCAAGTACTTGGTTTCAATGGAAATTTCGGCAGCCTCCCGGCGTCTCCCCCGTTTAGGGAAAAACTACGGAAAACTGGGCCTCCCGCCACGCTAGAGAAAAGCGTGTACGGTAGGTGCCCTCGTATGAGGACACCGCGGCCGTGTAATCATCGCCCCCCCACCACGCCAGAGAAAGGCGTGTATGGGTCTTCGGTATCTGTTGCAAAAGATAAGCAGTTGTTTCCCCGCGAGCGGGTACTTATGAAAGAAAGTAGTTGTTTCCTCGCGAGCGGGTACTTATGAATATCCCAGTCTCATCGTAGGCGTCGCACCGGATTCCCATCCCACCACGCTAGAGAAAAGCGTGTATAGGCGGTTTTCCGGTGCGCCACGAACGCCGAGAATAGGATTTGGAACCGAGAGGCTCTCTCCTACCTTGTTGTAGGTGTCGGGTCGATTGCTCCTCCCACCACGCTAGAGAAAAGCGTGTATAGGCAGACCACCGACTCGACACGCATGCCAAAGTAGGGGAGAGAGAAAGGGTTCGAAAATCGAGACAAATATATATTTAAAAAAAACTTTTCATATCTCTCTTTTTTTTTTTTTGGCTCTCCCTTTTTTTTTTTTTTTTTTTTGGCTCAGCCTCTCTCTTCCTCTTCTTTTTTTTAAGCTTCTTTTCTTTCTTTCTTTTTTTTTTTTTTTTTTTTTTTTGGGAGAAATTTCTCTCTCATTTCTCTTTTTTTTTTTTTACTCTCCACCAACTTTATATATGTATAAGACATACATGCATATGGAAATATACATACATTTATTTATATAATAATTTCAACTAATGCATTCAATAATATGTATATATATACATAAGAAGAATATATATAAATACATAAATATGCATGTAAGTATCTTACTCAATATCATCAATTGTTAACGGTATTCAACAAAATTAAATACTTAAGCTATCAATAGCAGTTTATGCCCATAATAAGTATATGAATATTGCTTATGAATACATGTATATGAGGCCAAAACAAATAGCAAGGTTGATTAGTAATGGTAGATGATATAAATGCTAATAACATTAACCTTATTAACTAACAGCAAAGGTTAATGTAAACAAAACAGATTTTTTTTTTTTTTTTTTAAATAAAAGTAAAAAAAAAGGCAAAACAAAGGTAATAATGGCAAAAAAAAAAGATAATAAAAAGTAGAAAAAAAAATTGAAAATAATAATAATGAAATATCACATGCCAAGAATCTGTTTCTTAAAGTTCTGTAGGGAGATATGAAGTTTTGGCTTTTTGTGGCAAGAGAAGAATCTTGTTTTGGATTGTAGTGAGATACAAAAAGAAAAGAGCAAGTCTTCACGTGAGCAAAGCTAAGAAGAGATCAACCTTTATATGAATAAAAAGACGTAAGGGCAGCAGTAATAAACATATAATAAACTGAATCTTGCCCTTTTTTTTTTTTTTTGAAGAGTTAATGGCATCTCATAGCTCTGAAAGGAACCACTAACTCTTTTTTTTTTTGTTTTTTTTAAAAAGAAATAATAAAAGAAAGCAAAAGACAAAAGCTATTGCCAATGAATAACATTCCGTCCATGGACAAGAATAGGGAAATAATGCATCAAAAAGTAAAAAGTATAGGTAAAAAAAAAACTTTTTTTTTAGCAGAGGAAGTGTGTGGGCTCTCATGAAAAAGCTGCAGACATTTTTTCTTTTTTTTTAAAAAAAAAAAGTTAGGTGGGATTTGTCTGGTAGTGAAGAAAGGGACAACTGCTGGTGTTATATAAGAGTAGAAATTGTTACTGATGTTAACCTCTTCAAGTATTCAAAGACGGAGTGCAGGAGCCGCCGAGCCGCTGAGTAAATCTGGTGATTTGTCGTAGAAAGCTTACGACCCTTTTTTTTGTTTGACGGGAAGGACTTGGTTGGAGTGAAGAAGACTACGGGTGAAGGGCAGGAAGTGGATTCACGGTAAAGCAAGCTAGTGGATGGAGGCCTGAAGTGTTTCGCCGGATTCAGCAACGAGCTGGAGTTTTCACGGGGATGCAAGGGGATTTAGGAAGCTCCAGATTTCTGTGAAGAGGCGATTTTGGCTTTCACCTGTGGAAGCCAGGAGTTGACGGGGTGGTGGAGTTTTTTTTTTTAGAGAGGAGAAGTTGAGCTTGTGCATGTAACAGAGAGCTCAAAACTCTCATCCTCTTCCACTTTAACGAGAAGGCTGACTTTTCAATTGAGGCCCTTGGCAGATTTTACAGGATTTCCGGGATTCGGCATAGGATTCATACAGAGCAGTTCAGGGCATCCGAGGTAAGAAGATTTATTGCGATGGGATTTTTCTACTTGACCTTTTTTTTTTGGGGGGGGTAAATAGGGGCATAGCCCATTTTATTAAGACAACAACAGATACAACAAAAGTTTAAAGGAAGGGAAAGACATAATCGAACTTAAAGAAAACATGAAAAAACTAAATACCCAAAGCTGGAACAAAACCCAGCCGACAAAGACAAACAGAAGAACGTTAATAAAATATAAGAAACAACAGAAAAACAGAAAAGGAAACCGACTCAAAGACGATTATCTCTGGAATTTATTTTTGATCAGATTGTAATCTTTCCAGGAACAGGCTTTGATGTGTGTGGCATTTTTAATATTGTTAATCACCGAATCCGGGCTATTCCACTTGCTAGCAAATCTTCTGAAATTCCTTTCTCTCCAAATTTGATACACAGTGCAGCAGACAGTCAGAAAGCAGAAAGATTTTTCGCCATTTGATAGTAGATTAGAGTTCTCCAAAAAGTCCAAAATCTGCAGCAAATTTGGTCTAAATAAAAATGCATTTAACTCTAGTAGGAGATTAGTAATAATATAAAAGGAAACATCACAGAAAAAGAAAATGTGATTATGATCTTCGGGCGCCTTGTGACAAAGGAAGCAAACAGGATTGATCTGGATATCTCTCCTTAATAGCAAGTCTGCAGTTTTTAATTTCTGCAAAACAGCCATCCAGGTATAAGTAGAATATCTGAGTGAGTAATGTTTGTGCCAGATAGAATTTTTCCACGAAACCTCATTCAGATGGGAATAAAAAGAGTTATAGAAATCTTTGAACTTAGGACTAGAAGAGCCATCCCAAGCAACAGCCGGTTGCTCTTTAATGTTAATATTATAAATAATCTCGTGAGCAACCACTTCAGGCAAAGATTCCGGTAAAATCCACTCATTATTTCTAATGCAATCTTTAACCAAAAGTCTGGTTAATTGATTATCAGCAGGAATAAAGTTATTTAAAGCCTTGCCATCTAACCAAGGGTCCCAAAAAAAGGATAAACTAGAGTTAGAAGATATTTGAAAAGTTAAATGATTTAACATGCTATGCGCAGTTTTACAAATATTCTTCCAGAATTTAGAAGCTTTAACCGAAGGGGGTTTCCAGGGAGAGCAGTGATAATATTTAAACCAAGTAGAAATTAAGGACTCTTGGGTTAGGAGACGCCAAATAAAGGAACAGTTGGCGCTGTAGTAAAGGGATTCAATAGAAGCAATCCCTAAGCCGCCCTTCTCCTTAGGAATGACAGTTTTATCCCAAGAGATCATATGCACCTTATTCCCATTAATATTGCCATGAAACAGAAATTTAGAGCAGAGTTTAGAAATAGTTTTACAAATGGCTTTGGGAATAATGGATCCTCTAATCCAATAGGCTAAAGTGTTAGAAATAGTAAACTTTAAAAACTGTACTCTACCAGCCAGGGATAGGAGACGGACCTTCCAACCATCAAGCAGTGAAATAATATTGCTAACCAACTTCTCAAAATGAGAAGACTTAAGTCTCTCAGAGGAGATGGGGATGCCCAAATAAATAATGTTATTACTAATATGATCAATACCTAAATTATTGCAGACTTGAGCAACATTAACCGAATTTTTTGAGAAAATTATAGAGCATTTGTCATGGTTAATGAACAAACCAGAGGCCTCAGCAAAATTATTAAGAATATTATTTAAACTAGAAGCAGACTGAATGTTAGCATTACCAAAAATTAATAAATCATCTGCATACAAGAGGTGGTTAAAGGGGTTACCTTTATAATTAAACCCAGCCAAGTTATTGGATGAAAATTCAGAAGAAAGACTACAAGATAAAGCATCCATTATTAAACAAAAAAGAGGAGGAGATAAGGGACAACCTTGTCTTAAGCCAGAGGAAGATTTAAAGAAGCCTTCCAGAGATCCGTTTAAGCAAATAAAGAAATAGACATCGGAAATGCAACCTTGAACCCATTTAATAAAAAGCTCAGGGAACCCCTTTTGCTTCATTCTGTTTAAAAGAAAGCCTCGAGAAACGGTATCGAAAGCCTTTCTAATATCCAACTTAGCACAAAACATATTTCTAGTAAAATTAAATTCTCTAAGCACCTCAGAAGCGAGTAAAATATTGTCAGTAGTGCTTTTGTTCTTAATAAAACCAGCCTGGCTCTCATGAATAATAAAGGGTAAAACAGAATTTAGTCTATTAGCAAGAAGCTTGGCTATAATCTTATAAAAAACATTGCATAAAGAAATAGGCCTGAAGTCATTAATATTGGTAGCGTGAGGTCTTTTGGGAATAAGCGTAATAGCAGTAGCTTTAACCCTTTTAGGAAGTTGTCCCGAAGTAAAGAAACTCTTAACAGCATTACAAAGATAATAACCAATGACATGCCAAGTTTTTTTATAGAAGTCAAAAGTGTACCCATCCGGACCCGGGTCTGAAGAGGAAGTGCCGTCAAAAATCACTTTTTTAATCTCAGCCTCAGTAAAAGGAATAGTTAAAGAATTAACTAAATGAGCTGGAATTCTGTTACCAGCCGGGATATTGAAGTTGCCTTCGTTTTTAGGAGAGTTAAAAGCCTCAGTAAAATGCTTAATAATTTCTTCAGCCATCTCCAAATGATTATCAAAATTACCAGCAGCAGTGGAAATCTCTTTGATAACATTAGTGTTATTCCTAGATCTAATTTGAGCATATAAAAAGCCCAAGTCATTCTCCCCATTTCTCAGCCATTTGGTCTTGGCTCTTTGAAAAACCCAAGAGGACCAAGCTTTATTCATAATATTAAACTTATCTCTAGCCTGCTTGTAGAGATAGTTTAAATTGCTATTTAACGGATCATACTGTAGCTCAGCCATATAAAGATTTTGCTTGTTATTTAAATCATGTAAAGAATTTAAAATATAGCACGAAGAAGACCAATTCCTATCCTTAATAGTTTTCTTCAAAAACTGTAAAGAAAAATAAAAAGCGACAATAGGACTAGCATTAATAGGTCTATCTAAGGCTTTAATAACATCCTCCCAAAACCCATCCATGTGAATCCAGTAATTTTTAAACAAGAATCTAGAGGACCTCTTGTCTCTTATAGAAGAAAACAGAATTAAGGGAGTATGATCAGAACAATTAGGAGGTAAAACTTTATAAAAAGCATTAGGAAATAAACTCAAAAAGGCATCATTAGCAAGTATTCTATCAAGTTTAATGTGAATAGGAGAATCCTGCCTTTGGGGTTACCACGTGTAAAAAAGGCCAACAGAAGAAAGATCAAGAATGCCACAGTCAAAAATAATATTGTTAAGCTCACCCAGCTGGGTAGGAAAAGCACAGTTCCCGCCAGCTTTCTCTTCCTCAAATCTATAACAATTAAAGTCTCCCATGATAACCCAAGGAAGAGAAGGATCAGGGACTAAACTCCTCATTTGATCCCATAACGGTTTCCTATCATTCACGCGTGATGGGCACAAAGCGAACTATTCTTTCGCCTTCTACTTGACCTTAGCTGGCTAATCTTTTTAGTTTGTCAAATTAATTTTTTGCTAAATTAATAATAATATCAAAACTCTGCTACTATGAGTAATGGTAATCAACCACTTGGCTTTAAGAACACCCGTGGATCATTTGTAATAAGATTACTGAGTGCAAGATAGCAACGATTAGTAAACTTCCTTTTTTCATGTCCACCAAGAGAGATCAGGTTGGGTGGTTTGTAATATTTAGATGTGTGAATGTTGCAAGTCCTGCTTATTTCATCAGCCAAAGGAAGATATTTATTGTGTGGACAACCCAACAAATTGTTCATCCATATCGTAGACCTTGCACCAATGTATTTATTTTCGCTTAAATTCCCTAGACATTTTGGTGGTTGAAGGTCGTCGAGCATGTTCTTGACGAAAATCGAATTTGCACTTCTCGATTCCTAATTTGGCACTACAAGCCTCCTCGGCATCCTTCACATTTTGAAGAAGTTTCAGTCTTAAATGGCGAAGCTCATTCATATGCTCTAACTAAAGCCGTTGTCATTTTTAACATAAAATCCATCAAGTTGTTGAAGATAATTTGTCTTTTCAATTCTATGCGTCCCATAGAAATCATTCGAGGGCAGTTGCATGTAACACACATTTGTGGAGTTATCCAATTTTTTTTTTTCGATAAGGAATTTGGATGAATAAACTGTCCATATTCATAGATTACGAGTTGCGAGTGGCATAGATTGCTTAGAGATTTTGGTAGTAAAGCTTGAAGAACCTTCAAGTATCGAAGACGTGACAAATATCCAGTTGTCTCAGGTATCCTTTTTAGGCACAAAGCATAGATGTACAACAAACAGATGATTTTCAATACTTTAAAAATTAGAGCAAGTACTTCATCAAAATCTGTATCTTCCTTATAACACAAATAATGTGTACCAAATTTCCTTTTTTTTTATTTTCCAATCTTTTGAGCACTTTTAAATTCCAACTTTCTCCAATATTCTCCGTATCCTCTTCTCGAAGACAAGGTGGCAAAATAAAACCCAATAAATTGCTTTCTAGAATTTCCCTCGAATGGATTTCATCCAAGTTATCCTCTAGAACACCACTGATGACTTCAGTTGCCAATGAAGATCTCAAAAGATTTTTTAACTATTTCTCCAACAATGACTTTTAATTAAATATATATTCTTAATATCGACGACGTTTGAGATGCAATGGCGCCATCCATTTTACAATCGGACGTCATTTTGCCACTGACGAGGGTAATTTCCTTCATAATGCGTGCCTTTGCATCATATTTGGATCGTCTTCAAAATTTGCGACATTATCTCAAACAATCCAATTTGATCAAATAAAATATATATCCTGAATGTAGACGACGTTCCGGACGTAATGACATTGTCCGTTTGTCGATCGGATGTCGTCCGAGCGTCTTCGAGGCCTCGTTTCTGTCATAACGCGGGCCTTTATATCATATTTGAATTGCTTAGAAATTCGCCACCATCTCAGACGGTCCAAATTTATTAAATAAAATATATACTCTTAATGGTGACGACGTTCCAGACGCAATGGCGCTGTCCGTTTTGCAATCTGAAATCGTTTGAATATCGTCGAGGCCGTTGCAGCCAATGGAGATCCAAGAAGCCCCCCTTTTTTTTAAACTATCTTTCCATCAATGGATCTTAATCCTTTACAATCATTAGGATTTTCTTCGTCAGCAAATACATGAGAGTCAAGGAGTTGCAAACACTGATCTTCTTCGAGGCCCACTAATTTAATTATTTTTTTTATTCTTTTTAGTTACCTTTGCAAATATCAATGCAACTGAGTTTCGTTCGAGTTGTTACCAAAATTTTACTTTTCAAACTCCCATAAGTCAAAGGGATGAGGACCTCCCATTTACTCTTATCCTTCTTCTCATCATCCTCCCAAATGTCATCTAGCATTAGTACGGACTTTTTGGACATGATTTGAGCTTGAAGAGAAGTGCCTCAAGTATTTCCAAATGAGGTATCTCTTCCTTAAGATATTCCAACATATCTGTAATGACTTTTCCACATCAAAGTTGTTGGCAACACAAACCCATATTTTAAGATCAAATTCCTTTGTCATTTCATCTTCATAAACATGTTGCTGTGGAGTTGGCTTTCCCATACCACCATGATCAACTATAGACATAAGAGAAATGTTTATGTATCAAATAGTCCAAAGGCTCGTTTGATGGCTTCCTAAACCACTGCATAATGAACTCCTTAGCATGGCTTTTACTAATGAGATCATTTGTAGGCAAGGCTCCTGTGGCAGGGGTCAACAACCTCCAATCAAAACTTCCAGAATCCAAAACCAAACACATCAGACCAAAATCCAATCAGAAATCGGAACAGAATCGTATATCAAATCAGAACAGAATCAAACCGGAACTTATACGGACATATATCAAATCAGAATCAGAGTCGTACGGATCAGATCAAATCGGAATACAAATCAGAACAGATTAAATCAATAGAATCAGAATCGTACAGAAATCAGAAATTCAGATCATATCGGAACAGAACAGAATCATGTCAGAATCGTATCAGAATCATATCATACAAATCAGAATAAATCATATCGTACGGAAGTCAGAAATCAATTAATTCAGAACATAACACAAGTCAGAACAGATTCCCGGACACTGACAGAATCTCAACGGATTCTAGCCTCTTATGCCTCCCTTCCCAGACACTGACATAATCTCTCGGATTCTGGCCCCTTATGCCTCCCTTTGTGCTCACGGCACCAGAACAGATGTGCTTATAGCACCAGAACATAATTCATCGGATTCGGAACAGAACTGATTTTAGAATTTCAGATTGAGCTCATTTCAGATTTCCCAGACACTAACTGAATCTCTTAGGATCCAGGCCCCTTATATCTCCCTTTTTATAGCATATACAGATAGCATATCAATTCAGAAGAAATCCGGACAAATCAGAAATCACACGAAAATCGGGCAGCACAACGGCTGTATACGGAATTTACACAATTTTTCCTGAAAAATCACAGAATACCAAATTTACACAGAATGTAGATAACAACATTACAAGACTTTAATTCTACAACTCAACAATTTTTAAACTACACAGAAAAATCCAGTCGATGAAAAACACCGTCGAATCAAAACTACCCGGACAAAAATCTCCAGAAAATAATCAAAATGTACACACTCGGCACGTCAACAACATACAGAAAGTTACGCGGTAAAAACTGAACCAATCAGAAAATACGGACGAAAATCACGAATAAAAATCAATTCCGGACAGAAAATACCGCCAAACACGACGGTTCTGAAAATTGAGAAAGGCGGAATGTGCCTTACCTTGCGTACAGCAATTTCCTGAACAGTCTCGTTAGACGAAAACGGCTCCGCGTCGCCCGAAAATCAACTTTTCCCAAAAAGCCCTCGACTTTCTCTCTCCTCAAAGATATTTTTTATATTTTTTTTATTTTTCTCTCTCTTCAAAATGACTGATTTCAGCTTTATAATACACAGATCGGCCCGGCCGATCGCAATATCGTCCTGGGACGATCTGAACAAAATTCATCGGCCTGGACGGTTCCCAGGGCGATTCTCAGGACGAAATGATGCACTGAACCGATCGGCCTGGACGATGTCCCTATCGGCCCGGCCGATACCTATAGGAAAATCACCTGGAGCAATCTGGACACATTCTGGAACAAAACTTCAACTGATTGTCCCAGGACGATCCCAGATCGTCCTGGACGATCCTGGAGCAAAATCAGCACTTTACAGAGCCGCTGTGAGCCTGCCAGCGAAGTTGAGGGTTTGGGTCCGAAAAATCAACCCGTTTGCAAAAAAAGTTCGGGCTGACCCGAATAATGTCGAGTCAGTTTTAGATTCGACCCGAACCTGACCCCTGACTCAAAATTGACACCCCTAGTAAAAATCAAATGAAAATTCTCTTGATAATAGCAGTTATCAGGCTGAATTAACTTTATATATCTCATTATTTTATTTTATTTTTTTGGATCAAACCATCAAAAAGTGTATTGTATGGCTAGATTTGAAAATTGTATTTTATCATGATATTTAGAGAGGATAATTAATATCTTCTTAGCATATTTTGATTGCCAAAACTAATTTGCTAGCAAGTAATGATATGAAATTACAGTTGGAGGCTAATAAATAGTTCCTATATTATTAAAGCACAAAGCAAATGAAACATCTTTACTTTTGATGTTTTTAATGTTCAAAAGTAAACAACAAAATTACAAAACAAAACAAAAAAATTAAACAACAAAGTTTTTGAAGTTATTGAAATCAACAAACCTAAAGACAATATCTTCTTTATTCACTTTTGGAGGTTTATAGGAATGCCAAAATCTTGCTATCAACTAATTCCATGAAATTATATTTGGAAACTAATAAAAAAAGCTTACATTATTGAGGGATGCTGCAAATGAACTCTCTTTTGTCTCAGTGATTCAAATTTTTGTAAATAAACAATACAATTAAATTAATTGTGTCTTTAACAGATTATATTTTTAATACTAAACATATACAATTTAGACGAATGTCTCCTTTACTTCAGGTCCCTAAATTTCTTTCCTTCTGCCATCTTTCAATATTATTTTCTTTCTTCTTCAACAAACATTATAATTCTAACTTAGGTTTTGTTTGGAATGGCTTTCTTACTTTTTATAAAGCTGTTTTTTGATATAAAAATTTATCAAAAGCATGAGTCCAAAACTATCCCAAACGAAGCCTTATATGACATGCTAGTACTATATAAGCATGCATCGTATCGATCATTAGCATTAGCTTAAACATAATTAGTTTCTAATTAAGTAATTAAGAGAATCAGAAGTAGAGATTAATGGATCAGAAGCGTGCTGTAATTATTGCTGTGATGGCCATACTAATTAGCTCTCCATCACTTGCCTCTGCAACTGCAGCAGTCGCCGGCTTCACAACTCCAACCTATACTCGTAAGTTCTAACTACTTTATTTTTGTTGTAGTAATCATTCAGTACTGATGAAGACGAGGGCTATCTGATTGCAGCATCTACCTGTTTTGGAAAGGAAAACAAAGGCAATATGATTGCTCTGCTAGGAGGTTCGATGTGGAATAATGGTGGATATTGTGGAAAGACGCTAAGCGTTACATGCGTTGATGAGCCTCAAATATGCAAGAGCTCCTTAACAGTTAATGTCATCGTTGTGGGCTATTGTAATAACTGTGATGGCATCGATTTCAGACTCTCTAACGAAGCTTTTGATCAGATATCCTATGAAAGTAGTCGCCGCGCTAAAGTAGATTATGTCTTCCAGTAAGATTTTCTGAATAACTTTTTTTGTTGCTTTTTAAAATAGATTCTAAGTACAAAATTTTTTTATTTGTATCAAAAAACTGTTTTAGAAATAAATAAGAAAACTGTCGATTTCGTTTAGACAGCTTTCTTGCTGCTTTTTAAAGTAGCTTTTTAGTACAAAAATTATAATTTTTGTACTAAAAATTTGTTTTAGAGTAAAAAACAATGAAACATAAGGCTTCATTTGGAACGGCTTTTTTATTGTTTTTGAAGCAACTTTTTAATATAAAAATTAAAATTTTGATACTAAAAAACTGTTTCAATAAGCAATAAAAAAGACATCCCAAACGAAGCCTAAGTTATTACTGAAAAAGCTATATATAATTAAAAAATGATTGACATTAACTTTCTTGTTTTTTTACTGAAAAAATTGTTATTAATAGTTTAATTAATTTCTCTATGGATGATGAATTTGCAGTTTTTGAAGTCGGTAACACAGTTTAAAAATGAAGGAGCAGTAATTTCTTTGGGTATCATCAACTTATAATAAACAGCTCACCTTGGTCTGTTGGTTGAGAGTTATGCTTCCAATTAAGAGGTTTTTGCTTTGAGTCTTTGTGTTTGTGTTATGTGTATGACTTTGCCTTACATGCATGGCCTAAATGTCGCAAAAAAAAAAAAAAAATCATCAACGTAAATTGATGTATCCCTCTTTCAACGTGAATAATTAATACATGAATAATTAAGGGATTGTTTGGGTTGACTATAATTTTTTATAAAGGTGATTGTAATATTATTGTGGAGAAAATAATTTTTTAAAGAATGTTGCAGAAAGCAACATCTAGGGGTGTCAATATTTAACACTACACAAAAAACAGACTCGAACCTGACACGAAAATTTCGAGTTAGACCCGACTAACGAGTCAGTTTCAGGTTCAGTAATTTGACCCGTTACAAATTTCAAGTCGGATCCGGGTTAAGCCGACAACCCAATTTCTAACCTTTTTTGACCCGCACGTTTTAAGTGCACGTGAAAGCGTGCGACTAACCGAGCTATCGGTTAATTAAGGCTAGTTGTTTTTGGACTGGATGGAGATTAGACATTCAGCTTGTGTGCGCTTCAGCCTCTCCTTAAAAGTTCGTGAGGGGTATAAACCCTAAAAAACTAGCCCGAGGCCAACCAAGAGGAGTGATGAATTGGTCATTTAAAAAAATTTAAATAAAAAGAAAATTTTTTTGAAATCTTTTTGAGTATTTTAAAATCTGTGATTTATGCGGAAGCAAAACTAATTTAATAATAACAAAGATTAGGGATTTTGACCACAAAATAAAACACAAAAAATTGCAGAAATAAAATGCGGTAAAAGTAATGAGAAAGAACACACTGAATTTTATAGTGGTTTGATCAAATCTAACCTACGTCTACTCCCTGAAAACCTCCTTTCCAGGTATTGCACTAATCAGTTAGTGTCTCTCCTTTTACCCCCACACCAAGACAGAGAAGTCCTTACAAAATCTTTCCACCGACCCGATGAGACAGAGAACCTTGAATCCTTTTACTTTGTCCTTGAGTAAGCAGAGAACCTAGAAATCATTTTTCACCCTCCTGGTGAAGGCAGAGAACCCAAGAATCCTTTCACTCCCTACTGGAGTAGGTAGAGAACCTTGAAATCCTTTTACTCTCTAGCGGTAGGCAGAGAATAGTAAATCCTTTTACTCCTTCCTAAAGTATGCAGAGAACCTGGATCTAATGTTGAAGACGATCTCCCTAGAGCCACCAAGGAACCAAAGAAGCAATTTGAGGAAGACCACAAATCCTTTCTTGGAGTAACCTTTGTGATTCCCTCACAATGATATCTCTCTCTCTCTCTCTCTATCTCTCTCTCTCTCTCTCTCTCTCTCTCTCTCTCTATCTCTCTCTCTCTTTAGACCTCCCTCTTCCTTCTTTAAGCTCTCTTTTGGATCACACTACAGAAAAAATGCCAAAATCCAGCGATTTTTTTCGGCGGTTACTATAGATTAACCGACGGTTTTATGGATTACCGGCGGTTTTATGGATCTACTCCACAGCAAAAAGATTAACTCTAGGGTTAATACAATTGCTTAAATACAAAGCCTCCAAAAGAAGCCCTAATTTTTAATTCTGTGCAACTGATAATCCAAGATAATCGATAGATCATCCTATACAATTAGTACTAGGACGATCACTGTTGCTCTGTACGGTCAGTACAAGTATTTATACAAATCTTCCAGTATGATCCTGTGATTATCCATGACGATTAGTTAAAGATACTATATTGATCGTCCAGTATGACATTGGATGATGGGTGGAGATCTCCATATCGTCCCGCAAATGTCTCAAAAAGTCTAGTACGATTCTCTTGGACGATTAGAGGAAAATTATGGATTTTTTCTTGGATGATAAGGGATCATCCTACAAAATATACTAGATCATCCAGTACGATCCAAATGGAATCATCCTGTATGATATGATTGAATAATTTAAACATAATTACTCCCCTAATCATTGGATCAATTAAGGCATGATTGTTATAAATCGTCCAGGATAATGTATATCGTCCTGTATGATTTTAAAAAAAAATTTAAAAATCAAAATATTACCTAAATTATAATTGTTTGCTGTTTTTCATCATCTAAGCTGATTGTCCTAGATGATATGGATCGTCTAGTATGATTAGTTTAATAACTTATAATTAGTAAGGATGCCCTAATCAGGGTTTATGTTTTTAACTTATCATCCAATACGATTTCAAATTGTCCTATACGATTAGGTCAAAATAGAAAAATTCTCTAACTCACCAAATTTCTCCACCTGAATATGTGTGTGTAAGGTTAATTAGCTTGGGGTCCACCATATTCAAGATTTGACTCAAGAAAGGTAAAAGTACATTGAAATGAAATTACAAGCAGACTTAATCATAATCTACCTGATCTTTAGCTGATTTACATTGTAAGTGATCTTTCTGGACCTGAAAGGTAGTGAGCAGGGCAAACAAAATAGATATGTAAAAATAGTAGTGGTAAAGAAATAATAATATTTGTTATCATCAAAATCAAAGTATTTGAATCCAGATTTGCAACACTCATCTCCTTTGCTGCTTCGTCTATGATTTCCATTTTATCTCTTTGGATCTCATTAGATCTATGGCTCTATCTTTGGTTTCCTCTCTTATCATTCTCTTGCATAGTGTTGGTCCAGGGTGTTCACCGTATACATATCCTTTGGCTTACCACGAACACTTACATCGATCATCGTTGTTTGTATCTCTTATCTTTTTTATTTTATTTTCTCCTTTTAGAAGCTTAATCTATAAGCATCTTTTGGTATTTCATATATGCCGAAGGAATTTTTTGAAGTTTTGAGTGAATTTTTTGGGTTTAGGGTTTGTTTGATTTGTTGTTGTATTGTTGACTTGTTATTATCTTGAATATTGTCTCGGGTAGTTTAAAAAACTGAAAAAATTTGACATACATTAGTGTGTAACTCTAGTTTAGTGGTTTGGCAAGCATTCTAGTTTGATTCATTCAGTGCTTTTCTAGCTTGGCATGCATTTTGGTTTGGGGTTAGTTATGTTCGAATTGTTGTTGAGTTGTTGTTCAGTTATTTCTGGTTTTATAACACTTATGTCGTTATGTTGTTATTGCATTTATTATTTATTGTGTTTTTTATATATATATATATAGAAACCCCACCAGAGGGGCTTATGTGTTAATATAAGGGAAAAATTACAAGATCCTTAAGGGGAACTCAAACTCACTACCGCTCAAAGAGCTACAAAATCAAGATGAAAGAAAACCTATGAGCTCGAGTTCCCCACTATAGCTCAATACAAAAATAACCTAGGAACATGCTACGGTACTTAATAAAAAGCACCCAAAAAAAAGGGAGTAAACAAAAACCAAACAAAATGCTCCCAGCTGCAGGTCTCCACAAAAATCTTCCAATCAAACACCCAAAAAGGAGCATGCACAACCAAAATATAGACAAGAAAATGCAAATCGAAAATATAGAAATTGACAATACTAAACAAAAGATTAAGATGTTCCAAAAAGGATACAGCTGAGCATGATACATCTTGCCCTGCTCCAGGAAAAATAGTAATCGAAAAGAACCTGCAGCAAAACTAAATACACACCACACTCACTAATCAGCAGCTGAATACCAGTAAGCAACACCGAACCAATCACAGCCATACAAGCCGCGGAAGTACCAATTCCCCCGCACAACAACAGCAAACCCAAATAATGCCACAACAAATCACCCAGAAAAACAGAGCCACCACCCGAGAAACCAGAGAGAACCTCCGACAAGCATCATCACAAACTATAAAATAAGAAAGAACAAAAAACCACAAGCCTCTTAAAGCCCCCACAAGGCAACGAGAAAAGCAGAACAACAACCAGCTCCCAAAATAATTAACCTTTAACATATGGTAAACCCATTTAATCCAATTTAACCATGCCTTTGATAGGGACAGGCAACTGCTTAAGAGAGAACTCAGCAATATTAGCACAATTATAGCCCAGCTTAGCCAACGCTCGAGTAGGAGCATTGGCCTCCTCCAAAATAGTCGAAAAGGATCGAGCAGTTAAGGGAGACCAAGATATCTCTAATACTCCTCCTAATGTAAAATAAGTAGTAAGAAAAGTTACCATCATCCAGATTAAGCAAAAAATTTAAATAAAAAAAGGAATTAACCTCCAAAACAATATTCTTAAGGTCAAGACTAGCACACAAATTCAACCCATGAAGAACAACAATAAGAAGGCCACCAATCCTTTCACTGTCACCGGTCATACCAGCAAAAACCCCATTGTGATCACGAATGAGACCACCAACACTAGTCTTATTCCCCACATGAATACAGTCAATATTCAACTTAATAGAGTTAGGAGTAGGCTTGCACCAATAAATACTTCTAGTCTACGCAGGGGAGTTAGCCACCTCCAAATTAATACCGAAATCCTCAATAGTAAACAGAAAGTTCTTAAAAATTTTCAAAACAAGTAAATTAGCAAAAAAAAGAGCCTTAACCTTATCCTTAATTTTCTAAATGATTCTTTGATGATCCATAGCAATCCCATTGAACCGAGAGTCATTTCTCTCCAACCACATTAACCAACAAATCAGGGAAGGTATCACATTCCGAACATGACCTCTATTACTCACAAACCAATTAACCATCGAGCAAATTAAAAACATTGATACAAGGGCTATAGAAATTAAAATGAAATAAGGCCTAAAAAAAACTCCAAACCTTCACAGCAATTGGACCGAATATGATAACATGATGCATATTCTCAACATGAAAGCAGCATTTACATCTAAAAGTAATAATAAAACCTCTCTTTCTTAACAACTCATCCGTAGGAATATACTTATAAAGAATCCTCCACATAAACACAAAAATCGTGGAGGGAACGCTCTTATGCCAAATCATATTAAAAAGCTTGTTTGAATCTTTTTTACTTCTTAAAAAATGCCAAGCATCCTTCGTTATAAAAAGACCGTCTTTAGTAAAAGTACAAAGCAAAACATCCTTAGAATTAATGTTAAGAGGAATCTTAAGAATCAACTGAATAATAAACTCAGGAAGAATATGGGACAGCTTCTCCAAATCCCAACCATTAGAGGAAAAGTAAAAATTAACCTTCATAGTGTCAATAGAAATGGTATTAAGTAAAGAATCCAGAGACTGACCATTAACCCAACGATCTTGCCAAAAGAAAATATTACCCTCCCCAAGACCCCAAACTATAGAGGGTACCACTTTCCATTTAACCTGACAAAGCCGATGCCACACCTTAGACTGACCTTTAGAATAAAAACAATTGGAAGGATGGAACCCCCCAAAATACTTAGCCCTCATAAACTTGGCCCAAAGACTCACATTATACCTAAAATTGTACCACAATTTAAAGGAAAATGTAGAAACTAAATCAAGCATAGAGTTGCAACCAACAGCCCTGTGACGCCCCAGGCATCCATAGTGAAAGGATTCGTCTGACATTCTGATCGAACTCCATTCCAGTTGTCTTGCTCGAACCTGAAATTTGTTAACCACATATAATGAGCTTTAAAAAGCCCAGCAGGTCACCAAATCCTACAACTGAAATCAAAGCACGGTAATAGAAATAATATGCATGTCAAACTATCAAATCTATAACAGTCAATGGTCAATGAGTCTATGCAATACGGAAATCAATAATCAATGAAATCAATAGTCGATGCAGTGATAGAAGAATCGATAAATCAAACTCAATAAATCAATACATCAATCTCAGAAGAATCCGTACACAGAATAAAATCAATCGATCAGTCAAATCAATCATATTAAATCGAATCAATCAAAACAATACTATCTAGACAATTGAAATCGATTAGAAAAGCAATACAATAAAGTTCAATCTATACTAGCAATGAATTAAATGCAGCAGGTTAATATGGTGCAGAAGCAATAGCATCAATGAATCTATAAGCAATAATATCAATGAATCTATAGTATCCATGTCCATAGCATCAATGAATCAATACAATATCTATATCCATCCATATCATCCATCCATATCAATATCTATGCTCAGTAGTATCAATGCTCAGCGATCAATCAATTAAATCGATGAAATCGTACGATACAGTAAATCCATAAATTCGATCAAATCAATAAAGCAGTAAATCCATAAATCCGATCAAATCAATAAAGCAGTAAATCCATAAATCCGTCAATAAATCCAATCAGTAATAAATCAATTCAATACAATAAATCCGTCAATATCAATAGAATCAATCGAAAATCAATAGGTCATGCCTATCAGAAAATCCATACAATGCAATATCGTACACATGCAATTTCATACAATGGTCTTACTGAACAAGTACAAACACTGGCTATCAATAGTGCTGTTGTAGAATCCATATTGCTGTTGTAGATATCCATACGTTGGTTTCAATAAGAGTCGTCACTCTGTGCCCGTCGGCTGCCCGTCGGCCTATTAAACTCCTTATAACTCCCAATCGTTATATCAATGATCAATGATTTAAAGGAAAGCCCGTCGGCCCACCATCCTGTACAGGTCAATTCAATCTCCAACCAACATTCAACCAGGTTCCACTTGTCTTTCAGTATCAATACTCAGATAGTCACATTCATATGCATTCAAATTATCAATTTCGAGAAAATCGGAAATCTTACGAAAATCCAGCGGCATAACGGCAGTATATCAAATTTACACAAAAATCCTACAGAATCACAATTCACCAAATTACAATAGAATGTTTACGACAATAATATAAGGCTATTATTCTACTGAATCAATATCAATAAACATCCTAATATTTTTCTATTCGATTAAAATCGCGTAGAACCCAAAATAACCGGTAGAATCGTTCCAGAAAATAATCAAATCGTGTAGAATATTCATATCTATAACATATTAAAAGTTGTGCGGTGAAAGTTATGTCAATACAAAACCGGGTACATTTTTCGATCACAAAAACACAAAACAGTGCACAATACGATTAAAACTCAATATCTCTGAAAACATAAATAGGATTCGGAGTCCTTACCACGAGATAAACACTTTTCCCAACAACGGCGTCGGACAAAAAGTGCTCCGCGGCCTCCGAAAACCAAGCTTTTCCTTCGCTTTCCTTCTCTTTCTCTCTCCTCAGATATTTTGATTTTTATAAAAATATCTTCTCTCTCCTCAAAATGAGCTGATTTCCTTATAACATAAGCCTGATCGGCCCGGCCGATCGCCACATCGTCCTGGCCGATGTGAACAAAATCTAATCGTCCAGGACGATTCCTCAGGCCAATAATTTCGGTTTTGCTCTCGGGATTTTTTGTCTCATCTGATCGTCCCAGGACGATCCAAAATCAACCTGGACGATCCCATTCCAGAAAAATAAGTTGTTTCACTGCACTGATTGTCCCGGACGATCTCAATATCGTCCCGGACGATCCTGGGAGGAAAATCAGATCTAGAGAGAAACAAATCAAAGGAATGAGCTCTCACAAGCCTCTTCTTGTAAAGACCCACAACAATTCACCCAAGAGGTCCAATGAATTTTAGAGTTATTACCCGACCCCTTCCAAAAAAAATTATAAAATTCTGTCAATCCTAATGCACACCAACTTAGGAGGGAAGAGAGTTTGAAAGCTATAAACCGGAAAGGAAGAGAGAACACTTTTAATAAGCACAAGACAACCACCAAAGCTCAAAAAATTGGAATCCCAAGAAGACATGTTATTGTGTTATTGTTATATACTTATGATGTAGATTATAGAGCCCTCAATGAGTTAATATCTTAATGTGTTTTTTTTTTTATTATGCATGTTATATTGTTATTGTTATGTTCAAAAAGTTGTTATGTGGTATTTGACAAAGGAGTTAATGTCTCATTGTGTCTTTTTTAAACAATACATTTAATAAATAGTTCATAATTAGCATTGTAATATATTCTAATATTTTGGTTAGATGACAGATTCCAATATCGTTCCTAAGAATTTTTCTTGTAATAAAAATGAAGAAGTCCGAGCTTACAAAAATGTTGTAGAGCCCTCTAACGATCTATGCAATGAGGGAACAATTACGAAGAAGAGGTGAAGGATGACCTCAGTTGTTTGGGGTTATTATGAGATGTTGTCTAATATGAAAAATG
This sequence comes from Dendrobium officinale, assembly GCA_019514585.1. NCBI lineage: Eukaryota > Viridiplantae > Streptophyta > Magnoliopsida > Asparagales > Orchidaceae > Dendrobium > Dendrobium officinale. The sequence goes on along the minus strand of CM033695.1, from coordinate 30,533,913 downwards.
GAAAGAAAATATATAATTGTAAGAAATGTGGCAGTACTTATTTTTATGATAGAAAAAATAGAACTGGTAATCTTAGATGCCACCTTGAAAATTGTAAGAAAAAAAGTATATGTGATATATGACAGATGATTTTACAAACCAATATTGAATCTTCCATGTATATGCCCGATATTAAGTTTGATCATGCAAAATTTTGTGACTTGTTCAATGCTTCTATCATTATACATGATTTGCCATTTCAATGTGTTGAGTGGCTTGGAATTCGAGCATTCTTAATGTATCTTCATCGAGACTTACAATTATTTTTTAGAAACACTGTTAGAAATTATTGCAAAAAAATTATTCATTAAGGAGAAGTGTAATATAAAGGAACCGTTATCAAAAATCACTAGTAGGGTTTGTTTAACTTCAAACCTCTAGACTTCTATAAATACTGATGGGTTTATTTGTTTAACTGCATAGTTTTATTGATAATGAATGGCACTTGCAAAAGAAAATTATTAGTTTTTCTTTCATGCCACCTCCCATGATGGAATTGCTTTGTTTGAGAAGATACAATCTCTTTTAGTTGAATGGAAAATAGACACCAAGTTATTCAGTATTACTTTGGATAATGCTTCCATAAATAATATTTCAGTTGATTATCTAAGAAATCATTTTAATTTGCGTGGGGGCTTGTTATGCGATTGTGATTTTTTTCATATACGTTGCACATCACATATTATTAATCTTATGGTTCAAGAAGGTTTGAAGTAGATTGATGGTTCAATTGTGAAAATAAAAGAGAGAATTAAGTATGTAAAAAGCTCTCAGGCTAGAAAATAAAAGTCTCTTTATTGTATTACACAAAGTTACCTATATGAGAAACGAGGTTTACGTCAGGATGTTCCAACTCGATGGAACTCCGCCTTCATTATACTTGACTATGCAATTTATTATAAACGTGTTTTCAACATTTAGAATTGGTTGATTCAAATTACAAGAATTCTCCAACATCTTCTAAATGGGATAAAGTTGAAGCGATTTGCAAATTTTTTTGCTCAATTCTATGAAATAACTTGTCTCATTTCCTGGTCTAACGGCCAACAACAAATTTGTACTTCTCATATATTTCTACAGTATATCCAGAGCTAAAAAAAAAAAAAGAAATGTTACATGGGCATCAATACATAAAGAAAATGGAAACATGAATGATTACAAAGTTTGAGAAATACTAGTCAGAATTCAATGATATATTGGTAGTAACTGTGAGATCTCGTTCCCTTACTGTTCCTCTCTGACTTGGATTTTCCTCCCAGGATCGTCCGGGACGATAGTGAGATCGTCCAGGCCGATCTGTACTATTCAAAATATCGGCCTGAAAATAGTTATGGGAACCGTCCAGGCCGATGATTTTGGTCTGATCATCCCGGGACGATTTGGCGATCGGCCGGGCCGATCAGCTTAATGATTTAAGAAAATCAGCTCGTTTTGAGGAGAGAGAAAATCATTTTTAAAATATCAGATATTTTGAAGAGAGAGAAAGAGAGGAAAATAAAGGGAAAAGGTTGGATTTCGGAGGCCGCGGAGCGCTTTTTGTCCGACGCCGCTTTTGGGAAAAGTGAAGATCTCGTGGTAAGGACTCCGAATCCTATTTATGTTTTCAAAGATATTGAGTTTTGATCGAGTTGTGCACTGTTTTGTGTTTTCGTAGTCGAACTTTTGACATGATTTTGATTTGACACAACTTTCACCGCACAACTTTTAGTATATTATAGATAAGATTATTGCACACGATTTGAGTTTATTCTGCAACGATTTTACCGGTCGGAATTGATTCTACGCGATTTTAATTGAATAGAAAAATATCAGGACGTGATTTGATTTGGTTTCTATAGGACAATAGTCTTGTATTGATGTCATGAATATTCTACTGTAATTTGGAGAAATTTGGAATTTGTGCCTTTTTGCAGGATTTTTGTGTAAATTTGATAGACTACCGTTACGCTGCCCGATTTTCGTAGATTTTCTTATTTGCTTGGAATTGATAGATTAGATATGATTATTGATATGATTATTATAGATTGCTTTAATATTGATTATTGAACTGATTATGGATTGATTATTGATACTGGAACACACGTATAACCTGGTTGAACATTGGTTGAAGATAGACTTGACCTGTACAGGATGGTGGGCCGCCGGGCTTTCCTTTAAACCATTGATTATTGATATAACGATTGGGAGTCATAAGAAGTTTATAGAAATGCCGACGGGCGAAAAGAGTGACGACTCTTATTGATAGAACCAATGTATGGATATCTACAACAACAATATGGATTCTACAACAGGAACATAGCCAGTTGATTGTACTTGTCCAGTATATAGTATTGAATTGCATGTTTACTGTATTGATTTATGGATTCATTGTTTTATAGATTCCTGCTTTATCGACTTTGATTGGATTTACTAGATCGTACGATTTCATTGATTTCACTGATTGATTGCTGTGCATTGACATTGAGCATTGATATAGAAATGGATGGATATAGATATTGCATTGATAGCATGGACATGAATAGTATAGATTCATTGATTTCTGCTTATAGATTCACTGTTGTTACTATTTCTGCACCGTATTGACTGCTGCATAGATTCACTGTTAGAATAGATTAAGATTTATCGTACTATTTTCCTCGTTTGATTTCATTGAATAGATAGTATTGATTAGACCGCATTGATTTGATTTGATAGCGATTGATTTGACGGATTGATCGATTTCCTATTGTGTATGGATTTCTTCAAGATTGACATGGATTTATTGAATTGATTTACCGATTCGCCTGCCGCTACATTGACTGGTTTTATTGACTATGGATTTCCGTATTGCATAGACTCATTGACCATTGACTGATATGGATTTGATTGACTGACATGCATATTGATAGCATAGCCGTGCTTTGATTTCAGTTATAGGTATTAGGTGACCTACTGGGCTTTGTAAAGCTCATTATATGTGGTTGATATTTTCAGGTCAGGGCAAGGGAGCTGAAGATAGGAATTGATCCGGTTCTTCAGGTTGTTGTCTTTTGATGATTTTGATTCTTTTGTACTCAGGATAGATTTCAGTACTGGTGATTGTAGTGTAGTTCCTGAGTATTGTACATGACCTTTTGAGATATGAATCGACTTGTATATTGATGTTTTAAATTTTATATAGATGTTGATGGACTGTTTAATTGAAGGTTTTAGATAACTCTGGTAAATTGTTTGAGAAATAGATTGACATTCTTTCCAACTTAGATCTTGGGGCGTGACAAAGTTTTTGGTATCAGAGCAATATTATTGGAAGAATGGATTGTTACCAGAGTTGTAGGATTGGATTGAGAGTTGGGTAGATTGGGTGGCTGTAAGAGCATCATTGGAATACATCGTTGCATGTGTGTATCATTTGTTCTTAATTGTGCAGGTGAAAAGTTATGGATCCTCCGGCAGAATCCAGTGTACCGAATGAGCAACACAACGCAGCCCCAGTACCTTCAGAGAGTATGATGCAGTTGGCTACTGCGATAGCACATGTTATGGGTGATGCGCAGAGCAAGATGAGTGGGAGCAAAGAGGAAGAGGTAGACAGACACTTGCAGATGTTTCACAAGCTGAAGCCTCCGTTGTTCAAAGGGGCTGTGGGACCCCAGGCTGCTGAGGATTGGATCATGAGGGTAGAAAAGATTTTTGATAGCATGCAGTGTCCGGGGAATCGAAAGGTACCTTTGGCTGTGTTTCTTTTTGAGGGTGAAGCGGAGAGATGGTGGATCGGACAGTAGAGAGAGAAATTCCAGGGGAAGACCAATGCTGAGATCACCTGGGATGAGTTCACTGCAGTGTTCAGGATGTGGTTTGTACCACCGTCAGCTCAACGACATATGCAGGAAGCTTTCATGAGATTGGAGCAAGGCCGCAAGTCAGTGATGCAGTACGAAGCCGAGTTTACTGCACTTGCGAGGTACGCTGCTCATTTGATTCCTACTGCCGAGAAAAAGTGTTATAGATTCCTGCACGGATTGAACAGAGAGCTGCGACACCCACTTGTACCTTTCCGGATACATGAGTTTTCTGAGCTGGTGGAGCGGGCCCGATTGATAGAGATTGACTTAGTGACACCGGTATCGAGGTACGAGGATACCAGGAGGAGGAGAGATGAGGTACGACGAGATGATTCTGATAGAGATAGAGATAGAGAGAAGAAAAGCAGGTACGATAGTTCGAGGGGATCTGCATCGGGATTTGCATCACGATCTGCATCGGTAGTATCGTCTGGTAGTTCTGGAGCATGCATCCACTGTGGTAGACGACATGCAGGTCAGTGCTACCTGTTGACGGGGCAGTGCTTTCACTGTGGACAGCAAGGGAACAGAGCAGCAGATTGTCCTCAGAAAGGACTGGGTGGAAGGACTGATTCTGGCACGGGTATAGGACAGCAGAGGACTGTTGGCTCGAGGGCTTACAGTGAGAGATCAGGGAATCGAATGGATGATAGAGCTGTTAGAGATCAGAGAGAGACAGTTGCGCCACGACCTCCTGCACTTCCTCCACTGGTGCCACGCATCTACAGTCTACAGAGTTTACAGCATCGTGAGGATCAACAACGCACAGAAAGTTCTACTGGTAAGATTGATTTGACTAACCGATTGATTGATTGACATTTGATCATGCATATTGATATATGATTGATTGCATTATTGTTTTGTATGGATTTTGACGAGTTTCGATTTGGATTTGAATTTAGATCGATTTGTTTTTGCATTGTTTTTGCCTTGCACCTGTAGGGAAATGTCGGGACGACATTTTTCTAAGGTTGGGAGATTGTGAGACCTCGTTCCCTTACTGTTCCTCTCTGACTTGGATTTTCCTCCTACGATCGTCCGGGACGATAGTGAGATTGTCCAGGCCGATCTGTACTGTTCAAAATATCGGCCTGAAAATAGTTCTGGGAACCGTCCAGGCCGATGATTTTGGTCTGATCGTCCCGGGACGATTTGGCGATCGGCCGGGCCGATCAGCTTAATGATTTAAGAAAATCAGCTCGTTTTGAGGAGAGAGAAAATCATTTTTAAAATATCAGATATTTTGAAGAGAGAGAAAGAGAGGAAAAGAAAGGGAAAAGGTTGGATTTCGGAGGCCGCGGAGCGCTTTTCGTCCGACGCCGCTGTTGGGAAAAGTGAAGATCTCGTGGTAAGGACTCCGAATCCTATTTCTGTTTTCAAAGATATTGAGTTTTGACCGAGTTGTGCACTGTTTTGTGTTTTCGTAGTCGAACTTTTGACATGATTTTGATTTGACACAACTTTCACCGCACAACTTTTAGTATGTTATAGATATGATTATTGTACACGATTTGAGTTTATTCTGCGACGATTTTACCGGTCGGAATTGATTCTACGTGATTTTAATTGAATAGAAAAATATCATGACGTGATTTGATTTTGTTTCTATAGGACAATAGTCTTGTATTGATGTCGTGAATATTCTACTGTAATTTGGAGAAATTTGGAATTTGTGCCTTTTTGCAGGATTTTTGTGTAAATTTGATAGACTGCCGTTACGCTGCCCAATTTTCGTAGATTTTCTGATTTGCTTGGAATTGATAGATTAGATATGATTATTGATATGATTATTATAGATTGCTTTAATATTGATTATTGAACTAATTATGGATTGATTATTGATACTGGAACACACGTATAACCTGATTGAATATTGGTTGAAGATAGACTTGACCTGTACAGGATGGTGGGCCGCCGGGCTTTCCTTTAAACCATTGATTATTGATATAACGATTGGGAGTCATAAGGAGTTTATAGAAATGCCGACGGGCGAAAAGAGTGACGACTCTTATTGATAGAACCAATGTATGGATATCTAGAACAGCAATATGGATTCTACAACAGTAATATAGCCAGTTGATTGTACTTGTCCAGTATATAGTATTGAATTGCATGTTTACTGTATTGATTTATGGATTCATTGTTTTATATATTCCTGCTTTATCGACTTTGATTGGATTTACTAGATCGTACGATTTCATTGATTTCACTGATTGATTGCTGTGCATCGACATTGAGCATTGATATAGAAATGGATGGATATAGATATTGCATTGATAGCATGGACATGAATAGTATAGATTCATTGATTTCTGCTTATAGATTCACTGTTGTTATTGTTTCTGCACCGTATTGACTGCTGCATAGATTCACTGTTAGAATAAATTAAGATTTATCGTACTGTTTTCCTCGTTTGATTTCATTGAATAGATAGTATTGATTAGACCGCATTGATTTGATTTGATAGCGATTGATTTGACGAATTGATCGATTTCCTATTATGTACGGATTTCTTTGAGATTGATATGGATTTATTGAATTGATTTACCGATTCGTCTGCCGCTACATTGACTGGTTTTATTGACTATGGATTTCCGTATTGCATAGACTCATTGACCATTGACTGATATGGATTTGATTGACTAACATGCATATTGATAGCATAGCCGTGCTTTGATTTCAGTTATAGGTATTAGGTGACCTGCTGGGCTTTGTAAAGCTCATTATATGTGGTTGATATTTTCAGGTCAGGGCAAGGGAGCTGAAGATAGGAATTGATCCAGTTCTTCAGGTTGTTGTCTTTTGATGATTTTGATTCTTTTGTACTCAGGATAGATTTCAGTACTGGTGATTGTAGTGTAGTTCCTGAGTATTGTACATGACCTTTTGAGATATGAATCGACTTGTATATTGATGTTTTAAATTTTATATAGATGTTGATGGACTGTTTAATTGAAGGTTTTAGATAACTCTGGTAAATTGTTTGAGAAATAGTTTGACATTATTTCCAAGTTAGATCTTGGGGCGTGACAGTAACAGTGATTATGGACCTGCGATACAAAATGACTTTCATTAAGTGGTGTTATCAAAGATTGTATGGTGGAGATTACCTCTTTGAATTGAGAAAAGTGAAACTTAAGTTAATTTTCTTATTTGTAAACTACTGTTCAAGAGGGAATATTTCATTAGGATAATATTCATGTGCTTATGAGATGGTCCAAGGATATCCTTCAAAGAACACGTCTTTAATAGTGATTAAGTCAAAGTTTTGCAGGTTTAGTTCCCATAACCGTAAATTTGCAACTGCAATTTTTTTTTTTAATTTTGGGTTCTAATGACTTTCCAAAAAAAGTATTTTGATTCATTTCAGAAGGAGGCCTTTACACCTAGGAAATCTGAATTAGACATTTATCTTGATGAACCAAAGCTTGATAGCAATGTAGATTTAGACATTTTGAAATTCTGGCAAAGGAACTAATATAGATTTATTTGTGTTTCAACTATGGGTCGTGATATACTATACATTCCAATAAAAATAATAACATCTTAAAGTTCCTTCAGCAATAGCGGTAGAATTCTATATCAATACCAAAGTGCATTGAAAAATGATATTGTCGAGCCATTAATTTGTGCAAATTAAAGGACTGATTATATGGAGAACAGGTTGCTTTTTCGTTCATCTTCAAGCACATTTATTTTTCCATCATTTTTTTGAAGATCTCAAATTCATTTATCTTATTTTGTTGCAGTAAATGATCTCAAACTTGATGTAGGAACTGATGATATCCTCAATTTGGATGTGAACAGAAGTGATATATAGGAGCTTAGTGAAATCTTAGTTGTTGGATGAACTCTCATGCGAATTGCATATTATTTATTTCATGTCTATTTATATTTCCTTTGATGCTATTTGATTTTATTTGATGTTATGTTTATTGTTGGATGAATTGTCTGCTACCTTGGTTTGTTACTGTTGAGCTTCCTGTGGTGCTGCCTTTTGGCTTCCCTAGGTTGTTATCCATGGGTTGTTGCCTTGGTTTCATGGGCTGGTTTGCCAATTTGTTGTTATCTTATTTTCCTGGGTTCGTTTGTATGGGTTGCTGTCTCAGTTTCCTGGGTTGGTTTGCCTGGGTTGTTGTCTTGGTTTTCATTGATTGATGCCTGGGTTTGTTTCATGTTAGTTCCTGCATATATTCAAATGTTGGATTGTTTCTAAAAGCATTGAAAGTTGAGTTGCAATGATGAGTACCTTTCTAAATTGATTATGAAGTCATTTGGGGAAAAAAGTTTATTACAACGAGGTGGCATTTGTGTTATCTTCTAATCAAATAGATACTTAGTATAATTCTAAAATACAAAATGCCGCCTTGGATGGAAATACGACAATAGAAAAAAATTATATTACTGACTCACTTTTCATTATTTAATAAATTATTTTGAGGGTTAATCTGAGCTAATGACTCAAGCTTTCAACTTTTTCATGGATTTATAATTATATCAATTTAATTATATATATTTTTTATAGTTAGCGAAAATCTCCATGAGGGCAAATGACTTCCGGTCTCCAGAGTTTTGAGTTCTTCAAACAGTCAAACTTATATTTGTAAATTGTAATTTACTAGTTTGTGATTTATAATTTGGAAAATTATAAGTTTGTAACTTGTTATATGTGGTTTGTAATTTATTTGTTGATTTAATATTTATGAATTATGGTGTATAATTTGACAATTTGTAATTTTGTATACTTTATAACTTTTTTTTAAAAAAAAAATTTTCTTTATTTTTATGTTATGCCTGGGTTGCTGACTTATTATCTTGGTTTCATGGGTTGGTTTGCCTGGGTTGCTTCCTTGGTTTCTGTGGGTTCTGTCTTGGTTGTCTGTTATTCACATGGATGTTTTGGTTTTGCTTTTGAGTCATTCGCTGTCTGGGTTGGTTTTCTGTTATGCATTGCATCTGTGTAAACGGGTCGGCATGTCAATCCGGGTTGACCCAAACCCGGCTTGGGTCGGGTTCGGGTTCTAAAAAGTCACCAACTTATAAAAATATATTGGATTTGGGTTGACCCATTTAGACCCAGGTTAACTCGGGTTCGACTCGAACCCGACCTGTAACCCGAATTTGACACCCCTAGCAACATCCTAGCATAAAAATTTCATGAAATCAACAACAACAAAAAAATGTAGTTACCAAATAAAAACGGTGGTTGCAGTTTGAAAAGCAAAGTGGTAAGAAAATTGTCCCAAAAGAAGCCTAAGGTTTCATTTTCGATAGTTTTCTAACTGTTTTCAAAAGCTTTTTGTTTAAACAAAAAAAATTTCTTAAAAGCAGCGAAAAAATAATGATAAAAAGTTGACTCAAAAGAAGTCTAAGCCTTTGTTTGGGACGGCTTTCTTATTGCTTTTTAAAATAGCTTTCCAGTATAAAAATTAACATATTTGTACTAAAAAGCTACTTTAAGGAGCAGCAAAAAGGTCATCCCAAACAAAGCCCATGTCTTTTTAAAATTATGTTCTTGTTTCCTCACACAAAATAAGATATGAATAGGCGTTTGATATGTATTAATTTGTTATTTTGGTCTTTGGTTTTAATTATGTGATGTTTATTTATGATTCAGTTCTATTTGTTGGGAAAATACACTTATTTAAGAACATGTTTCTCTTTGTTGTTTTGGGATCATTTGGTTTTTTTTATTATTTTTTTATTATTATTATTTTTTTATGGGCTTGCTCTCAGCCTCATTTTGGACCATATTATTTGAATTTTTGTGGGTTTTTGAGTGAGTTTTAATTTTATCTTATATTAATGAAAATTGCTCACTTTTTTTTAATAAAAGTATTTAAAATATCAAGAATAGCATCTCTAATAACGAGTACTCGAGATAAACCAAAATTTGCTAAGTGAATTCCAATACAAACATGGCGAATTTTTAAGATGGAGCACGTTTACATTTAGCAGGAGAAGCACAATCCGACAGAAATTTAAGTTGGAGCCAATTTAACAAATAGTGTAGTGGCCAAATATAAATACATTTGCTTTTGCTTGGAATGCGCCAGCCTCTACGGCGTATTGTAGAATGTGCCGGATAATGTGGCGCATAGGTGTATAAGTGAGTCGAGTATGCTCTAGCTCGACTCGTTTATGGGCTCACAAGTCAAGCTTATCAAGCTCACGAGTCGAGCTCGAGTTTGAGCTTAAGCTCGGTTCGGCTCGTGAGCTCATGAACCGACTTGAATATTATGTTTTTATTTATTAAATTTAAATATTAAAGAAGATCTAAGCGTAATATATATATATATATATATATATATATATATATATATATATATATATATATATATATATATATATATATATATATATATATATATATATATATATATATTGAAGCAAGTTTTAAGGTGGTGGAATAAAAATGTTTTTAAGAATATTTTTGCTAACATTAAAGAAGCCGAAAAGGAGGTGATGGAATCAGAGAATACTTATATGGAAAATCAGAGTAATGATAATAATCATGCTCTTCACAATGCTAAAAATAATCTTGCTATTTTGCAAGAACAATAGGAGATTTATTGGAAGCAAAAAGCTGCTTCTAATTTGATTGTTGAGGGGGATAGAAATACTAAGTTTTTTCATACTTTAGCGAATAAGAAAAGAGCTCAAAATCGTATTTTTAAAATCATGGGAGAATGAGGTGTTATTTTTGAAAAAGAAGAGGATATTTTTGTTTCTGGTGTGGATTATTTTAAACAAAGTTTTAATAAGGATTTTACTACTACTTCTATTTCTAATCCTTTCATTGTTCCTAAATGCATTAGTGATGCTGATAATGATATGTTAATTAAAACTCCGTCTGAGGAGGAAGTTTGGAACACTATTAATGATATGAATATCGATTCTACTGAGGGTCCTGATGGCTTTACCACTAAATTTTTTGTGCACTCTTGGAATATTATCAAGCTTGATGTTTTAGATGCTGTTAGAGACTTTTTTAATGGTACACCTTATCCTAAGTTTTTTTCTGCTACGAATATTGTCTTAATTCCTAAAAAGGTGGGGGCTAATATGTGGAGTGATTTCCGTCCTATTAGTCTTTGTTCCTTTTTTAATAAACTGGTTTCTAAAATTTTTGCTACTAGACTTGTTGACATTTTACCTAGAATTATTTCTGTCAATCAAACGGGTTTTGTGAAAAATAGAAGTATTTTTGATAATATCCTTCTTGTTCAAGAGATGATTCATGATATTAACTACAAGGGTAAAGGTGGTAACATCGTTTATAAACTTGATATTTCTAAAGCTTATGATAATTTGAATTGGAACTTTCTGTATAAGATTTTATCGTTATTTGGTTTCTCTCAAGGTTTTATCCAGTTGATTAAAAATAGTATTGAAAATTGTTTTTTCTCTGTCATTATTAATGGTGGTAAACATGATTTTTTCAATTCTTCACATGGTTTGAGACAAGGTGACCCATTATCTCCGGTTTTATTTATTATTGCTATGGACTACCTCTCTAGAGGTATGGAGGAGTTATACAAAGGTCATAATTCGCTTTACTTTCGTACTATGGGGGGTTTGCCTGTTTCTCATCTTGGTTTTGCTGATGATTTTATTATATTCTCTAATGGTTCCATCAACAATGTTAAACTTATGGGTAAATTTTTAATCAATTTTCAGAATATGAGTGGTTTGAAGATCAATAATACTAAAAGCAATTTCTTGGTTCCTAGTAGTTTTAGTCAAGGCAAGATTAATAATATTAAACGTATTTGTGGCTTCAATTGCTTACCTCAGCCCATCAAATATTTAGGAACTCCCATTTTCAAAGGTAGAAAACGCAATCATATGTCTGAAGACAATATCTCTACTTTTCAAAAGAAGATTTTTCAATGGAACTCCAATTTTCTCTCCTTTGGTGGCAGACTTGTTTTAATTAAAAGTGTGTTAAACTCTATTCCGATTTATATTTTGCATACTCTTAATCCTACTGCTATGGTTTGTTTGAGAATGGAACGGTTGATTAACAAGTTTTTTTGGGGGGCTAAATTAAATAGTAGTTGCATCTATTGGTCTTCTTGGAATAAAGTTTGTGGTGCTTTAAATGAAGGTGCTTTAGGGGGTAAAAACTTCTTGGATATGGTTAAAGCTTTTTCTTACAAATTATGGTTTTCTTTTCGTTCCAATACTAGTCTTTGGGCTAATTTCATGCATGCTAAGTATTGTAAAGATAAGCCTAAAATTTGTTGCACTTACAAAAATCCCGACTCTACGGTTTGGAAAAGACTTTGCAAAATTAAGGGGGAAGCGGAAAATTTGATTCAGTGGGGTCTTGGTAAAGGTGACATTTATTTTTGGCAAGATAACTGGTTAGGTTGTGGTTCGATTGATTCTCTGTTAAATACTTCTACTTTAACCAATATGAAAGTTTTTGAGTTTTTCGATAATGGCAGGTGGAATGTAAATAAACTTAGGGATTATATTCCTTTGAGCATTATTTCTTCTATCCTCGATGTGCCTTTACAATTACAGAGCAATGATACTATCTTATTTAAACCGGCTCCTCATGGAAAGTTTAGTCTTAAAATTGCCTGGGACAATTTTCGTATCAAACAAAGTCATTCGGTTATTTTCTCGGCTATCTGGCATAATACTATTCCTCTCTCTTATTCTATTTTGACTTGGAGAGTTATAAGAAACTTTATTCCTGTTGATGAGTTACTGATGAGAAAAGGCTTGAGTATTCCTTCCAAATGTCAGTGTTGCTCTGATAGGGAAACTTTGGATCATGTTTTTGTTAATGGTTTGATTGCTAAGAAATTTTGGTTGCATTTTATTGGCATTACACATAAAGATAGCAGTTCTATGCAGGATGATATCTCTAAAATGCTGGATCTGTGGATGCTTAAAGCGAAAGGTCATATTTACAATCTAATTCCCATCCTTATTTTTTGGTATTTGTGGAAAGCTAGAAATGAAGCTAAACATGAGGGTATTCGTATGGATGCTTTGAAATTTATTGATAATATAAATTACAAAGTCAGTCAGTTGTATGCGGCTAATATTATTTCTGGTAAGAACTTTAAAAACTACAGTTTTTTGGCTCATTATTTCGGTATGAATCTTGACTCTGTTGAGTTTAGAAATAGGGAGAAAGTTGTTAGATGGTTGAAACCGTGTTTGCCTTTTCTCAAATTGAACACGGATGGTTCGATGGGTTCTGATGTTGCTGGTATGGGAGGTATTCTTCGTAATTATAACGGTGATGTGATTTCTGCCTATGCCTCTTCTTTAAATTACTGTAAAGTTATTTATGCGGAAATGAGGGGTTTAGCCTATGGTTTGGAATTATGCTACAAACTCAAGGTTACTAATGTTGTCATTGAAGTGGATGCTTTGAGCCTTATCCAGTTGTTGAACAAAAATATTATGTATTATCCTGAATTTATTTATATTTTGAGGAAAATCAAAATCTTGATGGAGGGTTTAAACTGCACTTTAGTTCATATTTTTCGCGAAGGTAATGCGTGTGCTGATTTTTTAGCCAAGAAAGGTTGCCTCATTAATGGTATGGAAGAATTTTCGAGCATTAATCTTCCCCAACAGCTGAAAGGTTTAGTTAGATTGGACAAGTTGGGTATCCCTTATATTCGTTCTTTTTAGTGTTATAAATCTGTTACTCATTTTGTTTTTCGTTCTCTATTGCTGTTGGTTTTTTATGCTACCTGGTGTTGATTTTTGTTGCCGCTGGAGGTTGTGTGTCTCTCTCTGTTCAAGTGGAATTGCTGGAGGTTTTGTCTGGGAAGGAACTTTGCATCTCGGGATTAGCTGTTTCATTATACCGTTTTCCTTGTTTAGTTTTTATGCTATTTATTTTTGCAGGTTGCTTCCACCTTGAGGAAGTTTTTGCCAGAAAGACGGGTTTCATTGCTTATCTGTTGATCTTTCTTATTTTTTGGGCGTTTTCTGACCGCCTTAGATTATTGCTAGGTATTATTGTATTTTGCTTAGATAGGGTTTTTCGGCCTTTAGATTTTATTTTCTTTTTGAGTGATTGTAGCTCTTTGAGCATAAGTTGGCTGAAAATCCCTTTAAGGACTTGTAATTTGAATTTATATCAACGCGTAGGCTCCCTTGTGAGTTTCCCTTATAATTATATATATATATATATATATACATGCATTTAAAGTTAAATATTAAAGTATTTAATATTAAATAAGTTGACTTTGGGCGAACAAACCTATTAAATAAGATGGTATTTAATATTAAATATTAGAGCATTTATTGCTGCAGAAAACTTGCAGCTTTACCCCTTAATGAAAGGTTCGGACGGGCGGGAAAACTAGAACCTTCTGCCTCCTCAAAATTGGGCGAGAAAATCAAAACCGTATGGGAAATTCATGCTGGAAAAACTGTACAAACGGCCCAAACTCGTTTAGAATGGAACAAGCCGAGTTCGAGCTCGACTCGAGCTCGCTTTAAGAGTGATGAGCTAAGCTCGATTGTGTCAAAACTCAACTCGATTCGACTCGTTTACACTCCTGGACTGACGCATTCTATAGAATGCGCCAGATTCTTGCGTATGTTCAGCATGTCACAATTTCATTTGTATGTCTTCAATCTATTTTATTAAAAAATGATTATAAGAATGATTATGTGATAGTTATTGAATCACCTCCAAAGTATTGATCAATTTAATTTGATAGTTTTAATCTTTGCATTTGGTTTAGGTTAACATAGAGCAATCACCTATTAAGGAGAGTGTCCACTTAGTCATAGAGTGAAGGAGCTTAGTCAATATGAAAAATAGACGTGAATTATTTTCAATACTTTTTAAAATCCAAACAAAAAAATATTTAGAAGCGATGAACATTTAACTTAGTTAAATTATAAAGTTACAAGAAAACAATAAAATGTTATGAGGAAAGAAAGTAAATTTTTTGCAGATTACATAATTCAAAAAATCAAATGTTGAAAATAAATATATTCTTTGCAAGAAAATTTTAATTTACATATTTGATTATTTTTATTTTAAATATAATACATTATTTTACATATTCTTTTTATATAAATATAATATAACATTAATTAATTAACCATACATATTATTAAAAAATTTCCCATATTTAAATTACTTATTACAAAATTATAAAATGAGTAACATATACTTACTTAATATATAATTATTCTTTAAAAAAATTATCATATAATTCAATATAAACAAACAACCTTAAACATTACACAAATATTATCACACACTACACGACAGATTATACAAATATCTCACACTACATGACAAACAGTGACATGCAGAACACGCGCAAGAATCTGGTGCATTCTATAGAATGCGCCAAAGAATCAGGCGCATTTTGCAATGCGCCATAAAGGCTGGCGCATTCCAAGCAAATGCCAATATATTCAGCATTTTCTTACTACACTTCTCCTGTAAATGTTGTTGCTAATGTGCTCCAACTTAAAAATTCACCTACAATCATTGTCAATCATCGTAAGACCAAATGCTCGATGGTTAAAGTGAATGTAGTTGGTCGACAATCAAGGTCAGAAAGATCGTAGTCGGCGGGCTACAGTTGTCCGAGGGATCATAGTCGTCAGGCAACGATGTTCTGAGGGATCATAGTTGACGGATGATAGTGGTAGAAGCGAATTGTAGTCGACGGATGACGATGGTCAAAGGGGCCATAGTCAGCTAGCGATGGGGGTCGAAGGGATCGTAGTCGGCATGCTATGGAGGTTAGACAAACATTTGCCTACGAGCAATGGAAGTCGAAGGGACCGTAGTAGGCAAGTGACAGTGGTCGAAGTCTGGCAACAATCGACAACCTGGTGGAGGTCCAGTGGCAATTGGCGGACAGACAGTGGTCCATCGGCAAACGGACGGTGATTCGATGGCGATCAGCAGAAGGGCGGTTGTCCAGCGATGGTCAGCAACCAGGTGGTGTTCCTGAGGTGGTCGACGGAAGTTCGCCAATATTGGTGCTTGGGTAAAACTCTAGGACCTTGAAGCCTAAGAGCTTTTTCCCATCTCTAGCCAAAGGTTCAAGTTTACAAAGGTCCAAGCACCCTTTCATGTGGGAAGTGAGGGTTTATTTATATATATTTTTGAGTGACATGCCCTGTAAATATGAAAAAGATTTGTGGAAAATTCATAGTACTCCATCAGACAACCCATATTGATCCCCTCGATTATAGAGCATTTTTCAAACATTTATATGCTCAAATGAATTAAGCGATATTGAGTGTTGGATTCGTATCATCAAGCCGTTCGATTTGACTATAAGCATGCTATATTTGGATATCATCTGGTCGTCCAATTTATACTTTAAACTTTCAAATGTTTTTCATTTCCTTGTTTTGGACCCATTTGGGCTCGAATTGGACCAATTTTGAAGTAGTTTGATTCGTCTATTCTAGACATTCAGTTTGGCTATAAGATTGCTTAAATCAGAGTTTGAATGATTCCAAATTTAATTTTGAATGTTTTCAACTTAAATATACCTCGAGATTCATGCACAATCAAGATAATTTTTAGTGTCATATCAAAAAGAAACGAGCCCTCTTAGCCCTAAGATTCTTTGTCTTCCCTCTCATCAATCGTGCATTTTTGTTGGGGTTTTGGGCAAACTCGAAGCTTCATTTATCCTCTTTGTGCACTTATTCATTTAATCTAATTTTATTTATTTTCGCTGGAAATTGTGAAAATTTGTATTAGAATATCCTAATCAAAACTTAGGATAAATTTTAAAATACTATAGATTTATTTTATGATGTCTTGAATATATGAATAATTAATTTACTTTTATAATTGATTTATCTTGATACGTCATCACAAAATTATCTTGATTGGGCACGAATCTCGAGGCAAAATAAGTTCGAAAACTTCAAAAATTAATTTTGGGAGCATATGAACTCCGATTTCAGCGAGCTTATAGTCAAACTGAGCGTCTCGAAAATACGAACCCAACGATTCCAAGATCAACCCAATCCGAGCCCAAATGAGTCTGAATCAAGGGTTCAAAGCGCTGTTGGAAGGTTCAAACCGCAATTTGAGTTACCAAACGGTCTCCGATTTTGACGAGCTTATACTCGAATCGAACGGCTCGACGAGAGGAATCCGACGAGCCCAAGATCATTGAATTCTGACATCATTAAGGCCTTCAAATGACCAACGAACGGTGCATGATCAAAGGATTCGATATCGGCCGTCCATTCAAACCACTCACAATTCGCCCTTGATCTCACAC
The DNA here is from genome assembly GCA_019514585.1 of Dendrobium officinale. Classification (NCBI taxonomy): domain Eukaryota; kingdom Viridiplantae; phylum Streptophyta; class Magnoliopsida; order Asparagales; family Orchidaceae; genus Dendrobium; species Dendrobium officinale. Next base: position 30,516,788 of record CM033695.1, on the reverse strand, counting down.
CTATTTACGGGCTATGCCACTCCAGAAAAACTATAAATAGAGCCCTCATTCTACACCAAAAGGGGGGCTCAAGTGAAGAGAGAGAAGAAGAAGAGAAGGAGAAGGAGAAAGGGGAATAGGAGATTCCTCACCTCCTCGACCACCGCCGCCGGAGTTTTTCCTGTCGCCTGAAGACGCCGGAACTCTGCCGGATTTTCAGAAAACACAGGGAATTCGCAGGATTTTGTGAATTTCGTGGAAGAGACAAGTTGTATTTGGATTATCCCGACTTGTGGGAAGAAATCCACCATTTGTAATCTACGAAAACACTAGTGGAAATTTGCAACTGGGCGAGGCCCCGTGGTTTTTCCCATTTTTGGGTTTTCCACGTAAAAACTCTTGGTGTTCACTCTTTCTTTCTGTTTGTGTGTTAAACTTACGTGCAACGCTCGGACGCAAATTTACAAACTCTACCGCCGCGTATTTTCTAACACGCAACAGTTTGGCGCCGTCTGTGGGAACGTGGTTCCCGACTTAAGGGCAACTTTTGCTCCAATCTCAAAAGTTCACACATAGCATCAATATCATAAGAAGCAGATGCGGATTGGGGGCAATTTTGACTCAAACCATGGTCAAATAGATCCTCCAATACCTTCAACATCAAGTTAATATTGCAGGAATATCCGAGCAAATGTAAGGATACTTCAAATCAATTGCAAGCTTTATACAGTCCCTTGTTGGACTTCTACTCCTTGGGCAAGGTCTTAACCTCGACCTCAAAAAGGCAGTAACGATCTAAAGATAGACCTTCTTCACTTTCGATTCGGGACATACGCGGCGTTCGCCCCCTCCCAATCAAAGCAAAATCAATCCCAGGGGATTCGATTCGACCTCTTCCACACAGGTTAACGTCGTCGAGCAAAGGCTCCGACATACAACCTCGGAAAGGTTTCACATCCTTGGTGGATTCTCTCGACCTCTTCCACACAGGTTAACGTCGTCGAGCAAAGGCTCCGACATACAACCTCGGAAAGGTCTCACATCCTTGGTGGATTTTCTCGACCTCTTCCGCACAGGTTAACGTCGTCGAGCAAGGCTCCGACATATAACCTCGGATAGGTCTCACATCCTTGGTGGATTCTCCCGACCTCTTCCACACAGGTTAATGTCGTCGAGCAAAGGCTCCGACATACAACCTCGGAAAGGTCTTACATCCTTGGCGGATTCTCCCGACCTCTTCCACACAGGTTAACGTCGTCGAGCAAAGGCTCCGATATACAACCTCGGAAAGGTCTTACATCCTTGGCGGATTCTCCCGACCTCTTCCATACAGGACTTTCTTTAAACTTCTGCTCGTCGACGAATTCCCGTCGGTCTTCCACCCGACGTTAAACTTCTACCCGATGTCGGACTTCTGCTCGTCAGCGAACTTCTACCCGACGTCGGACTTCTGCTCGTTAGCGGACTCCTCCTCGTCGCAGGACTCCTACTCATCGTCGAACTTCTGCTTGTCGACGAATTCTCGTCGGTCTTCCACTCGACGTTGGACTTCTACTCGTCGTCGGATTTCTGCTCGTCGACGAATCTTCGTCGGTCTTCTACCCAAAGTTGAACTTCTACCCGACGTCGGACTCCTCCCTGTCGTCAGACTTCTGCTCGTAGGAAGACTCCTACGCATCGTCGGACTTCTGCTCGCCAGCAGACTCATACTCGTCGTCGGACTTCTGCTTGTCAGCAGACTCCTACCCGACGTCGGACTTCTGCTCGTCAGCGGACTCCTACTCGACGTCAGACTTCTGCTCGCCAGCAGACTTCTACTCGTCATCGGACTCCTCCTTGTCATCAGACTCCTGCTCGTAGGAAGACTCCTACGCATCGTCGGACTTCTGCTCGCCAGCAGACTTCTACTCGTCGTCGGACTTCTGCTCGTCGACGAATCTTCGTCGGTCTTCTACCCGAAGTTGAACTTCTACCCGACGTCGGACTCCGCCCTGTCGTCAGACTTCTGCTCGTAGGAAGACTCCTACGCATCGTCAGACTTCTGCTCGCCAGCAGACTCCTACTCGTCGTCGGACTTCTGCTCGTCAGCGGACTCCTACGCATCGTCAGACTTCTGCTCGTAGGAAGACTCCTACGCATCGTCGGACTTCTGCTCGCCAGCAGACTCATACTCGTCGTCGGACTTCTGCTCGTCAGCAGACTTCTACTTGTCGTCGGACTTCTGCTCGTCAGCGGACTCCTACTCGTCGTCGGACTTCTGCTCGTCAGCGGACTCCTTCCCGACGTCGGACTTCTGCTCGTCAGCGGAGTCCTACCCGACGTCAGACTTCTGCTCGCCAGCAGACTTCTACTCGTCGTCGGACTCCTCCTTGTCGTCAGACTCCTGCTCGTAGGAAGACTCCTACGCATCGTCGGACTTCTGCTCGCCAGCAGACTTCTACTCGTCGTCGGACTTCTGCTCGTCGATGAATCTTCGAAGTTGAACTTCTACCCGACGTCGGACTCCGCCCTGTCGTCAGACTTCTGCTCGTAGGAAGACTCCTACGCATCGTCGGACTTCTGCTCGCCAGCAGACTCCTACTCGTCGTCGGACTTCTGCTCGTCAGCGGACTCCTATGCATCGTCAGACTTCTGCTCGCCAACAGACTTCTACTCGTCGTCGGACTTCTGCTCGTCAGCAGACTCCTACTCGTCGTCGGACTTCTGCTCGTCAGCGGACTCCTACCCAACGTCGGACTTCTGCTCGTCAGCGGACTCCTACCCGACGTCGGACTTCTGCTCGTCAGCGGACTCCTACCCGACGTCAGACTTCTGCTCGCCAGCAGACTTCTACTCGTCGTCGGACTCCTCCTTGTCGTCAGACTTCTGCTCGTAGGAAGACTCCTACGCATCGTCGGACTTCTGCTCGCCAGCAGACTCCTACTCGTCGTCGGACTTCTGCTCGTCAGCGGACTCCTACTCGTTGTTGGACTTCTGCTCGTCAGCGAACTCCTACTCGTCGTCGGACTTCTGCTCGTCAGCGGACTCCTACTCGTCGTCGGACTTCTGCTCGTCGGCGGACTCCTACCCGACGTCGGACTTCTGCTCGTCAGCGGACTCCTACCCGACGTCGGACTTCTGCTCGTCAGCGGACTCCTACCCGACGTCAGACTTCTGCTCGCCAGCAGACTTCTACTCGTCGTCGGACTCCTCCTTGTCGTCAGACTCCTGCTCGTAGGAAGACTCCTACGCATCGTCAGACTTCTGCTCGCCAGCAAACTTCCGCCCAAATGGCATTCAAATCCCGTAGGTTTCTATCGCCAGTAAACCGGAGGGGGAGGAAGAAATCCCGTAGGTTTCTATCGCCAGTAAACCGAAGGGGGAGGAGGAAATCCCGTAGGTTTCTATCGCCAGTAAACCGGAGGGAGAAAGAAAGAAAAGGTGCAAGTTTTCTAAAGGCCTAGGGGGCCTATTTATAGGTTTTGAAGCAAGAAGGGGAAGTTATTGCAATTTTCGAAATCCCAAATTTTTCTAAATTTTTTCTGAATTTTTCAGAATTTTTTGAGATTTTTTCGGAATTTTTTGGACCAAAAAATAGCAAAAAAAACGGCCTCTTTACACGAGTGGGCCCCACCTAAGTCGGTGGCAGCGAACCGACTCACGAAAATCGCGCCGATCCGCGGACTCTTCACACGGATCGCTGCCAGCAGCAGCGCAGCAGCGTGCCAGCCACGCGGAAGGCCGGCCGGCCGGCGGCGGCGGCGGCAGCGCAGCAGCGGAGCGGGCCAGCAGCGGGCCCAGCACAGGCCGCGCAACACGCGGGCGCAGCCAGCCCAGCCGCAGGCGCACCCAGGCCAGGCGCGGGCGCACCCAGGCGCGGGCGCGGTCCAGCCCAGGCGACGCGACGGTGGGGAGCAGAGCGCGGGCGGTTCCGCGCGGCGGAGGCGGCGGCGGCCGGCCGGCTGGTTCGGCCGGTTCGGCTGCCCGGTCCATTCCGGACCCGAATTTCGTCCCGAAAAGCCCAAATTTGACGTTTTTCGGGTCCCCGGACAAGTTTTTCACGTTCCGGTTCCGGACTCGATTATGACACTTTCGGAACTCAACGAGGCCTCTATGGTGAAGTTCGAACAAGATGTTAATTTTTGAAAGTATTTTTTGGTGTTTAGACCAATACAAATTGTCGACGCATGTATTTTCGGACTCCTGGTGCTTCGACGTCCGAAAATAGGGGGGCAACTGATACGTCATCACAAAATTATCTTGATTGGGCACGAATCTCGAGGCAAAATAAGTTCGAAAACTTCAAAAATTAATTTTGGGAGCATATGAACTCCGATTTCAGCGAGCTTATAGTCAAACTGAGCGTCTCGAAAATACGAACCCAACGATTCCAAGATCAACCCAATCCGAGCCCAAATGAGTCTGAATCAAGGGTTCAAAGCGCTGTTGGAAGGTTCAAACCGCAATTTGAGTTACCAAACGGTCTCCGATTTTGACGAGCTTATACTCGAATCGAACGGCTCGACGAGAGGAATCCGACGAGCCCAAGATCATTGAATTCCGACATCATTAAGGCCTTCAAATGACCAACGAACGGTGCATGATCAAAGGATTCGATATCGGCCGTCCATTCAAACCACTCACAATTCGCCCTTGATCTCACACCTATTTACGGGCTATGCCACTCCAGAAAAACTATAAATAGAGCCCTCATTCTACACCAAAAGGGGGGCTCAAGTGAAGAGAGAGAAGAAGAAGAGAAGGAGAAGGAGAAAGGGGAATAGAAGATTCCTCACCTCCTCAACCACCGCCGCCGGAGTTTTTCCTGCCGCCTGAAGACGCCGGAACTCTGCCGGATTTTCAGAAAACACAGGGAATTCGCAGGATTTTGTGAATTTCGTGGAAGAGACAAGTTGTATTTGGATTATCCCGACTTGTGGGAAGAAATCCGCCATTTGTAATCTACGAAAACACTAGTGGAAATTTGCAACTGGGCGAGGCCCCGTGGTTTTTCCCATTTTTGGGTTTTCCACGTAAAAACTCTTGGTGTTCACTCTTTCTTTCTGTTTGTGTGTTAAACTTACGTGCAACGCTCGGACGCAAATTTACAAACTCTACCGCCGCGTATTTTCTAACACGCAACATATCTAAAAATAAATAAAATAAAATTAAAATTCATTTGATAAAATTTTGATGAGATTATCTGAACAAAATCTTTTGTTCCGTTAAAATTTTCAGCCGCTTTTATAAAGATTAAAATTCATAACCGGCTTTTGCACGAACCGATTCTGATTCCATTGTTCCTGCGGCACACTTTTACTGAGCATAAGTAAATTATTTGATCTAATATGAAAATTGTTGGAATTCAACATTAAAAATATTATTTGTTAGAATTATTCTATATAATTTGATATTAGCAAGATGGTTACTATAATAATGCACTTATTTATAAATTCTAAATTAGTGAATATTTTATCTTTTTATGATAAAAAACATAAACATTTTGAAACCATCAATATTAGCCGCAAATTTAGATTGAAAAAGTAAAAGGTATTTATAGAACATATAGGCTTATTAGGGATGGCTTTCTTATTACTTTTTAAAGCAGTTTCATAGTACAAAATTTTTTATGATTAAAAATTTTTGCACTAGAAAGCTGTTTTAAAAAGCAATAAAAGAGCAGTTATAAACAAAGCATTAGGCTTCATTTAAGATAACTTTTGACTATTGCTTTTTTGTTGCTTTTAAAAAAAAATTGTGCTAAAAAACTGTTGTAGAAAGCAATAAGAAATGTCTCAAATGAAGCTTTAATTTGTGCCACACTAAGAAATAGTTATGCACTTAATTCAAAAGCCGAATTACGCCCAGAAATTGAACTGATAGAAATATAGCAAATTCGAATCCAACCCGTCGAATATACAGGTAAAAATATCAACCTGAATCCAACCTAACCAAATCAGAATTTTACTCGACAAGATATGCCATGAAAATAATTATATTGTAAAGGTTTATAATCAAATCAATCGAAAATTGACACCATGGCCTTAATTTGAATACACCAAATCAATAAAAAAAATTTAAAATTTTTAACTTTTTATACACTTTTCATTAAAAATAAAATCAAACAATTAAATCATTATTCTCGTGTCAACCTAAATCTAAATTTTTCGTATCAAATTTGAATCAAAGTTCCATATTTGAATATCAGCATGTGGTTCATGAACAAGTCCATTCCACCTTTGCAGAAGCTTTTGTTCATCACTTGTTTATTATATTGGTGGGAGGAGATTGGAAAACAATAGAATGTAGGGCATTTAGAGGATTGAATAGGATCTGGCTTATTTGACTATATATGAAGGAGACTCTCTCTTCATTTTCTCACTAAGGCTTTGTTTGGGATAGATTTTTTGACTAATTTTTTTAGCAAATCATCATAATCATAATTTTTATTTGGCTACTATTTTTTGTTGCTTTCAAGAAAAAATTTTGTACTAAAAATTTATTTTTAATAATCACTTTAAAAATTTACTTTCTCTATAGCAGCTTTATAAAACAGTAAGAAAACTATCTCAAATGAAATCTAAGTAAGAAACTTCATTGCTTCATGCAAAGATTTCTATGGAAAAGAAGATCCTTAATGATCTTTCATTTCAGAGCTATTGATTTCATTTGAGGCGGTTGTTGTTGTTTCGAAATTAATTGTATAATTTTTTAGGAAAAATTAAAATTTTGAAAGTTATTGTTGATATTATAATTTTTTCTTTAAAAAACACAAAATGATAATTTTCTTTTTAATGAAACAATGAAGCATATCACATGGTGAAATATTGATTCTCACCACAATTTTTTTTTTTTATAGAAAGAGGATTATAATCAAATAGAATTATGAAAACTTTCTTAAAAGTAAAACTATGAAAATTTTGTCACAAGCAAATAGTAAGTGTTGTTTTCTTCTTATCATTGGATGCAATTCTCAAATTATTTTTTTTATACTCATTAGGAGTTTTTTTGTCAATATATGATTTTAAAAAGGCATCATACAAATCAAATAATTTAAAATACTATCATAAAATTTGGAATGAAGTTTAAAAATACATTGACTAAACTACTAAATTATACTCAAAAATCAAGTGCATAAGTGTAGGAGAAAAAATAATATAATTCAAGTACTAATATGAATAATCTTGTTTATGTATTACTGTGTTAGAAAGTTTATGGCAGTAGACTATAAATTTAAATTTTTGCTATGGACAAAAATCAAACACATACAGTTAAAAGTTGTGAGATGTCAGAATGTTTTTTACTTGGAAAACCAAAAAGAGAAAAATCGTGGGGTCTAGCTAGCCCAATTGCAATAATCCACTATATTAAGAAAGATATAAGATCCTCCCTTACTCGTAGTTAATGAAGATGAGATTATGGGAATTATAAATACTTGAGCATAATTATTTATTACTTGATGTAGGGATTACAAAAACTAGATGTATAAAAGTAACAAGTAAAACCCAACGACAAGGTTATATGTTAATAATCAAATGCCAATAATCAGACGATAGAAATTGGGTGATAATGAAGGTGATTGCTGAAGTTTCCTTCAACTATTAAACGGTAAATTTAACCACTATTTATATCTAACTATAGCGGTCGTTTTAAAACCGAACTGCTATAAAATGCCATGAAGGCATTAACTTTTTAGTAGTGGAGGCTGTCGATGGTTATCATTGGAAATTATAATAAAGTTATTTAGCTCTTTCTACTCTTGAACCTCCCTTTCTATAAAAATGAGATCCTATTTATAGCCTTTTGGAGATTGGCATTTTAATAAATTTTGTTAGAATCCAAAATGCTCCACCAAACCATCAATATTGACCTCCTTGATTGTATATCATTTATTCAATATTTAAATGGTTTATTTATGCTAGAGTCGAATGATTTTAGGCTCATTGAATACGTCTTGCCTAGTCGGTTGATTAAACTATAAGCATATTAGGTTTGGAGACCATTCGGTCCTTTTTTTAATGTCTCAAAACCTCCAAATATGATTCAAATACTTGATTTCAACTAATTTGAAATTAGATCGGAACACTTGCAGTATCGATGGATTCATCCCATTGCAAAATTCAGTTCGACAATAAGTTTGTTGAAATATTCCAAATCAAATATTTCCTTGAGGTTTATCTGATCGTGCATGTGAACTATTTCAAGATGTATTATCTTTCCTTTGTTTTTAGATATCAAACTTTGTGTCGTTTGAAAATATATTTTTATTATGAACTAGAATATACGCGGCGATAGAGTTAGAAAGTTTTCGTTTTAGCCTTGTACGGATATTCAACACACAAACATAATAAAAAGAAACACCATAACTTTTACATGGAAACCCTAGAAAAGGGAAAAAATCACGGGGCCACGCCCAGTTGGAAGGATTCCACTAGTGTTTGCTTAGATTACAAGTGGCTAAGTCGTCCTTGAAATCGAGGATGATCAAATTACAATAATCAACTCCTATGTTGAAATTCACTTACAAATGTAGATCGGAAATCCGGCGACGTTCTGGTGTTCGGGTGGAAATCCTGCTTCAATTGACTATCAGGCAGAAATCTGGCGTCAGCCGGCTGTCGAGTAGAATTTCAGCGTCAGTCAGTATTCTGGTGGAAGTCTGGTGGTGGTCGAGTCTTTTACTTCTCTTCTTACTTCCTTGCTTTTTAATTCCGGCATCAGTTGGCAATCGGGTAGAACTCCGGCGTCGGTCAGCTGCCGAGTGGAAGTCCGGTGTTGGTTGAGAAGGAGTCTCTTCCTTTTCTTTCTTTTTTTTCTCCTCTTCTTCTTTTCTCTTCTCTTCTCTTCTCTTCTCTTCTTGCTTGGGGTCCCCTCTCATGAGAAATGAAGGGCCTATTTATAATTTTTGAGAGTGACATGTTCAATAAATAGGAGGAAGATCAAGAGTAAATTAGGAGTGATTTGATTGGACGACCAATGTTGAATCCCTTAATCGTGGTCCATTTATTGAGCATTTGAATGTCTTATTGATATCAAAATTTGGTGATCTCTGGCTCGTTGGGTTTGTCTCGTCGAGCCACTCGATTCAACTATAAGCACGGCATATTTGGAAGTTGTTTGGTAAACCAAATTATGGATTGAACCTTTCAAATGCGCTTCGGGTCTTTGATCTGGGCTCGTTTAGGCTCGAATTGAGTTGAATTTGGTTTCGTTGGGTTTGTATTTCCGCTGCATTCAGTTTGACTATAAGTTTACTGAAATCAAAGTTCAGATGTTCTCCAATTTAATTTTGAAGTTTCTAACTCTATTTTTGCCTTGAGATTTGTGATTGATCAATATAATTTTTTGATGACATATTAATTTTAATTTGTCAAAAAGCTTCATGGCATAAATTTATAATTTAAAAAAAAAAAAATACGGCATGATCACTTTCTAGAAGTCAACATAAATCTTCTTAAAAAGCTTAGAAAGAAATAAAATATCCTTAATTATAATTTCAGCTTTTCATAAAGTCAATGCTTGGATTGAAGCACAAATAGTTAAAAATTATGCTTTGAATTCTTCAAATTTGCTCGAATTTGATGGTAGAGATTTGTTTGGCTCCACAATTATTAAAATTGTACCAAGAATGTACAAAAATAATTTCAGGGACAAAAAAAATAATGGAATATCCTAAACTAAGCCAGGTTGGTTGGCCCGGCCGGCTCCGCTCCAGACGCTCAGGCGCCTCTTCAGTGAAACGTCTTCTTCAATGTGCTCTTTTAATTTATTATGGCATAAGCAATAATGGGGGACCTGATAAGCTCTCATGGGGGCTTAGCTTCCCCTTTGAAAATGCGAAGAAAGCTCTCTTCTTCAATGTGCTAAACCTGGATTATCATGGACGTTTGGGACAGCTGTTTTGTTGCTTTCTAAATAATTTTTAAGTAAAAAAAATATTTTGAAATAGAATTTTTTGTGCTAAAAATTTGTTTTAAAAGACAATAAAAAAATTATCCAAACGAAACCTGATTGACTTATTCAAAGAGGCTTAAAAATAGTGAACAATCATATCTCTAGAGACATCAACATGGATAGAGGCTATAATATTTGTAAACTATCTCGTGAATCTCATTGCCATCTATTTTTTAAATGCCCCTTTTCTTCAAGAAATCATTCTGTGCGTACACCGAATGGTCTGGAGACTAACACCATAACACGTCAAGTTACCCGGTACAAAGTGATACTGGACAAAAAAATGACATAAAACATTATGGTTGCTCTCCGGATGCCGTCCGGAATCCGCACAGAATAATCTCTCTGTTGAAATTTGAGCTGTTATAAATGGTATCAAAGCAATAGATTAGACAGAAGATGAGAACTCTAGTTTTAGAATAATATCGGCCTAGTGGAAGATTCTAAGCTAAGGACACAATGGAGAAAAAAGATTCATATAGCGACGACCCTCATAAAAGGATAAAGACTTGATATTGTTATTGTTATAAACTTCTTAGTTGGTGGTTGTGCTTCTAGCAATTTCCAAATCCTTTAATGTGTTGCTATGATTTGATAAGTGGGCTTTCTCTTAGGGCTACGATAGTTTGAGTTTTGATTATTATGACCCTGATGATTGTGCGAATGTCACGCGAAATTCTCTATATTTAACTCAACCCATCTCTTGCATTCAAATTAACATCTCTTATTGTCCTCAATGATGCTTACATTAAATTTTTTATACTAATATTTTGTTTGAGATAATTTATATTTTTCTGCTTATGTTTTTAAAAGATCATATATTAACTTAATTTTAAATATATTTTTCAAAATAACTTTTTAATAATAAAATTTTAAAAACTTTGCATAAAAATCATAATTTTAATGTATATTATTTTTACTAATTTTCTCAATGCAAAAAAAAAAAAGAAAAAATAGCAAAAATGGTCAATCTTTATTATATTTAAATGATAATTTTAATTTTAACATGACATAATGAGAAAAAAGATTTATGTAGCGGACCCCACGTAGTGAGATAAAGACGGACTGCTGTTGTTAAAAAAAAAATGTTCCCAACAAAACCTAATTTTTTTTAATTCATTTTTTTTTTATTTTTTTAGTAATAATTTTATTGTATATATTTTATAGCTCTTGCTTTTTTTACCCTTTTTGTAATAGGTATTTATTTTATTGTAATAGAATTAAGATATGTTTGAGTAATATTTTTAAAAGTGCTTATTAATACTTGAAAGTAAATTTAAATTGTTTGTTTAGGAGTTCTGCTTTTGAGATTTTATTATAAAAGACATAATTGCCCATGAAATTTATGTACATGTAATTAATATATATATATATATATATATATAAATCTTTCTAAGAAAAATTTAATTATCTACTAATTTATAATCTCAAAAGTTTTCATTTTTAACTCATAATTTTATAACATACAACATAATTTTTACTGCAAATAAGATAAAATTTAAATCATATTAATTTATTATTATACTTACAATTAATTCTTCTATAAAAAAACTCAACTTAAACAAAAAAATATTTTATTGTTGGAAAATTAATTTATTTTCTTATCAAATAATAGATTTACGACGGGGGTCATGCCGGTAGGGCTTGATCCGACATTTTACTTTTGAAACTCCGTTTTGTGACGGAATAGGCAGAAACAAAAAAAATTTTGCAACCACCGAAAAAATGGAGTTTGACGAAAAGGAATTATGGTTAAGCTTTTATTCCAAACAATTTAGGATAACTAGTTTCTGCTTAATCAGATGAAGAAAGGAGAGAATAAGCTTAGTCAAACGAGGCCTTAGTTTTACGCGTTAAGTGCTTAATACACTGCTGACAAGTGGTCATATGAAGAGCACACAGACCATAAATGAAAAAAACGTGTTAGCGTCTCTATCCTTTCAGTAACCGCAAAAACCCTTCGATCTTTTTCCCCAATCCCTTCTCTTTTCTCAGTTCCTTCCTTTCAGATTTAACCTTTACGGTATAAATCCTTCCCACTCCTCTCTTTCTTTACTCCCCACAATCTCTTCCATCATCAATCCGTCTCCTAAGTTTCAGTTGTCCGTTCCCAAGTTTCAAATTTTGTCACGAAGATGGTGCGGTTCAGCAATAACCTAATCGGCATTCTCAACTTCCTCACATTTCTCCTCTCGATCCCGATCCTTGGGGCGGGAATCTGGCTCAGCACACGCGCAAGCACCGACTGTGAGAAGTTTCTGGAACGGCCTTTGATCGCCCTTGGGGTTTTTCTTTTGGTCGTCTCCCTCGCAGGCCTCATCGGCGCTTGTTGCAGTGTTTCGTGGCTTCTCTGGATTTACCTTTTTGTCATGTTTGCTCTCATCTTGCTTGTTTTCTGCTTCACTATTTTCGCCTTTGTTGTAACCAACAAGGGTGCAGGCGAGGTCGTCTCTGGTCGCGGGTATAAGGAGTATCGACTCGGTGATTACTCTAATTGGCTACAGAAGCGGGTATTAAACGAGGGGAACTGGGCTAAGATTCGGAGTTGTATTCGTGATAGCAAAGTCTGCAACAGTTTAAGCGAGAAGAACCAGACGTTTGATCAATTTGTTAATGATAACCTTACCCCCCTTCAGGTATGCCGATCTTCAAATCTTCCTCACGTTCTTTCAATCTTACAGAACTATTTTAAGTCCTTGATTTATTTTTAACTGATCAAGGTATTTTTTGTTACAAGTTTGAGATCTTACAGCTTACAGTAATACTCTTTGGGTGAGGGGATTTGTGTTTTTGGTCATCTGCAAGTTTAATTTGATTGGGTCTTTCTTGTTTTACTTTTTGTCTTCTTTTTTATCTTTTTTTTCTTGGAAATTGTTATGTTTCCTTGGTAAAATTTTCTTTTTTTTTAACTTTTTTCTTTATTTTTCCCAAAAAAAAAAAAACTTTTTTCTTTATTAGTTGACTTACATGTTACCAGTTGTGCTTTAGTTTGTGTTTATTTGTTTAGTATTTGAACTTCTGTAATTAGTGTTCAAGATCTTTTTTTTCTTTGTGGATAAATGGTTCTTTTTCAGTTGTAACTGCTCCACTTTCGACAACTTTTTGATCCCTGCATAGTTTTTATTAAATCTTCCGGTTCTTCATTTTGTTGTCGTTCTTTATTATACAATTTAGTTTAGATGGTTTTAGCATAATTTTAATTTTGTTGATGGTTTCATATAATTGAAGTTGATCTTTATAGAGAAGGTTTCTCTGTGTATTTCTGATTTTTAAGAATATTAAGAATGTTTAACACTTTTGATGCCAGTTTCCTATAAATGACTTTATCTGTAATATCATCCCATTCGCTTGTGATTTAGTGTGGTGTGAAAGCATGGACTGGCGTTTATCAGTTTCAGTTTTGAACTGCTGTGAGTTTCTGATACTGTGCAATCATAGCAAATTGACTTTAAGAGTTGTTAAGGGTTTCTTGGCGGATAATTATTTCTATCAATGAATGCTAACCTTCTCAACTTTTATTTATATTTGTTTTTGGATGGATAGCAGAGCATTGAAGTGCAATTGTTAGAAATAAGCAGGTTAGTGCATTTAAGCACGGGCTGGCAGTGACAACCGAAAGCTTAGAATCACTTGTATATATACCTCTATAGGCCTCTTTTTTCTTTTTAGAGAGAGAGAGAGAGTGACTGTGTGTGTGTGAAAAAATGAACAGCAAAGTGCAATTTGTTTCTTTTCAACTTGTTTGTTCTGTGTTTTGATGTCCACAAGGTTATTAATTATTGATTATACTTCCTAAACAAAACTAGTCATACAATTGGTTTTTCTCAATTCTTATGCATCACATCAGTATGTATGGAATAGTTTTACTTATCACCAATGAACAAGAATCCATAAAACCCATTAGCATTACTCTTAAATATTTTGCTTAATTCCCCTTGTTATCTTCCCTTTTTAGTCCATTAAGGTAATATTATCTTAAGTCCACAAAACTATGAAGAATGATTCTTAAATTTTTGTTGCATGTCTTGCACATAAAAATCATTACTCTTTTATGGTATAAGATGATTTGATCATTCTAAAGATATATTTGGCATTGTTATTGTTCTGCATCTTTAGACTAGCATTCTCTGTTTAGAAGATGTTTGGGAATGTTATGGTTTCGACATTACTGTTTAAAAGGCATTACTTAATGGAAGCCCAATTAAACCCTCATACTAATCTGGCCTAGGGAAAACTATTGCAGTGATATCTCATCTTGGTTTTCCATTTTGGCTTCATTGATTTCAGTATTTTCTCTTATGTTATTTTTGTTGTTCTAGTTTTTTAGCTTTCTTATACGAAATTTATCATTTTTAACTCTCATATTACTTAAAGAGTCATTCAGTTTTACAAATAACGTTCATTAAATATTATTATTTCCTTGGAAATCACTTGCAATTACTGTTTTTTTCTGGACTGATAAAAAACACGTCCCTGAGTTTTGAATTTGTTAAAAAATCTCTTTGCTATGAAGTGTTAAGGTGCCATAATCAGCTTATGAAAAAAAAAAAAGTTGCCATAATAAGCTTTGAACAATAATTACACCCTTAAAAAGGGATTAGTCAACTCTCTCTTTTTATAAAATATTTGGTTTCCACATCAATTTAGAACTCTAGATCTTTATCTTAAGTTTTGGTTTGAAAAGTTCTATTGGTTTCTTAAGTAAATGCCAAGTGGCATACAAATAGAGAGGAAGAGAATTTCCATTCAATTCTCGTCTTCTCTTCCTCTCTCTGCTATACCATGTCATTTTTCTACTTCTCTGTATGTTTTCTTCAAATGTCACAATGCTGATATTCAATTTCAATGTTTCAACCACCCTATCATTTATACTTTACAATGCTTAATGGAATATAATTTTGTTTATCCAGTCTGGTTGCTGTACGCCTCCCACTGCTTGTAACTTCACTTTTGTAAACGAAACTGCGTGGAATAAGCCCCAAGGCTTCACGAACTCCTCTATCACTGACTGTAACACTTGGCAGAATGACCCATCTATTTTATGCTATGATTGTCAGTCCTGTAAAGCTGGTGTTCTTGCCAACCTCAAGAATGACTGGAAAAAGGTGGCTATTGTGAATATAGTCTTCCTCATCTTTCTGGTGATAGTCTACTCTATTGGTTGCTGTGCCTTCAGGAACAATAGGCGAAACAATTTCCAAGGATGGAAGGGAGGGAACGCGTAGAAGGAAATAGATCACTTGTGTTTCTTTGTAAATTTTAAAACTTTTGAGTAGGATATATCACTAGTATTGTATTATTGTTGATGCTTTAGTTTGTTCTCATCTTCTGTATGAGATAGCAGTTTGGATTTGCTTGTTATGTGGAAACTATTTTCATGAATTAACTTTTGCATATAGGTGATGAATGGTGCTTATTTGGTTTATTAGTCATAAAACAAGGTGGGAATGTTTGTTTCTTAAAAGTTTTTATGTAGTTGAATGTCTGTTTGCTTAGTTTGATGAAGATCTTTTAAGTTGCTTTCTTGGTTTTGAGAGTGAATCCCTCCTTTTGATTCAAATTAGTTTTAAAATAATTGGATTAAATTGGTAATTTTGATTGATTCTTTATGAATGATACTCATCTCAAAGTAAGGCTTCATTGGGGACAATTTTCTTATTTCTTTGGCAGCTTTATATTATAATTTTTTTTAAAGCAGCGAAAAAGTATGGGCAAAAAATTATCCCAAACAAAGCCAATTTTGAGATTTTCATGATCAGATTTTGATTAAGATATTTTAATCAAATATTTTGTTATGATGGATCTAAAAATCATTGAATTTATTTTGATAGAAGTGAATATAAAGTATAATTGATAAAACTAAATTTAATAATTCTGAGATATTTTCCTAATAAAAAACACAAAACAGTATTTTTGAAAGGGATGGCAACTTTCTTTGATGGGGCATCATGAATCATTGTATTATTGAAAGTTTGATCGCTTTAAGATAGAAGAATCTACTTTTTTTGACTTTGTCATGCGGTTGGTGGATTGTAGCTGTAATTTGAGTGGTTGCCTTTGCATTTTTCTTTTTGAATGTCGTGAATGCAAAGCTTTCTATTTCTGCTTTATTATTAAAGGTGACCGTTTGTGGGGAAGACAATTGGAATGATGATGCAGCGTTAGGTTATTTAAAAATAGTTTGATCTTTGTCTAAACTTTTTTTAGTTCAACGATGCATTTGTCAAGCTGATCTTATTAAACACGCAAGCTGTTGATATTTGTTGCGTTCTCTCTTTTTTCCAACTTTATATTCTAAAGTTTTTGTACGAGAAGCTGCTTCCCATAGCAGATTTGGAGAAATTTTGGGACAGTTGATTGTATGATGTGTTTGATATTAATATATGAAATGCTTAAGAACTGTTATGCCTTTGCAATAGCGATCATTTGCCACACGTAGACATTTAAGAGTTTTTAGTTCTTGCAATAGAACTGTTTTGACTGCAAATAGATCAGCTAGCCCTTATAATCATACTGCAGTGGTAGCAATCCGATGCCATTCTGAGCCGACCGTTGTTTTGGTTTCATATATCTTCCCAGTTGGGTTATCTTATTTAGTGCGGACGTCGAATGTCGTTTGGAGACCAATCAGAATGCGTTGTCATTCTTTGGTACCGTCGCTCGGTACCACTGACGTGGCACATTCTGGTTGGTTTTCAGATGACGCTTTGCATCCAATCTCCACACATAATGATTGCTCTTCTACAACATTTCTACGTTTTCAGTAAAAACAGCGAGAAAAACTTAGAAATGTTGGTTTTCAGATGACGCTTTGCATCCAATCCCCTTTTGACAGTTCATTGCCAGCTATTGCTCCTATCCTCGTGGCTAATGCTATATTGTCTTTGCTTGCTTGCTGTAGTTCTGACTTCTACTGCAATTGTTCAGGTGCTAACCTTACTCCAAAATCTACACTTGGTAATGGGATGTCATTGTCCCCAAACCTTATGTGGAAGGCAAGATTAGATTTTTTTTTTTTTTTTTTTTGAAGAATGATATATAGCCAATTGAATTTTTTCTGATGCGGATCACAAAAAGCTCAAGTTTATAGATGGTGAAATGAGAAATTTGACATAGAACCTCTAAAGAGCTTTAGGACTCATTTGATTGTTTGAAATTAAAAAAATATATTTTGAAAACAATAAATTTATTATATTTTATCATTCAATCAGATACAAATAGAAATCACAATGAATTGTGGATTTTGTAATGCACCCAAATTATTAAAAAAAAAAATTGCACTTAAAATATATGAGTGAAAATAAATCATTTTCTTAAGATATATTCTTCATTGAGAAGCAACCAAACAAGCCCATGATAGAAGAGAGCATAAATTTAATAAGAAAGCTAAGAAAATTATAATTAGTAAATAATTAAAAAAATCCTTTTTGTTTAGGGGTGTAAATCAATATAGAAGACATTATAATTGTTTGGGATGAATCTCTAAATAATTCATTAGTTCAAATTCTTACACTTAAAAAAATACATTAAAAACGGCTTTCATCTTTTTTTTATAGATGAGTTAATCAATTTGAGGGTGTATCATTTTTTTTTGGATTAAAAATGATTCTCTTAAAAAAATATTTAAAAAAAAAAAAAGCTAAATAGGTTAGAAGGAACCATCATATTTCATCATATTTTCCTTTGATTGTTTCCCCCATTTTGTGCTTGATCTCGTTTATCGGCTATCATATACGATGCATCAAAATTTTTACATGAAAATTTTAAGAAGAAAAAAAAAACTACAAAGACCTAGTCTATTATGGTATGTCATAGGTTACAAATGATGACCTTCCTAGTAAGCAAATAAGATGTTGATACAATGTAGCAAACATAAAGTATGAAGGGTGGCTTTTGTGGTGGATGTTGGAGGAGCATTGAGGTATTATAGTTATCGTCCATATATCTTTTTTGGGTTATTTGATTGTTCTCATTTGAGGATATGAGACCAGAGATCAAAAAGTTAGGTATAAATCTTATGTGATGTCAATCTTATTGGAGATGACAAACATTAATATTGTTGGTGATGACAGTTGATGAAGTTGACATGCATTAGTGTTTCTGATAATGTCATGCACTGGCCTTATAAGCAGTGGTATGCATCAACGACAATTAACTAGTATGGGTGTTTGTATCAAAAGTGTGCATTAACCTTATAAGTTACGGCATGCATTGACATTGCAGACAATAAAGTATAAAAAAAAATAGGTGATGGGGATTGGGAGGCCCTAGTCAGGTGTTAGTGGTCAAGAGATCATAGTTAGACAACTGTAATCAGATGACAACGACTCGATAATTATGGTTACGTGATAGCAGTTGCTAGAGTTGATCATCGACGTCAAACACTAGTGAAGCCTAAGAGTTCTTAATATGCTCTTCTCAATTTAATGTCAAGGCCTTTGTTCCAAGCCTCCTTTTCGGGTCATGGATGAGAGTCTATTTATAAATTTTTAAAGTGATATTTGCTAAATTTAACTAAAATCTCAAAATACCCCATCGAAAAGCCCACATTAATTCTCCCTATCATAGACTCGTTCTTTCAATATTTAAATGCCTTATGGCCTCAAAATTTATTCATCTTAGGTAGATTGAGATGGACTTTTTTTATTATATGCATGCAAGTTTCAAAGATTTTTCGATTTTTAAATTTATGTCTCAAAGTTCTCAGCCATTTTTCAAGTACTTGATTTGAGTTGATTTTGGACTTCAAATAGAACAATTTTGGTATCGTTCAGTTCAACTATAAGTTTGTTTGATTGAAGTTTTACGGGGATTTGTTGATGTCCTTACTCTATTATCAATTTTGGAGGTATTGTAGACATCTAGTAGAGGCTAGCAATGTTGGAAGTCATTAACCAGATTGGCAAGTACAATTAAATTACTTGGAGATTAGAAGTCTTATACCTTTAATAAATCATTAAGATTTTATTTGGGATGACTTTCTTACTATTTCTTAAAGTAATTTTTTAGTACAAAAATTTTATTTTACTAAAAAATTGATTAAAAAAGCAATAAAAAAGCTGCTCCAAATGAAGTCTGAATTCTAAAAAATGAAAATCAATTTATTACATAAATAATGATGAAATGAAATTCACAAATTATATGTAGGCAATAACATAGGAGCAAGATGTGGCTATAAATTTCATATTACTAAACAACTCATTTTTTTTATAAATAATTAGTTCATATAATATATTTTTTATTTGTCATTTGCATTATGTGTTCAAAAAATATATATAATTTTAAAATTAATAATCATATCAATTTTAAATTATGCCCAAATTTTATTAAGTATATCATTAAGAATAAAAAATTATTTCTTAAATTATTACTTATTAGTAATGATAACTTATAAAATAAATTTATTATTTCATAAATAATATAATTAATAGATTATTATTTTATAAAGTTTTTATTAATTTTTAAAATCCTATGAGCATGCATGAGCTGCACGAGTATTTATATATATTGATACGTCATCAAAAAATTATCTTGATCGGGCACAAATTTCGATGCAAAATCAAGCTGGAAGCTTCCAAAATTAAAATTGGGACCATCCAGACTCTGATTTCAGCAAACTTATAGTTGAATTAAGCATCTCAAAAATATGAAACCAACGACACCAAATCCAACCCAATCCGAGCCCAAACGAGTCCAAATCAAGGGTTAAAAGCGTTGTTGAAAGGTTCAAACCACAATTTTAATTACCAAACAGTTTCCAAACATAATGTGCTTATAATCAAATGGAGCGGCTCGACGAGACGAATCTAAAGAGTCGAAGATCACCAAAATCCGACATAACTAAGACATTCAAATGTCCATCAAACAGTCCATGATCAAGGGATTCAACATCGGCCGTCCATATAACCACTCCCCATTTACCCTTGATATCTCACCTATTTACGGGTCATGCCACTCCAGAAACCTATAAATAAAGGTCTCATTTCTCTTGAAAAGAGATCTAAACAAGAAGAGAAGAGAAGGATGAAGCTCCTCCTCGACCACCGCTAGGACTTCTGTCATACCACCATTGAAGGCCCTCACCTCCACCGGACCACCGCCTGACGTCGTTGCTCCTCCAGACCACCACTTGTGAGCTTGAGCTCCGTTGGACCACCACTGGAGGCCCTCACCTCTGCCGGACCACCGCATGACGCGTTTCTCTGCCGGACCACCACTTGAGGCCCTAAGCTTCGCCGGACCACCACTTTGAGGCCCACTTGTAATATCAAAATCTGCTCCAGGATCGTCCAGGACGATCAGTTGAGAATTTGCTCCAGAATTTGCCCAGATTTGTTCCAGGTGTTTTTCTGTAGAGATCGTCCAGGCCGATTGAGGCATCGGCCAGGCCGATGTGCACTGTTCAAAATATCGGCCGGAAAATAGTTCTAGGAACCGTCCAGGATGATCGAAATTGGTCTGATCGTCCCGGGACGATATGGCGATCGGCCGGGCCGATCTGAGTATTTTAAAGCTGAAATCAGTCATTTTGAAGAGAGAGAAAATTTATAAAAAAATGAAAATATCTTTTGAGGAGAGAGAAAGTCGAGGTGAAATTTGCCAAAGTTGATTTTCGGACGACGCGGAGCCGTTTTCGTCCGAAGAGACTGTTCAGGAAATTGCTGTACGCAAGGTAAGGCACATTCCGCCTTTCTCAATTTT
Source organism: Dendrobium officinale (assembly GCA_019514585.1). Taxonomy (NCBI): domain Eukaryota; kingdom Viridiplantae; phylum Streptophyta; class Magnoliopsida; order Asparagales; family Orchidaceae; genus Dendrobium; species Dendrobium officinale. Next base: position 30,496,175 of record CM033695.1, on the reverse strand, counting down.
CAGAACCGTCGTGTTTGGCGGTATTTTCTATCCGGATTTTGTTTCCGTTAGCGATTTTCGTCCGTATCTTTTGATTGGTTCAGTTTTTACCGCGTAACTTTTTGTATATTGTTGTCGTGCCGGGTGTGCACGTTTTGACTATATTTTGAATATTTTTGTCTGGGTATTTTTGATTCGACGGAGTTTTTAGTCGACTGGATTTGTCTGTGTAATTGAAAATCGTCTGTGCAGTAGAATAAATATTCTGAAATATTATTATCTACATTCTGTACGAATTTGGTAAATTGTAATTTTCAGGAAAAATTGTGTAAATTCCGTATATTGTCGTTGTGCTGCCCGATTTTTGTCTGATTTCTGATTTGTCCGGATTTCTTCTGAATTGATATGCTATCTGTATATGCTATAAAAAGGGAGTTATAAGGGGCATGGATTCTATGAGATTCAGTTAGTGTCTGGGAAATCTAAAATGAGCTCAATCTGAATTCTGTTCTGTTCCGGATCCGAGGAAATCTTTTTAGGTGCTATAAGCACTATATATGTATTCTGGTACGATAAGCACATCTGTTCTGGTGCCGTGAGCACAAAGGGAGACATAAGGGGCCTGGATCCTATGAGATTCAGTCAGTGTCAGGGAATTTAGCTATTAATTATATATCTGATATATAATATCTGTTTGTTCTGATCTGTTCCGTTCTGATCTGTTTTTGATTTGATATATATCTGTTTCAGTTCCGATCTGATTTTGATTTGATATGTTCGTATCTATTCTGATTTGATCTGTTTTGTTATGAACTGTCCGATTATGATTTATGTACGAAGATTCCAATATCTGTCTGATTCTGTTTTGGTTTCTTATTTGGATTTGGGTCTGATGTGTTTGGTTTTGGATTCTGGAAGTTTTGATTGGAGGTTTGTTGCTTTGCTGAGCTGTTGAGCTCACTCTCGTTTTTTGGTGGTTTTCAGGCTCTGGGAAAGGGAAGGAAGTCCATGACTAGAGTTCAGAGTCCGATCAGTGATATGTACTTTTGTACTTTTGATTTTTGTACGGTCATGGCTTTTCTTCTGTTAGCCATGTACCGTATTTGTAGATGATTGTTTTGAGGAAAAGAAAGAAAAATATAGATGATTTGTTCCGCTGCATTTGATGATTCATAGTAGCTCTGGTCTGTTCTGTGTTGGTTTTTGAGTTGAAATAATTTGGAAGATTTAGTTCAGTAAGCAAATTCCAAAGCCAGATCCTGGTCAGTCAGTTTGTTCATTTCCGTGCCGCGACCCGGTGCGAGCGGGATCCGTCCCGGATCGGGTCGGGTCGTGACAATTCTAGTGGTATCAGAGCATTGGTTTTGGAATTTGGTTGGATTGTACAACAGAGCTATAGGAAGTGATCTGTAGTGAGTCAGTCTGGGGTAGTTTTGGTTTGTTTGGCTTTTTATTGTGTTGTTTTTGTGATAGTTTTCTGGATTTTCTGTATGGATCAGCCAGACCCAGACATGACTGACGGGCAGAGTTCCAATCAGGCAGCACTAGTGGGGAGTACAGCCCCAGTGGCCGGTGCTGACACGCTGTCACAGTTTGCTACGCTTGTTGCTCAGATGATGAGCGAGACTCAGAGAAGAGCTTCTACCGTCCGATCTGATGACATTGATAGACATTTGCAGTTGTTTTTGAGGTTGAAACCTCCGAGGTTTGAGGGCGCTGTTGAGCCCAGAGCAGCCGAGGAGTGGCTGAGGAGATTGAAAAAGACCTTTGACGGAATGCAGTGTCCGTCAGATAGGAAGGTTCCTTTGGCAGTATTTATGTTGGACGGAGAGGCTGAGCACTGGTGGGAAGGCCAGCAGGAAGCCAGATTTCAGAGCAGACTGAACTCTTTGATCACCTAGGAAGAGTTCACTAAAGTGTTCCGAGATTGGTTTGTTCCCCTCAGAAATCGGACTACAAGACACTCTGAGACAGCCCTGATACCGTTCCGGATCACTGATTTTTTTGAGCTTGTGGAGCGAGCTCGTTTGATAGAGAATGATATGACAGCTACTCAGCAGCGGTGGACTGCGAGTAGGAAGAGATTTGGAGGTGAGGCTTCTGGCAGTGGTTCCTCTGGGAAGAGGAGATTTGTAGCTGATTCGGAGTCACCAGATTGACTCCAGGAGGAGCGGAGGGTCGTCTAGTACTGCTACCAGTACGACGAGTTCTGGTTCTGTCAGTATGGCACCTGTGTGCCAGAATTGTGGACGCCGATACTTTGGCCAGTGCTACAGGATGGCTGGTCTGTGCTTCCGATGTGGTCAGCCAGGACATCGGATTGCTGAGTGTCCACAGATGGGATTTGATCGGCGTTCTGAGTTCCGATCTGAGGGTTCTGTTAGACCTGTCAGTTCAGAAGGAAGACTGAGGACTGTTCCTCCTCGTCCTGAGGGATTTTTTGGTAGAGGTGGTAGTTCTAGTTCTGGACCACGGAGACCACCTACTGTTCAGAGGGAGCAGAGTAGTTCTGTTGCTTCAGCTCCAGCTCCAGTTCAGCCACGAGTTTACAGCCTGAGTCAGCAGGAGGCTTGTGATGCTCCGGATGTTGTGACAGGTACGGTTTACATTTCTGATCAGCCCTGTCGTATTTTGTTTGACTCTGGAGCTAGTCATTCTTTTCTGTCCGAGCGATATTTTGAGACTTTACATTCGGATTTGATGGTTTTACCGATTTCTTTGTCTGTGATTTTAGTGGCTGGGAGTCCTTTGATTGCTCGGGAGTTTTGTTTGTGTGAGATTGACATTTCTGGCAAGAGGTGGAAATCGAGTCTGATTTTGTTGCCGATTTTATCGTATGATGTGATTCTGGGCATGGATTGGTTGAGTCAGTATGAGGCCCAGAAAAACTGTCTGAAGAAGCAAGTGAGCTTGCTTATGGCTGGAGAGAGATTCGTATTTCAGGGCTTACGAGGTGTTCTCTCCAGTCTGATTTCTGTGTTGGAGGTGAGCAGAATGTGGAAGAAGGGATGCCCAGTGTTTTTGGCTTTGGTGCGGGATCTGAACCTGGAGGTTAGTTCTGTTTCTGAGATCCCTGTGGTACGGGAGTTTGCTGATGTTTTTCCTAAGAAGTTGGTCGGTTTACCTCCGGATAGAGATTTGGAGTTTTCTATCGATATTTTTCCAGGTACCGCTCCTATATCAAAAGCTCTGTACAGGATGGCACCGAAAGAACTTTCTGAGTTGAAAGTTCAACTTCAGGAGTTGGTTGACAGAGGTTTTGTCCGTCCTAGTGTTTCGCCCTGGGGAGCACCTGTTCTGTTTGTGAAGAAGAAGGACGGTACACTCCGTATGTGTAATGATTACAGAGATTTGAACAAGGTCACAATCAAGAACAAGTATCCTTTGCCTCAGATTGATGACTTGTTTGATTAGCTTTCCGGATCTTCTGTGTTTTCGAAGATTGATTTGAGATTCGGATACTATCAGGTGAAGGTGAAGGAAGCTGATGTGGTGAAGACCGCTTTCAGTACTCGGTACGGGCACTACGAGTTCTTGGTTATGCCTTTTGGGATAACCAATGCGCTGGCGATTTTCATGGATCTGATGAACCGAGTATTCAGGGAGTATTTAGATCAGTTTGTGATCGTCTTCATCGACGATATTCTGGTATATTCTGCTTTTGAAGATGATCATGCCAGACATTTGAGGATTGTATTGGAGACTCTGAGGCAACATCAGCTGTATGCCAAGTTCTCCAAGTGTGAATTCTGGCTGAAGAGTATTTCATTTCTGGGGCATGTGATTAGCGGAGAAGGTATTTCTGTTGATCCCCAGAAGATTCAGGCAGTTGCTGATTGGCCAAGACCGACTATGGTATTTGAGGTACGTAGTTTCTTGGGCATGGCCGGGTATTATAAGAAATTTGTGAAGGGATTTTCACAGATTTTGACTCCTCTGACGAGACTGACACAGAAGTCAGTAGCTTTTGTTTGGACACCGGAGTGTGAAGCTAGTTTTCAGAGATTGAAGGATTGTCTGACTTCAGCTCCAGTGTTAGCACTTCCGTCAGGTATGGAAGGATTTCAGGTGTTCAGTGATGCTTCACTGAAAGGACTGGGATGTGTCCTGATGTAGCATGGTCAGGTAATTTCTTATGCTTCGAGACAGTTGAAACCACATGAGAAGAATTACCCGACACATGATTTGGAGTTAGCTGCAGTTGTGTTTGCTTTGAAGATTTGGCGTCATTATCTGTATGGCGTCAGATGTGAGATTTTCACTGATCATAAGAGCCTGAAGTACATTTTTACTCAGAAGGATCTGAATCTGAGACAGAGAAGATGGCTCGAGTTGATCAAGGACTATGATTTGACCATTCAGTATCAGCCTGGTAAGGCGAATGTGGTAGCGGATGCTCTGAGCAGAAAGTCTTCTAGATTATCAGGTTTGCAGCTTACTTGTGATGACTTTCTGATTCGAGACATGGAGCGTTTGCAGTTGGAGGTGATTTCCTCCAGTAGTTTGGATTTGGCTCAGATGAGTATTCAGTCTACTTTGCAGACAAGGATTCAGGAAGCCCAGAAGTCAGATTCTGACTATTCGAAGTTGATTGCTCAGATTAGATCCGGTAAGACTCCTGAACTTCAAATTTCTGATTCTGGTGCTATTTTCTGCAAGAACAGGTTGTGGGTACCTGTGTTTGGAGATTTGAGGCAGGAGATTCTATATGAATCTCATCATTCAGGCTACACGATTCATCCAGGCAGTGGTAAGATGTACGCTGATATGAAGCTTTTGTTCTGGTGGCCTGGGATGAAGAAGGATGTGGTGGAGTTTGTGTCGAGATGCGAGGCCTGTCAGTTGGTGAAGGCAGAGCATTAGTGACCAGGTGGACTGTTGCAATCGTTGCTTATCCCTAAGTGGAAGTGGGAGGAGGTAACGATGGACTTTGCGATGGGTTTTTCTCGATCTAGACAGACCGATCCGGTGGATCGTTTGGCACAGATATATGTGAAGGAGATAGTCAGATTGCACGGTGTGCCTCGAGTGATTGTTTAGATGGACGCTTTACTTCCAGACTTTGGAAGGGTGAGCAAGTTCAGTTCAAGGTCCAACATACCTTGCGACCTTTTGAAATCCTGGAAAGAATTGGAAAATCAGCTTACAGACTGTTGCTTTCTGATTCGATGCCCGACGTGCATAATGTGTTTCACGTATCCACTTTGAGGAAGTGGGTATCAGACTCTGGAAACAAGGTATCTGCTGATGAAGTTGAGATTCAGGAGAATCTGACGTACAAGAGCCAGAGTTGATTTTAGCGTACGACGTCCGAAAGTTAAGAAGTAAACAGATTCCGATGGTTAAAGTCCAGTGGAAGCACCGGACTGCACGGGAAGCGACTTGGGAGAAGGAGTCTGACATGAGAAAGTCGTACCCGTACTTATTTTGACTGAGTTTTGATTGGATAATGTCGAGGACGATATTTTTCTAAAGTTGGGGAGATTGTAATATCAAGAATCTGCTCCAGGATCGTCTAGGATGATCTAGGATCGTCCTGGGACGATCAGTTGAGAATTTGCTCCAGAATTTGCCCAGATTTGCTCCAGGTGTTTTTCTGTAGGCATCGTCCAGGCCGATTGAGGCATCGGCCAGGCCGATTGAGGCATCGTCCAGGCCGATGTACACTGTTCAAAATATCGGCCGGAGAATAGTCCTGGGAACCGTCCAGGACGATCAAATTTGGTCTGATCGTCTTGGGACGATCTGGCGATCGGCCGGGCCGATCTGAGTATTATAAAGCTGAAATCAGTCGTTTTGAAGAGAGAGAAAATTTATAAAAAAATGAAAATATCTTTTGAGGAGAGAGAAAGTCGAGGAATCTTTTGGAAAAGTTGATTTTCGGGCGACGCGGAGCTGTTTTCGTCCGACGAGATTGTTCAGGAAATTGTTGTACGCAAGGTAAGGCACATTCCGCCTTTCTCAATTTTCAGAACCGTCGTGTTTGACGGTATTTTCTGTCCGGATTTTGTTTCCGTTAGCGATTTTCGTCCGTATCTTTTGATTGGTTCAGTTTTTACCGCGTAACTTTTTTTATATTGTTGTCATGTCGGGTGTGCACGTTTTGACTATATTTTGAAGATTTTTGTCCGGGTATTTTTGATTCGACGGAGTTTTTAGTCGACTGGATTTTTCTGTGTAATTGAAAATCATCTGTGCAGTAGAATAAATGTTCTGAAATGTTATTATCTACATTCTGTACGAATTTGATAAATTGTAATTTTCAGGAAAAATTGTGTAAATTCCGTATACTGTCGTTGTGCTGTCCGATTTTTGCCTGATTTCTGATTTGTCCGGATTTCTTCTGAATTGATATGCTATTTGTATATGCTATACAAAGAGAGTTATGAGGGGCCTGGATCCTATGAGATTCAGTTAGTGTCTGGGAAATCTGAAATGAGCTCAATCTGAATTCTGTTCTGTTCCGGATCCGAGGAAATCTTTTTATGTGCTATAAGCACTATATATGTATTCTAGTGCGATAAGCACATCTGTTCTGGTGCCGTGAGCACAAAGGGAGACATAAGGGGCCTGGATCCTATGAGATTCAGTCAGTGTCATGGAATTTAGCTATTAGTTATATATCTGATATCTGATATCTGTTTGTTCTGATCTGTTCCGTTCTGATCACTTTCTGATTTGATATATGTCAGTTTCAGTTCCGATCTGATTTTGATTTGATATGTCCGTATCTATTCTGATTTGATATGTTTTGTTATGAACTGTCCGATTATGATTTCTATACGAAGATTCCGATATCTGTCTGATTCTGTTTTGGTTTCTGATTTGGATTTGGGTCTGATGTGTTTGGTTTTGGATTCTGGAAGTTTTGATTGGAGGTTTGTTGCTTTGCTGAGGTGTTGAGCTCACTCTCGTTTTCTGGTGGTTTTCAAGTTCTGGGAAAGGGAAGGAAGTCTAGGACTAGAGTTTAGAGTCCGATCTGTGATAGGTCCTTTTGTACTTTTGATTTGTGTACGGTCATGGCTTTTCTTCTGTATTTCTTCTGTTAGTCATGTACCGTATTTGTAGATGATTGTTTTGAGGAAAAGAAAAAAAATATAGATGATTTGTTCCGCTGCATTGATGATTCATAGTAGCTCTGGTCTGTTCTGTGTGTTGGTTTTTGAGTTGAAATAATTTGGAAGATTTAGTTCAGTAAGCAAATTCCAAAGCCAGATCCTGGTCAGTCAGTTTGTTCGTTTCCGTGCCGCGACCCGGTGCGAGCGGGATCCGTCCCGGATCGGGTCGGTTCGTGACACCACTTGAGGCCCAAACTTTTGTCGAACCACTACTTGAGGCCCTAGGCTCCACTAGGCAGCCACCTAACACCCTGAGTTCTGCCGAACCACCACCTGAGGCCTGGACTTCTGTCGGACCACCACTTGAGCCCGGACTTTCGTCGGACTACCACTTGAGGCCCTATGCTCCACCAAGCCACCACCTGAGGCATGGACTTCTGCCAGACCACCACTAAAGGCCCGGACTTTTGTCAAATCACCACTAGAGGCCCGGAGTTCTATCAAAGTATTACTCTAAGACAATTGTCTTTCTGACCCCTGTCTCCTGCCGACTACGGTCCTTCCGACCTCCATCGCCTACTATGATTCTTTCAACCTCCATCACCAGACAAACTGTCTTTCTAACCCTGGTCTCTTACCGACTACAGTCCTTTTGAACTCCATCGTCTACTATGATCCTTTCGACCTCCATGACCATGTAATAATTTTTCTGACCCCGGTCTCCTGCCGACTATGGTCCTGACCTCCGTCGCCTACTATGATCCTTCTGACCTCCATCACCAGACAACAGTCTTTCTGACCTTGGTCTCCTACCGACTATGGTTCTGTTAACCTCCATCGCCTACTATGGTCCGTTCAACCTCCATCACCAGACAACGGTCTTTCTGACCCAGTTCTGCCGACTATGATCCTTTTGACCTCTATCGTCTACTATGGTCCTTTCGACCTCCATCACCATACAACGGTCTTTCTGACTCCGGTCTCCTGCCGACTATGGTCCTTCTGACCTCTGTCGCCTACTATAGTCCTTAGAAGTGTCAATTTTTTACACGACCCGAAACCCGACCCGGAAAAATCTAGGTTCGGGTCAACCCGTTTATGAAATGGGTCGAGTTCAGGTTCAATAAACTGATCCGTTTCAAAAAATGGGTCAGGTTTGGGTTGACCTGGCAACCCGAAAATGACCCAAAATTGACCCAAAAATCCTCTGCCCGGTCTACTGCCCGCTCTGCTCGAAGCATCGAGTGCTCTGCCCGAAGCGTCAGCTATCAACCTGTCAAGTCGGGTCGATGCGATGACGCCTGTGCGATGTGCGTCCTAAAGAGGCAGACGGTCGAGTCTCGCACGTGCTTCAAGACTCAAGAGTCCCGACTCCGCAGCAGTGAAGTGGCAAACCCATCTCGCGCGCCTTCAGAATTGACGAAGTAGCGAACCCGAAGTGGCGAACCCGTCCCACGCGCGTGCGTACCGACGCGTGCTGTCGCTGCTCTGCATGCGACGCGCTCTGTCGCTGCTATCTATCGCTGCTCCTGCTGCTCCGTCGCTACCGCTGCTGCTGCACCGCCGGGACTATTTCAAAAGTCTGGGTCTGATCGTGTCAACCCGGAAACCCGCACGGGTCGGGTCCGGGTTAAAAAAGCCAACCCATTTACAAAAATGGGTTGGGTTTGGGTTGACTTGTTTAAAGCCGAGTCAATTCGGTTTCAACATGAACCCGACCCGCTGACTCGAATTGACACCCTAATGGTCCTTTCGACCTCTATCACCAGAAAACGGTCTTTCTGACCCTGGTCTCCTACCAACTATGGTCTTTTTAACCTCCATCGCCTACTATGGTTCGTTCGACCTCCATCACCATATAACGGTCTTTCTGACCTTGGTCTCCTATTAACTACAGTCCTTCTGACCTTCGTTGTCAATTATGGTCCTTCCAACCTCCATCACCAGACAACGATCTTTCTGACCCTAGTCTCCTGCCGACTACGGTCCTTCTAACTATTTCGAATCTAATTTCAGGGAATAAAACTTTGATAATAACAAACATTCCTATTTTTCTATGAATGCCTTGTCTACTAATGTTTCAAGTCCACAAGATCAAATTGCAAATCGAACCAGCTCAAGATTGGGTAGATTAGAAATGAGTCATTTTATAATGTACGTCAAGTATCTTTTACCCTTTCTTGAGTCAATTGAAAATGATGTCGATCCTGATGCTAAGTAACCTTACACACACACGTGCGAGAAAATTTTTGTCTATTTGATTAGAGTTTTTTGTTTTCGATCATATCGTTCGAGACGATCCAAAAATCATCTTATACGATCTGTTAAAAACATAAACCCTAATTAGGGCATCCTGTTTAAGGCAGCCGCAATTAAGCAAATCGTCCTAGATGATATTAGCATCATCCGGGATGATAGGCTCAAATCAGAAAGAATCAGCCGCCATATCTATTTATGCTTCTTTTATTTTTGGACATCATCCTAGATGATGCAGCAAAATTATGCCTAAATTAATTTGATAATTAATGAAAGTAATTAAGATTTGATTGCTCGATAATATCATCCTAGACAATCGCATGATCGTCCGGGACGATCAGTTAACAAACCTTAGTTCTTCCTGGATGATGTACAATCGGCCTTGTTCCATTAAGGGCGATGCTTTGGACGATATGTACTGAATTGAACTAATTGTCCGAGACGATCAGAGATCGACCTAGATGATCAAGTTATTTTTCTATCGTCCATGCATCCATTCAGGGCGGTGTTCTGGATGATATTCGTCATTTTGTATTAATCATCCTGAACGAGTGTGAGATCATCCTGGACGATAAAGCATTTTTTCATCGTCCAGACATGCCCATCTAAGGTGATGTGCTAGACGATATTCGATGGATTAAACTAATCGTACAGGATGATATACTATCGGCCGGGATGATATAAACAAATTACCTTCTGATCATCCCAAATCATTCTGGCTGATTGAACTAAATTTGTATTGATCGTACAAAATGATATTCATATCGTCCTGGATGATAATATCGGTTTGTTGCAATTAAGAGCTATTCTGAAGCTCTTCTATATAAGACCTCTTGTTTTATCCAAGATAGTATCTTTTGTTGATGTATTGACCTGATAGAGCCAAGAGGAGAGGGAGAGAGAGAGAGGATCTTTTAAGGGGGAGTTTGTGAGGGGTTTCACAAAGATTGCTCCAGGCAAGGATCCAAGTCATCTTCTCCAATCGTCGTCCCTAGTTCTTAGAGGTTCGAGAGAGGTCCACTTTAGCAATTGATCAATGTTCTCTACCGGCTTCAGGAGGAAGCAAAAGGAGTTGGGTTCTATGCCTCACCGGTGTCAATGGAAAGGAGGTTTATAAAGGCTTCTCCACCTTGTTGTGGGAGCAAAAGGAGAGTCACTGAGTTTAGTGCAATACCCGGAGGAGAGGCTTCGAGGAGTGGACATAGGTCAAGTTGACCAAACCACTATAAATTTATGTGTGTTCTTTATTATTGTTTTCCGCATTTATTTTCTGCACCTTATTTTTCTTGTGGTGAATTTTGGTTTATCTTAAGCTTGTGTTTTTGCTTGAAAAGTTTTTAAAATACTTATTCCCCCCCCCCCCCCCCCCCCCTCCACCTCTTTTGGTTAGCCTTGGGCTAGTTCACAAGGGCTTAATATCCCTAACAAACTTTCACTGACCTTCGTCGCCTACTACGATCCTTCCGACCTCCAACACTAGACAATGGTCTTTCTGACCCATATCTCCTACCGACTATAGTCCTTACGACATCCATCGCCTACTATGGTCCTTTTGACCTCCATCACAATCTAACAGTCTTTCTAACCTCGATCTCTTACCAATTATAATCTTTCGGACCTCTCTCCTGCTGATTACGGTCCTTCCAACCTCAACCACCTACTATTGTCCTTCCGACCTCCATCACTAGTCAACAGTATTTCCGACCTATATCATATTGACTATGGTCGTGCCAACCAAACAAACATGTCTATATTATAAATCCCACCATATAATGCGCTCTATATGATGTATATTTGTACCATCAAGCCAAGGCCTTCTCCCAAGGAAGGGCCTCATTTGTAATAGACTTCAAATACTAGTGGATTCATTCAAACTAGGCTAGACCCCGTGGTTTTTCCTCCTTTTCAGGGGTTTCCCTATAGAAACTCTGGTGTCTTTTATGAATGTTACACCATCTCTCTTATTTTCTTATGTGCTGGATCTTTGTACAATGCTAAGACATTAAATTATATATTTCTCTACCACCGTGAATACTGTAGGACACAATAGTTTAGCGTCGTATGTAGGAACGTGGTTCCCGACTGGGGGGAAATTTTTGCTCCTACCTCTTCCACACAGGTTAACGTCATCGAACAAGGGCTCTGACATACAACCTCGGATTGATCTTACATCCTTGCATCGTGGATTCCCTCGACCTCTTTTACACAGGTTAACGTCATCGACCAATGCTCTAACATACAACCATGGACAGGTCTTACATCCTTGATGGATTCTCTCAACCTCTTCCACACAGGTTAACGTCTTCAAGCAGGGCACAGACATACAACCTCAGATAGGTCATACATCCTTGATGGATTCTTTCGACCTCTTCCATACAAGTTAACGTCATCGAGTAAATGCTCTGACATACAACATTGGATAGGTCATATATCTTTGACGGATTCTATTAACTTACGCCTGACTTTCGTCGGGATTCTCCATAAAGTTGAATTTCACGTCGTCGAACTTCTGCCTTCCATCGGACTACTACCCGTCGTCAGACTTTTGCCCGTCGATGGACTTTTGTCGGACTTCTACCCGACGTAGTACTTTTACCCAACGTCAAACTTCTGTCTGCCATCAGACTACTACCCGTCATCGGACTTCTTCCCATCGATGGACTTTTGTCGGTCTTCTACCCGACGCCGTACTTCTACCCGATGTCGAACTCCTGCCTATCGACGGACATTCGTCGGGCTTCTACCCGACGTATAATTTCTATCCATTGCCGTACTTCTCCCCGATGTTGGAATTCTATCAGACGTTCAATTTATGCATATCATAGGACTTCTACTCGACGCCAAATTTCCACCCTTAGTCGGACTTCTGTCCGTCGTCAGACTCCTTCCCGATGTTGTATTTCTACCCTGCGTCGAATTTCTGCCCGTCAACAATCTTTTCAACCTCCCTCCTTACAACGGTCTCTCCAACCTCCATCGCCAATCAACTAACATCGGAACTCAGCAGGATCTCTTGAAAGAAAGGAGGGAGAAGGGGGGATCTCTGGTCCTTATTGCACATAGAGGCCTTGGGCCTACATGAGGTATACCACCCGTATAGGGCAAAGGTAATGCCTCAATTGAAAGAAAGGATGGAGAAGGGGGGATCTCTGATCCTTCTTGCATAAAGAGGGGCCTTGGGCCTTGACAAGGGATACCACCCATACAGGGCCAAGAGAAGGCCTCAATTGAAAGAATAGAGGGAGAAGAAAAGGTGTAAAATTTTCATACCACCGAAGGGGGTATTTATAGGGAAGAGTAGGAGTTAGAGAAGTTGGGGGAGTTATGAAAAAAAAAACTCTCTTCCTCTTAAAAAAAATAAAGAATATATATATATATATCAAAAAAAAATTTTGAATTGACCTAACCGGCGGCTAAGCAAACTGCCGGCCAACCACAGGCCAGCCACCAGCACACGGGTTAGACGGGCCGCCGTGCTAGCCAGGCGCGGGCCGGTAGGCCCATTCACGCGGACGATTCTCAGGTGCGGCGCCGCATTGCGGCGGCGGGGGCGCAGCGGCAGCCGACGACGAGTTTCCGTCCCTTTTCATTTTGGGGTCAGATTCTGGCCCCAGAAAGGACAAATTAGACGTATTCAGGGTCCCCGGAATCATTTTTCAATGTCGAGACTCAATTTTGATATTTTTAAAGCGAATTAGGACCTCTACGTCCACAGTCAAACTATGTCTGAATTTCAAATCACCCGGAAAATTTCCCATATGCTACGATTCATATTTTCGGACTTCTGGAGTCTCGACGTCCAAAAATAAGGGGGCATCTGATATGTCATAAAAAAATATCTTGATCGGGCACGAATCTCGATGCAAAATCAAGTTGGAAGCTTCCAAAATTAAAATTGGGACCATCGAAACTTTGATTTCAGCAAACTTATAGTCGAACTGAGAGCCTCAAAAATATGAACCCAATGACACCAAATCCAACCCAATCCGAGCCCAAACGAGTCCAAATCAAGGGTTAGAAGCGTTGTTGAAAGGTTCAAATCACTATTTGGATTAACAAATGATTTTCAAACATAAAGTGCTTATAATTTAATCAAGTGACTCGACAAGTCGAATCCAGCGAGCCCAAGATCACCAAAATCCGACGTCATTAAGACATTCAAATGTCCATCAAATGGTCCATGATCAAGAGATTCAACATCAGCCGTCCATTCAATCACTCTCCATTTACCCTTGATCTCTCACATATTTATGGGCCATGCCACTTCATAAATCTATAAATAGACTCCTCATTTCTCTTAAAAAGGGATCCAAGTAAGAAGAGAAGAGATGGAAGAAAATAAGGAAGAAGCTAATCCTCGACCACCGGACTTCCACCAAACCACCACTGAAGACCCTCACCTCCGCCAGACCACCGCCTAATGTTGTTGTTCCGCCAGACCACCACTTGAGGCCCTGAGCACCGCCGGACCACCACTGGAGGTCCTCACCTCCGTCGGACAACCGTCTGACATCTGTGCTCCGCCGGACAACCACTTGAGACCCTAAGCTCCGTCGGACCACCACTTGAGGCCCTATGCTCCACCATGCCACCACCTGAGGCCTAAATTGAACCACCACTTAAGGCCTTAGGCTCCACCAGGCCGCCACCTAACTCCCGGAGTTCTATCGAACCACCACCTGAGGCCTGGACTTTTATCAGACCACCACCTGAGGCCCAAATTTCCATCGGACCACCACTTGAGGCCCTGTGCTCCACCAGGCCACCACCTTAGGCATGGACTTCTACCGGACCACCACCTGAGGCCTGTACTTCTGCTGAACCACCACTAGAGGCCCGGAGTTCTATCAAAGTATTGCTCTAAAACAATTATCTTTTTTACCCCTGTCTCCTGCCGACTATGGTCCTTCCGACCAACATCGCCTACTATGGTTCTTCTGATCTCCATCATCAGACAACAGTCTTTCTAACCTCGGTCTCCTGCCGACTACATCCCTTCTGACCTCCGTCGTCTACTATGGTCCTTCTGACCTCCATCACCAGACAACTGTCTTTCTGACCATGGTATCCTGCCGACTACAATCCTTCTGACCTCAGTCACATACTATGGTCCTTCCGACCTCCGTCACCAGACAACATTCTTTTTGACTCCAGTCTCCTAGCGACTACGGTCCTTCTGACCTCCATCGCTTACTATGGTCCTTCCGACCTCCATCGCTTACTATGGTCCTTCCGACCTCCATCACCAGACAACGGTCTTTCTTATCCCGGCCTCCTGCCAACTATGGTCCTTCTGACATCCATAAATCTATTATGTCTCATATATATAGTCAGATTATGGGAGCCATAGAGGATTCTTTTTTTTTTTTTCAAATTTTTTCTTTGATAATAAATATCTTTTTTTAATTCAAAAATAACTTTGGGAAATTCAAGATATTTATTAAAAAAAATGAGGTTCAAAGTTTTAAGAAAAAATACAAATTATGGATTTCTTAGGAAGTTATAGAAGAATTTGTAAATTTATTTTGTAAATTTAGGGTGTGAGTTAAGCTTACTCGTAAGCTATATAGGAGTCAGCTTTATAAATGGAAGCCAAACTCGATGAGTTATGAGTCAAGTTTGAGCCAGTCCTGACTTGACTCATTAGCTCGTTAGCTGCCACTGTATAAAAAAAATAATGAAAAATATGCTTAAAATATAATAAAATTTAGGAGCTTAAATACGAAGATGTTAAAAAATATTTAAAAATTATTTCATAAGTATCAAATGAATTTCTTACTTTGTCTCTTTTAATTTCTTATTTTTTTATTATTTATTATATTTTATAACAAATAAGCATACCCTAATTTGTAGAATTAAGCACAACTCATGAGTGACTCAAACTCAATGTGGTTTATTTAGACTTCGTTTGAAACATTTATCTTACTGCCTGTTAAAAAAAAATTATTACAAAAATTTACTCATTAATTTTTTTTTACTAAAAAAATACTTTAAAAACAGTAAAAAAAAACAATTTCAAACAAAGCCTTACACTCTTAATTGTAGTAAAAAATAGCAACTTATCTCCAACCACTCGATCTATTAATATAACACATCATCATCTAAATAATTTTATTGAATCACACAAATCTATTGGTCCTAAAAAAAATGGGAAGATGCAACAACAACAAATTAATCAAATTTCTTAGAACATCAACAATGAATAAAAAATGGCACTTTTGAAAAAAAACAAAAAAATGAAGTTCAATAATTTAAAATTTAATGGGTCAGTATAGTACATCATTCTCTTTATATCACATGAGCTTATCCATATATTTTCCCAAATAAAGCTTGTCCATATATTAACCTTTTTTTTCTAGCTGTATATATATTGGTAAAAAAATATAATTATTGGCTAACTATTTGAAATAATGTGTTCAAAGATATTTCAGTTTCTTATTTAGGCTTAGTTTGAGTAGGCTTTTTTATTATTTTTTAAAACGGAGTTTTAGTTAAAAAATTTAATTTTTTTACTAAAACTCTTTCTTAAGAAGCAATAAAAAAGTCATCCCAAACAAAGCTTAATCTTATAGTTAAAATTTTGTTTGTATATAAATGTAAAATGATTAGTCTCACTACCCAAATAAATAATTATTTTTTCACAATAATTAAAATTTACTTTTATGATATTTTAACTGTCATAAAAATACTTGCAACGGATCCTAAACCACTGCAAGAACATCGTGATCACTGTCTACTGCAAAGGTATTTCACAGGGGTTTTAAAATTGTTGGAGAACATAATTCACAATGCTAGTTTTAACTGCTGTAAATCTGCATATATAATGATGGAGTAATAAAGAAAAAAAAATTATTATTATTTCTTGCTTTTAAGAAGGAAGAAAGACAAAAAAAAAAACGGATTTAATTGATGCTGAAAATAAGGATTATCAGCTAAACAAAATAATTAATGAAAAATTCAATGAAATGAAAACTAATTAACAGTGTTCATTTAAAGAACTAAGTAAGGCTTCTTCGAGGTTATTTTCAGATATCTTCTCGTGATCATTCTCCTCAGAATTTCTAATCATTCTGTCATTATCATCAGCTCCATGCTGTTTCTTACCATCATTTATGTCATTAGCTTTCCCCCAAAGCACAACATACAAACCTGCTACAATGGCTGCTGCACCCCCCAAGCTGATCAAAGATGTTTTGCCAGTAAACATTTTGGAAAAAAAAATTGTACTTATAATTCAATAATTTAGGAAGATTATTATTGAAGTTTTGTATCAAAATGAAATGATAATTGTGCTTACCTTCCTATATAGAGTTCTTCATGAAGCAAGAAGGAAGCAGCAATTGTAGTAATCACAGTGCTGAGAGGGTTAAACATAGCAGAAAATAGTGGCCCTCTGATTGCTATGCACCAGGACTGGACAAAGTAGCTAACAGCACAGCAGAATCCCTTCATATACAAAAAAAATGGCAAACAGGTTAATTTTTTCACTGGCATGGATAAATTATAAGCAATTTGATTATTAATCATGATACAGGAAAATGCTCAGTTACTGGCGAATTTGCCGGTAGCAGTAGAAATCCGCATGAAATTTTCTGTAACTAAAGGAAGATGGAAAGAAATGAGAAGAAATATGATGGAGGGGTCGAAATAGGGCTCTTTCCGTTGAATTTTCCAGTGGATTAACTGTTGGTCCTGTTACCAGCGGATAATACGTCGATAACTATTGCGCTGGAATATTTTTAAGACATACCACTTTATTTCATGATATTTACATATCTAACATCCAAAACATTAATATTACATGACTACCACCCATAGAACAAATTTGGGTGCATCGAATGAAATATTAAAGTTTATAGGATGATATAAATGATATAAATGAATTATATGAGTAGTATATTTTTTATTAAAGTTGTATATAGGTAGTATGCATATAATATTAATATTTTTGGTGTTAGTTATATAAATAGTATGAAATAAAGTGGTATGTATGTAAATTTCCCTATTTTTAAGTACCGGTGAAAAACCGGCGGAATATGCGCTAGTGTTCTAACGGCGGAAATTTCGCCGTTAAGTTACCGGCATATATTCTGCCGATTAGACAACTGCTTTTTCCGACGTATGTCTGTCCGTCGTTATTGATAGATTTTCCTGCATGATCCTGAAGTAGATGCGGTAAATAAGAATTTTAGATAAAATTACTGTTCTAATAATCATAAAATAGAAGTATTAGAAAAAAATAATATTTATAGAAGTGCTTGTTAATAATAAATAGATTTTTGCAGCTAAATTAGTACTCAGCAGATTCCTGCATCTAATTTGATGTAAACTCACAGTATAAATGCAAAACAGAAGAGACAAGCCTGACACAGGTCTCCAGACTTTCCAGCCTGGCTCTACGAGTAGAGCTAAAATAGCTGTTAGCCAAACAGATATTACAGACATCCAAGCAGATAATGAGAGTGGATCCAGATGGTTTCTACATATTGGCACCTGCAGCAAAATTATCAAAAAAAAAATTTTTTGAAGTCTTTTAGAACCAAAAAATAAACTGTAATAGATGAGATTAAGATCCAATTAATAATTAACCTGTATAATAAGCCAAGCAGACCAGCAAGTGTAGCATGCTATAAGAAAGAAGACGCCCAGAAGCCATTTGTCTCCTGCTGCTAATTGTAATAATGAACTTACGATAATCTTTCTGATCTCACTGTTCATAAGCTTTTGGCTCTTCGATAATATCATGACAGTAGCTCCACAGAGGCATATAATTGTTCCAAGAACTTTAGCCATGCTTCTAATGTTCCCAAGTCTCACCTTCTCCAATCTGATTCATCATAATTTGTTTTTTCTTTGCTTTCTCAAAAGTAATTTTTTCAAAGAAAAATTTCGGTAAAAAATTTTAAACCCTGCTTTCTATAGCTGCTTTTCCTACCAAAAAATAAATAGAAAATAGGCACCAAACGGAATGCAACTAAGGCTTTGTTTGGGACGACTTTTCTGCTGTTTCTTAAGCAGCTTTCAAGGTAAAAAAATTTAAATTTTTAACTAAAAAGCTGCTTTAAAAAGCAGAAAAAAAGCCCAAAAATGAGAAAATAACTAATTACCCAACTGCAGCTGCTATGACAAATGTTACAGCAGGTACTATGTTGGATATAGCAGTAGCAACAGATGCAGAAGCCAACTGCAATCCTTTGAAATAGAAGTTCGCACTCATTGCCACTCTAAGAACAGAAAACAATAAATATAATCAATTACAATGCCTTCAAAACAACTCACCATGCATAGAACCTGTGAACAGGTCCTAAAGAGTTATAATTAATGGATTGGAAAATTAAGGAAAGCATACCCAACAAGAGCAGCCAAGAACACCAGAAAGAAACCCTTCATTCCCATAGTCTTTTCAGTTGGTTTCCTACTATTACCAAATGAATAATCAGAAATAGAGAGAAAGCAAAGAGAGAGAGAGAGAGACAGATGGCTAGAGAGACATGCAAACAAACCTCATATTTATGATGGATGCTGGTGTGAGAATAATAGAGGCAACTATTTGCCTGTAAACAAGAAAGATTACAGGGCTGAATCCCTCGTCCAAGGTAGCTTTGGTTGCAAGGGCCATGCTTGCATATATGAACTGCAAGCTTATCATAGCAAACACAGGCATGTTCTTTGTAAGCCATTGCTTGAACATTACTTTCTTTGATGGAGCTTTTGCTTTTCACTTGAAATGAAAGTGGGCTTTCAATGCCTATATTTATAGGGTGCATTAACCAGTTATACAGTATTATTATTTTAATTTGTAATCTGCTTTGGTTCATTTATTCTATTTTATTTTAAGTGAAAGATATCAGTTATAACTGAGCTTTCAATTTTAACCAACCGATCATTTGGTTGTGAAAAATAAAAAATTATTATTGTTGTCTGAAAATCAAAGTAGCTAAAAAGTTATTTCAAATAAATCCTAAGTCTTGCAAATTTTTTACGTCAAAATGACTATCGCAAAAAGTCATTGTATACCGATGGCTTATTCGTCTCAAAACTTTTTAGTTGCATCATCACAAAATGTTGCGAATAGGATTTACTGATGGCTTTTCTACCGGTTAGAACATGAAAAAATAAAAGATAAATTTTGATACAAAAGATAAGAATAGAGCCCAAATTACAAGTATAATCAAACAATTATAGATATTTCAATAATAATAGTAGCAGATAAATATGAACAATCAAATAATCACTGATATTTCATTAAGAAAAAAATAGCTAAATATGGCAGTTCAATGATCTACAACGATCACATATATTTCTTAAAGTCCAAATCAATCATAGGGACAATGGACATTCAAATAATTGACAAATATTTTGAGAGCAACTACAATAGTTTGAGAATATTCATGTGATACATGTGCTCTTCTATCATCCATGTGGTTTCTCTGGTGACCTATGTCTCACTCATGGTTGTGGCTAATCATGCCTGATGGCGAGTTTTCTAGGACGAGTGGTCAAAGAAGACTCGACCACCCGGCGTTAACATGACTATTGACATGGTGTAGTTCCAATGCGTAGAAGAATATACCTCCCTTTGGCCTTGTGTTAGAGCAGTTTGTATAACAACAGGCTCTATAAACTAAAAAATGTCGTGATTCATCTCCAATCGAACTCCATTTGCGAAGGTAACGGTCGTTCTCTTCTTTCGTGCGTTTCTTTGACAAGTTCGGTAGAGACATAAAAATGGCGAACATGAACAATGCAACTCCAATATTGGCGTCCCACTGTTCACCCGCAACCAAATAGCGGAAGTTTTACCGTTCGGCTGGAACTCGTGAGCGACTCCATTCAAGCGTTTGGAGTTCGGTTGGAGATGCCCTAAAGGGCTGTTTGGTAGCACCCATAATTTAATTTAAGTAGGATTTTATAAATCCGCTAAATCTGGATTTCAGAAATCCTGAGGGGCCTAAATCTTGAAAATTGTTTGATAACATTCATGATAAAATCTGATTAAATCATGTGTGACAGTTTGGATATAAAGTGGATTTAACTAGAAGACTCTTACTCTAGAGCCAATGGATTTCATAAATCCGACAAAAAACATAATTTCGAAAATCTGGGCTTTAGCACGCAAAGGCAGAATTTTCCGTCTACGGTGGCTCTCATTTGCGGTGAGATTTGTTTTTGCATTTTAGGCTATTTGGCTGGATTTCACTCAAATCTGACCCAACTCCTGCTACCAAACAGCCCCTAAGTCTTTCACCTCGAGCATTTCCTTCTCGAGCCGAATGGTAAATCTTCGAATCAATTCTTGGCTCCTAGCGCATATTCAGGAGAGCTCGCGCATATTCAGGAGAGCTTGTAAACTTCTGAGAGGCCTCTAGGCACTTGCAAATTGAGTAATGGATATATATACTCTTGAATTATGTAAAAGAGGTAGTTATGCCTAAGGGCTGCAGGCAAGTAAGGCAAGTAAACCATCTTATAATGCATTGGTCAATGATGTTTAACCAACAGATCATTTGGTTGCAGAGCTTAAGATGGCCAGTCCTCTTATATCTACAGCTACAGCCACAAGAAATGAACTATCAGAAGGTTTCTGCTATCACTATTCACTACTAAAAAAGTTCTCGTTACCGAAGGCCGGAGCAAGAAGTCGAACATATTTTTCAATGAACGCTTGATATTTGCTAAAAGAGCTAGCTATTGAAGGTTTTTTCCACATAAAAAGATATTTCAGTAACAACAGCAACAAAACTGCGGTTAACTGGACTGTGATCTGCTATTTTAGCAAACAATCATCTTGGAAGAGAAGTAGAGAACAATTAATAACATGTAATCAACTAAGTTCATTAAGCTTAACTAGAAAGCTCTAGAACCTTCTTATCATAAAATAAGAGAGAGCTATCAATTGAATATTTCATTAATAAGGTGCTAACATCCCCAGTGTTTGAATAAAGCTTCTGCTTGAAGTCTTCTCCCATCTTCTTCAGCCACTAAGTAATTCTTTCACATTTTGCAAATCTAAATATCAACAAGAGTAACATTTTATTATGAGAACATAAGATTTAAAGATGACCTCCTTACAAAATTCTCAACTTGCTTCATGGAATTTGTAAAAAAGTTCTTGAGAAGGCTAAACAATAATATGAGAAAACTCTATATATCACTAGTCTTTTCCGCTCTCTTAAAAAGTAGCAAACTTTCATACTGAGAGACTGATTATACGTACTATCTATTTGGGATGGTTTTCTCCTTATTTTGTTTTTTAAACAATAATCATAATTTTATTAATTGCCTATTACTTTCTTATTTCTTTGAGACTAATGTAAAGCATATTTCTTATTATTTCTAAAGCAATTTTTTAATACAAAAAAATATTTGAGTTACAAATTTTTATACTAAAAAATCATTTTAAAAAGCAATAAAAGGTTATCCCAAATGAAGCTTAAGTTACTTTTCTCAAAGCAACTTGACAATCAAGTTTATAAAATGCTATAGCCATCTCAAATAGATCATTAATCTTTTTATATATATAATTAGAACTAGACCTATCTAGCATTTTTTTATGCTTTTGTATCTCTTTTGAGAGAAAAATTATTTTATGCAAACGGCATTTAGAGTCCAATCAGAACGGATCACTTCACTTATTTGCTCGGTATCGGTTCTCAATAATGTTATGTATCGGGTGACGTGACACATTCTGATTGGTCTCTGGATCATCCAGTGTCCGCACAAAATAATTTGTGTAAATTTTTAAAATAAATAGCGTTGAGAATTTAATTAACTATTAAACCAACAAAATAAAAAAATTTAGAACTAGGCAAAGTTGCCCATTTATTCGGCGACTTGCTCAACTTATAAAAACTTAAAAAAAAGATTACAGGAGAGAGAAATGAAGAGATAAATAAACTAAAAGATAGAGAAATAAAATAGAAGAGAAATAAAAATCCAATATAATTCTTTCTTTTTATATAGTTTGTTGGAGAGGAGCAATATCAGATTTTTTTATTTTTTTATTAAAATATTAAATACAAATATTGTTTCTTATTTTGTATGAGTTAGAATGATGTAATTTAATGAGTTATTATGTGTCAAAAATAATTTCACAATTTAATTTATCATAATCAATTTAAAAATACAACTTTTTTTAAAAAAAGTATTCATAATACATTATTATTATTATTATTTTAAATTTATCTTCTTTTAAGGAAAATAAATATTTTATATAAATATTTATCTTATTTTTTATTAAAAAATTAAAATGAATTTCATAAATAATACTAATAAATACTAAACATAATTTTTAATAAAATTATATATATATATATATATATATATATATATATATATATATATATATATATATATATATATATATATATATATCACTTCACTTTTAAATTTAATGAAAAAATATAAACGTAGTTTTTTATTTATATTTAATAAAAATTAAGTTACTTTTTAAATTTAAATGAAAAATAAAATAAACATTTATTTAAAATATTATTTTCTTTGGAACAAGATAAATTTAAAATAATGATAACATATTATGAAAAAAAAAATTATGAAAAAAGATGTATTTTAAATTGATTATGATAAATTAAATTGTGAAATTTTTTGACACAAAATTTCATTCTAAATTATTTATTAAAAATTAAAAAAAATATTTGCATTTAAAATTTTAATAAAAAATTAAAAAAATGTGTTCTACCTTCTCTCCAACACAACGTTAACAAGAAAAAAGAATTGTTTTGAATTTTTTTTTCTCTTACTTTATAACTTAAGCAAGTCTCCCATTCAGTAGGCGACTTTGTCTAATTCTAATTTTTTTTTATTTAATAGTTAATTAAATTCTTATTCATAATTATTTTAAAAATTTATCCAAATAATTTCTCCTTTTGAAAGGATAAGCCTCAAAAGATTTTAGTTCATTTGAGTAACCAAAATACAATTGAATTATTATTTTGCAAGCACGCTTCACAATTTTGAGAAAAAGAACTAAAATTGTGTCATTATAAGTTTAATCTGCACTGATGATTGCCTTCAATTATGTCATATTTTTTTCTCAGTTTTACAATTTGAACCCTATCCTTTCAGTTTCATTTCATTAGAGATCGGATGATTTTCTTAATTTAATAAATAAAAAATTATATGTCGGCTTAAGGTACAACAATAATTGCTTCCTTCTTAAGTACAATTATAGTCTAGTGGGCTCCTGAGATTCTCTAATTATAATTTTCTTTTTTTAATAATTTTAAAAGAAAATATTTAATTAGTATTTCATTAGTGATTCTTTTTCTTTTTAAAAAATTAAATTATTTTGATGAATACTCAAATAACTTTTATAATTTATTTTGTTTCTCTTTCTATTGCTTAAAAAACTTTTTATTTGTATAAAAAATATTTTTAATTAGAACATCATATTTCTATGTGTCACATTTAAATCCTCATTTATATAAATATTAAGATATTATTCACTTTAGCCACATAAAATTCATTATTTTACTAAAAGTAATAGAGGTGCATGGCTCTAATGATGTAACAATTAATTCTCATCTATTGCCTTTTGTATTATTTTAATGCCATTATGGTATAACCTATAATTGAATCTATTAAGGTGTTATGCATTTAGATCCATAAAAAATTATAATTTTATTAGAAGATTAAGAAGTAGCTCTCATGGCATAACATGACGTTAATCATATATGACACTTATTTTTTATTTAAAACCATTATGTTATAACATATGTAGTTCAATCTATTTAGATATTATTCACTTTGATCAATCAGACATTATAACTTATCTTTTTTAGACTATCTTTTCACATCCATGCCATAAAACTCCAACAATTACACATGGCACCTTAATATTTATGTTAGAGTTCCACTACTTTATTATAATTAACAAATCTCACTTAATTACTATTAAATTTTTCTCATACTAATTCATATATATCACGCAGCTCATCTTAGTCTGTTGGTTGAGAGCAATGACTATCAACTAAGAGATCTTGGATTCGAGTCTAGCATATGTGTGATGTGTTTGTAAGTTTACCCAGTCCAAATCTTACCAAAAAAAATATAGGTTCAAATTGACCTATTTTACTTCAGGTTAGGTTTTCGAACAATCTCGGGTTTAGGTTAGATTTTCAACCAGTTTAAATTTTATTATTATAAGTTATAAAAAAATAACAAATTGATTAACTAGTCGGGTTCATATCATTTAGGTTGCTAGCATGTCAAGTTCGAATCAATTTAAAATTTGGGATGCTTGGATTAGGGTGGCTCAATTTCGGGTTGGACTTAACCTGCTAACCCTTTTCGACAACCCTAGCACTGCTTTATAGACTACTACAGTTAAATTCTCTTCAGCATAGACGTCCAAAAACTGACCAAATAAAAGATAATAAGATAGTAATCGACGTCCATTCCTTCTTTAGCTTCTCTCTCTCTCTCTCTCTCTCTCTCTCTCTCTCTCTCTCTCTCTCATCAAAGAAAAAAATATTTCGTGCAGAGTCCACAGAGAAAAATTATTGTCTGGACAGCGGTACCAACCGCTACTGCTGTCGGTATCAATCACCTAGTGATGTGGCTCATTTTTATTGATCTCTTGACACATCCGATGTCCAGACACAATAATCGCTCCCGGACAAGAGAGATACATCCACACTGTTACTATATACAAATGATGTGCATACAATTTAAACCAAATTATATATAAATATTATACATATTGTACACTCATAATTATAACTCATCTTTCCTGTCCAGACTCTACAGAGAATAATTTCCCCTGATTAAGATTCAACACGGCTCTAAATAGAATAAGATGCAATACAGCTCCTAACTGTACTGCAAAGCATGCATGTTCTGCAGACTGGACGTATTATTTTAGAGCTTTGTCTTATCTGATATCTACGTGTAATTGCATGGATCGGTATTTTTTAAAGAATTAAAGTAATAAACCGGTGGTACGTAGCTCATAGCTTCACCTTCTGCTCAGAGAAATAATATTTGTTATTTGTTTGGTTGATGCAATGTATGATCAAAATGATGTATGTGGGTCCTCATTCAAGCCATTTATCCTAATATATTATAAATTTATGTAAATAATATAAGACGAATGATCAAAATAAGAAAGATAATTATTTTCTGGTGATGCTCAGATTTTTTTTTTCCGAAGAAAATATTATTTATCTTATATTTATGTGATGGTATCTTATTTAGATTAAAAATTAAAATGGTAAATATTTTTTATTAGGAAACTAGTAAGATATAATATTGTTTGTTTTGAGTGGAGAATTGTGTGAATATTAAAGTGAGACAGAGAGAGAGTGAGAGAGAAAGAGATTTATATTACTTCTTTCAATTTTGTATAATAAATTTTTTCGTGTAGTGTGATTCTGTAGATTTTCTTCCGTTTCGATTTTTCCAAGTTAAATCCTTATGTTCTTTTACTTTGTTTTTTTTTATTGTTTGTTTTGTTGCATGCTTTTCTTTCAAATAAATATTATGATCAAATTTTTCTAATAAATTAAATTATGCACTGAATGTGAGACTAGAATTATCAAAATATTGTTGTTGCTCTTCTTTGTAAATTAATGGATGGTGACTTGAAGAAACATAGGGCATTTATATGTCTCACTATTTTATCCCAATATGGGGAGTTGTGTGCTTGACTAGCACATAAGTATGTTTAATTAGGCCAGGAATTCAACTTAGATATGTTTTCTTTTTGAATCGACAGTATAAAAAAATATCATTAGCAAGGTGATCTCAAATATCACATCTGAGATATATTTAACTAAAGAGGATTTAGCTTATCGGAAATCAAAACCTCATAATATTTAAACCCGCTTTAGCATCTCATGTCACAAAGAGAAAATCTCTAGGAGACTATCAATCCATGCATCTTTCAATAATTATCATGTTGAAGAGAAAAAATATGATCATTTTTCATCTTCCTAGGTGGTACGATCGAATAGCTCTCTATAAAATATCCAGCTCTTTCAAACTAATTATATGGTCATTTTTCACCCCATTAAAATGATAGAATGAAATAAAAAAGGAACCATATTGTCCTAAATATGGTTTGAATTATGCTCAAAAGTAAGAATATGCTAAAGGAAATTTGGCATGAAGTAGTTGCATACTAAAGGAAATGACATGTGAAAAATCATTGATAAATTCTCATGATACAATTTTTTCACAGTATTGCTACTCACAAAAGGTTTCTAGTCATATTCATAAAATTACTCATCCTAATGGCATGGTTTTAAATTCTCCTGATATGATTTATGCTTTTATTATTGACTATTTTATTAATATTTTTAACAAAAATTTTATTCCTCAATTAAATATTGATAGATCTCTCATACCCCAGTTGATTGATGAAAATGATAATACTGTCTTAACTGCCAGCCCTTCCGAGAAGGAAATTTGAGACATTATTAATAAAATGAACTCTGATTCTGTTGCGGGTCATAATGGTTTCATTACTAATTTTTTTCAAAAAGCCTGGAACGTTATTAAAAAGGATTTGGTGGAGGCTGTTTTAGATTTTTTTATGGATAACCCTTATCCCAAGTATTTTTTCTAATACTGTTATTTTTCGGGTGTCTGAAAGAGATGTTATTGATTACTGTAATGATTTCAAACCTATTGGCTTATGCTTATTTTTTAATAAATGGATTTCTAAAATCATTATAGGGAGATTGACTTTAATGCTTCCTAAAATTATTTCCCTTGGACAAACTAGTTTTGTTAAAGGTCGTTCTATTTTCGATAATATTCTTCTGGCTCATGAATTGGTGCATGATATTCACAAACCCATTTTTTATGGTAACATGGTTATTCAAATTGACATTACAAAAGCTTATGACAATTTAAATTGAAATTTTCTTTATACTATTTTTGCCCAATTCAGTTTTAATGAGGAGTTCATTAATCCGGTGAAAAATAGCATTATTAATTGTTATTTTTCTGTTATCATTAATGGGAGAGTAGTCATGGTTTCTTTGCTTCTACTCATGGTGTTAGACGAGGAGACCCCCTTTCTTCGGCCCTTTTTATGAATGCTATGGAATATCTTTCTAGAGGTTTGGAGAAGCTTTATGTTTTACATCCTTCTCTTAATTTTTGTACCTATGGGAGTTTTCTTGTCTCTCATTATAATTTTGCTAATGATTTTATTATTTTCACTAATAATTCTATTAAAATGTTGAGTATTCTCTTCATGTTCCTCTACCAATTCCAACAAGTTAGTGGTTAACAGATTAACAATAACAAAAGTGGCTTTATTACTTGTATGTCTATTGGATCTCAAAGTATTAATAGAATTCATAAAAATTTGCTATATCTCATATGTCTTTGTCAATCACTTATTTGGGTACACCTCTCTATTAGGATAAGAGAAAATCTCATCTTTTTTAATGGAATCATCATGATTATGCAAAAAAAAACTTAACACTTGGGCTTTAAATTTATTATCATTTGGTGGAAGACATGTTTTAATTAGAAGTTTTCTTTATGTTTTGCCTATTTATTTATTGCATACTTTAAATCCCACTATTTTTTATTGTAATAGAATTGAGAAGTTAATCAACAAGTTTTTTTTTTTTTTTTTTTTTTTTTTTTGGGGGGGGGGGGGGGGGATAAAAATGGAAAACTAACTATTATCTAGGCTTCTTGGAAGAAGTGTTGCGGTGGTTTGGAGGAAGGTGAGATTGGCTATAGGAATTTGTTTAATATGACTCAAGCTTTTTTCTATAAACTTTGGTTCAACCTTAGATCTAGTAAGAGTTTATGGGCTAATTTCTTTTATAGCAAATGTTGTGGAAATAATCATCCTCTTTTATGTGTTCCTAAAAGGGAGATTCCTTCTCATGGAAAAGGTGCGGCTTTGTAGCATTAATTGGGAGATGGAGAAGTTCATTCAGTGGTGTAGTGGTGATGTTTTCTTTTGGAAAGATCAATGGATTGGCAATTATTCCATTATTACTTTATTAAATACTAGATCTATTTCCCCTTTGTTAGTTAAAAGCATTATAATTGATGGGAAGTGGAATATCGAGATGTTGAAAGATGTTGTTCCTAATAATATTGTTATATTCCTCTACAGGTTAACAAAGAAGATTGTATCCTTTTTACAAAGACTCATAATGGTAATTTTGCATTTAAACAAGCTTGGAGCTTAATTAAAGATGATAGGTCGGTCGGCTAACCCTCTTTTTCTACTATTTGGCATAACTCGATTCCCATCTCTTATTCTATTCTAACTTGGAGAGTGATTCGCAACTTTATCCATGTTGACATCATTCTTATTAAAAGAGATTTTAATGTTATTACTAAATGTCAATGTTGTTATCATTGTGTGTTGGGTCATCTAATATTGTTAAAGTGTGGCTTCATTTTGAAGAATTTTTTAACTTGAATTATTCTCGTGGTTACAACAATATTATTAATATTATCAAAAGTTGGTTTGTTAAATCTAAATGTCATATTAGAAATATTCTCCCTAATATTATCATTTGGTACATTAAAAAAAAAAGTAGAAATGATGTCAAACATGATGGGATCATTATGAATGTTAAGTGTATCATCCTTAATATTAAAGAAAAAATCATACATCTTCATGTTGCTAAACTCATTAAACCTAAGAATTTTAAAGGTTACATTTTTGTTGCTTCTTAGTTTGGTATTTATAATATTATTTCTACAAAGAGGAGAAGGGATAGGGTAGTCCAGTGGCATAAACCTTCTCTTGGTTGGTTTAAGCTCAACACATTTTGGTATTTTGATGGGAATGTGGCTGGCTGTAGGGGTATTCTGAGATATCATCTTGGTAAGGTGATTCAGGGTTTTGTTGGTCCTATTTCTATTTTCGCTGCCTTTATGGTGGAGCTTTATGCCCTTAATTATGATATTAATATGTGTATTAAGTTAGGTATTAATAATATTTGGATTGAGGTTGATGTGATGCTTATTATACACTATATCGATACCTCCCATTTATTTAATGATGATAATTTCCATCTGATCAGAATGTTTTGTTTGAAGAGGTGATTTGCCTTCTGAGGTTAAAAGCAAATCTAAACTAAATTTCTTTGGAGAAATTAGAAATTAAATTTGAATTTCAATTCTAAAATTGAACCTATCATTAGAGATAATATACCACCTTTGAAGGCGAAGATAAAATCTCTTAACGAGTTAATACTCATAATTAAAGATTTTTTCTTGAATGTTATAGCCTGATTTAAGAAAGAATCACATATGAAGTTGAAGGGTAAAAATGAAGTTTAGCCGAAAAATCGGACTACAATAATCAAGAGGAGTGATCGTTAATTTCATATTCAATTTTATGTTAACACAAGACATATCTCTCTAAAGAAATAGGATATCATCTGTTAGTAATTATTAAAATATGACTATTGCGATCATTATATATTTTATTTCCCAAAATAAATATTAATCGGGGTTCGATAAATTGACGTTGGTTTTAAATCTCCTACAAGCATAAGCCCTCTTAGTTAATTACATCATAGAAAACCAGAGTCTCCTATGAAAACTCTTAATTAAAATAACTGCTAAAATTCTATTTAGAACTTTTTTAGGCATGATATCAAAGGAGGTGGGCTTAGATTTTTAACAAGGATTGGATTGAATTTTGAACACTTACTTTTGAAGGTCGAAGGAGGAGAAGTATGAGACACTTCGGAATTTTGAAAAAATTCTGAAGTGTCCCAACCTAAGCTAAATATTGGGCTTTAAATTACGAATTGAGAAAATTTTTAATGTGAGTTGAGTAATTTATTATAAATTTAGGATTATATTCCCAGAGGTTGGGATCATATGATTCAAAATATGCCCTGGATTATAAATCAAAATTGGATACTGGACCATAGTAGCCCCAACCTAGGTAATGCAGTGCAAAATATGGACTTATCCAAGCCTGAATTGGGGAGCTAACTAATCACCTAATCGATTAAAATTCATGAATTCTTTTCATGATAGAGTGGTAGGGACATTATTATTAAATTTTTTAAGAATTGGGACCAATGTCTATAGTATATTTTAATTGGTCCCTTGACTTATGTAGAAACTACTTGAAGAAAATGTAATTAAAATTTTAGACACATTTAAATTTGTTTCAAATATAATGTATGCTGATTGACTCGATTAAATGCATTATATATATATATATATATATATATATATATATATATATATATATATAAATAGCAATTTTTTAAAAAAGACTTAAAATTTATTTTTTCAAGAGATTGTACAATATACCCTTGACAGATCTACACCCTCAAAGGCCAAGTGGTCTACCAGAACTCACAGGTGAAGTGGTGCTTAACAAGGAAGAGAAAGTTAATAATATGGTTATGCTAACTCCCGGCAATCACAGGCTTACTTCTTAGACTATTAAAATTTCTATGTTACCATGAAAATTTTATTTAAATTTAAGTAGAAATAGTTTTAACGTACCTTCATGTGCCTCTACATATCCAAATTAAAAGAAAAATGACATTCGATCACCAAAAAACTAAGAAAAATAGACAATCCTAATTGTAATAAAAATAAATCAAACACATCAATTAGTTAAATTAATTTCAAAAAATAATATCCATAAGAAAAATGCCCTTTTATTATAACTCAGAATTCACATAAATTAAGAGTGGCCAGGCGCCATTAACAATAAACCCAAATTTTAATCCTAGGATTGACGCAAGTTGACTTTGAGTAGGATATTCTTTATCTTCAACTCTTCGAGCTTCTTGGATTCATCGTATTGGGATATCTAAAATGAACAAGAAAACTCTTCCACCAAAGGGGAAGTTTTTTTTTTTTTTACTTTGGGTATTAAAATTATCTAAATTCTAGCTTTCAAATGAAGGACTCCCCTCAGGGCATTATTTCCTCTTTGAAATCCAATTTTGAATACCTATATCCCAACTCAAAAATAAACTTTCACAACTTGATACTTTAAACAAATTACATCAATATAAGAAATGAAAAATTCTAGATTCTCTTCCAAGATTTTCCTAAATATTTGAAATTCAATAAATCCCAAGTAGTTTATATATATATATATATATATATATATATATATATATATATATATATATATATATATATATATATATATATATATATATATATATATATATATATATATATATATATATATATATATATATATATATATATATACAGTAAGAAAAAAATAAATCATATTTGGCCAAGTTCTTATTTATTTGGGGGCTAATCAGTAGAAGCATCTATAACATTTATATTTATTATTAATTTAGCCCCATTTTATTTCTTTGCATGAGTGTGGGCACCTGTAAAAAATTCTATGAGCAACCAGATTATCCCTAATCTAAGGATAAACTACTGCCCATCACATCAATTCACGAGTTTATATTAAAGTAAGTAAATAGTCACATCAATCAATTTTCAATCACAGCATGCAATGAAAATTAAAAAAACCTAGCACACAACACCAACCTAGTCTAGACTAGAGTTAGCTTTCCTTGTTAACCATCTAAAGTGTGCGAGATAAGTTTTGTGGCTTCGATCTATCCTAAACTGGGAAATTTGTTGAAGTTATCTAATGTTTGGGTTTGTTAAAGGTCGAAGGAGAAATTTATATTTGAGTTTAAATATTAATATATTAAAGCTTAATTTATGTATATTTTAATGGTTATATGGTTACTACCTTTTTTGCTCACCAGAACCATGAAGTTTATTTCACCTTCTTCGGAGCTAAGCTAATATCCTTGTATGCCTGGATTTTCTAGTAGTAATTATTATTAATTAATTTTATTTAATTGGTTGAGGATCAAATATTAATAAATTTAAATTAAATGTGTCGATTTCTATTGTGAATAATTAAATTAATTTTTTTTAATTTTAAATAAATTATTTAATTTTGGGATTATTTAATTATATTAATTAAGAGGTTAAAAGTTGACTTTTAAAATTAAAGTGATCTTTAGAATCTTAATACTTTTTATAATTACTAGATCTTAAGATGAGTAATTAGACTCTAGGTTTGCTCAATTTGGAAATTTCTACATTAAGTTATCATTTTTTTGAAGTTTGACCTAGTTTTGAAGTATAGTTAACTTAAAAGTTACCTTTTTGACTTTGACTTAATTTTGAAGGTTTGATTTTATAAAAGACTAGGTTTTGATTGGAATTGAATATTACTAATTTTGATTAATTTGGATTTTTCTAGCATTACTTATGATTTTTTAAAGTTTGATTATTTCTGAAATTTTTAAAACTATTTAATTAGAGGCGATTTTAGAGTTGTTATTCAAATCAATTCCAAACTCCTTAAAATCACCCCCAAAGGTTAGAAAATGCCTAAGGAAATGTTTCCAAGTGTTCAAGCAATTTTTGGAATTTTTTAATTAAATTAACTCATTATGGGTTTTCTTTATAAATTATATTATACTTAAATCAATGGTCTAATCAAAGGGATTTTAATTTTCATGAATTAAGGGTTCAATTATGGGGAATTATAGGTCCTATGTGAATTTTTAGGATTTAATATGAATTAATAAAGATTCTAGGTCAAATCTAAGAATGTATTTTAAGTTCCCTAGTTGATGGATCAAATGGGCACCAATTATAGTGGAACTTGGGCCATGAATCCAAATAAACTCAAGGCCTAATGCCAATAAATTTGGGCTCACATTGATTCCTCTAAGGGTTTCAACCAAACCACCTAAGGTAACCTCTAGGTTATCTTAAAAAAAAATCCTAGCTCACTACCTAAGGCAAGGGAGGAGGTGAAATCAATGGCTCTAAACTCCCTATCATAAACTTAATTAACTCACAAAATCACTAATCCTAAATCTCATTGGATAGATCGTTGAATTAACAATCAATTTGAACTTAGGGGTCAAACCATTACCCCTATGCCAAATATTGACATGAAAGTGCCCTTAAACACATCAAATAAATGGGAGAAATTTTGGGCATGTGTTTAGCATGCCAAATATTGAGATCCCAAAGTTCCAATCTATAAGGACATATAATTTTACCATAAATACTAAAATATAATAAATGTTATTACTGGAATTGAGATAAACACATAAATAATTATAGCTTAGAACCTTGAGGCTTTTAAAGATTTCCCTGTGATATTTTCAATCATCCTAAGAACTCCTAATTTGGTTAAGTGGATTAGGAGATTAATTTTAGAATTTTCGCTTAATTTATTATGAAATTAAATATGGATTTATATAGCCAACCGACGCTTTACACATGGGCACCATTTTATTGGTGAGCCAATCATTGGGGCTAATTGTGTAAATATAGGATTAAATGTGACGCCCCAGGCATCCATAGTGAAAGGATTCGTCTGACATTCTGATCGAACTCCATTCCAGTTGCCTTGCTCGGACCTGAAATTTTAAACCACATATAATGAGCTTTACAAAGCCCAGCAGGTCACCTAATACCTATAACTGAAATCAAAGCACGGCGATGCTATCAATATGCATGTCAATCTATCAATCTGAATCAGTCAATGGTCAATGAGTCTATGTAGTATGAAAATTCAATAGTCAATAAAGCCAGTCAATCAATGCAGCAGCAAGCGAATCGATAAATCAACTCAATAAATCCATGTCAATCTCAAAGAAATCCGTACGCAATAGGAAATCAATCAATCCGTCAAATCAATCGCTATCAAATCAAATCAATGCGGTCTAATCAATATTATTTATTCAATGAAATCAAACGTGGAAAGCAGTACGATAAATCTCAATTTAGTCTAACAATGAATCCATGCAGCAGTCAATACGGTGCAGAAACAGTAACAACAGTGAATCTCAAGATCAATAAATCCATAGGCAGTAGTAACAATAAATCTATAAGCAGAAATCAATGAATCTATAGGCAACAGTGTCAATAATTCTATACTATTCATGTCCATGCTATCAATACAATATATATATCCATCCATTTCTATATCAATGCTCAATGTCGATGCACAGCAATCAATCAGTGAAATCAATGAAATCGTACGATCTAGTAAATCCAATCAAAGTCGATAAAGCAGGAATCTATAAAACAATGAATCCATAAATCAATACAGTAAACATGCAATTCAATACTATATACTGGACAAGTACAAACAACTGGCTATGTTGCTGTTGTAGAATCCATATTGCTGTTGTAGATATCCATACATTGGTTCTATCAATAAGAGTCGTCACTCTTTTCGCCCGTCGGCATTTTTATAAACTCCTTATGACTCCCAATCGTTATATCAATGATCAATGGTTTTAAAGGAAAGCCCGTCGGGCCCACCATCCTGTACAGGTCAATATCAATCTCCAACCAATGTTCAACCAGGTTATACGTGTGTTCCAGTATCAATAATCAATCAATAATCAGTTTAATAATCAATATTAAAGCAATCTATAGCAATTATATCAATAATCATAAGCATATCAATCTAATCTATCAATTTCGGGAAAATCAGAAATCGTACGAAAATCGGGCAGAGTAACGACAGTCGGTCAAATTTATACAAAAATCCTGCAAAAAGGCACAAGTTCCAAATTCTTCCAAATTACAGTAGAACATTCACGACATCAATATAAGACTATTATTCTATAGAATCCAAATCAAATCACGTCCTGATATTTTTCTATTCAATTAAAATCGCGAAGAATCAATTCCGACCGGTAAAATCATCGCAGAAAATACTCAAATCGTGTACAATATTCATATCTATAACATACTAAAAGTTGTGCGGTGAAAGTCGTGTCAATACAAAATCAGATCAAAAGTTCGACTACAAAAACACAAAACAGTGCACAACTCGATCAAAATACAAAATCTTCGAAAACAGAAATAGGGTTCGGAGTCCTTACAGCGAGACAAACAAATCTTCTAACAGCGTCGTCGGACGAAAAGCGCTCCACGGGCTCCAAAACCAAGCTTCCTCTTCTCTTTCCTTCTCTTTCTCTCTCTTGCCTTCTCCTTCTCTCTCTTCGAAATGAATAAAAATATCTAAAATCCGATATTTATTAACACTGATCGTCCTGGACGATCCAAATTTCGTCCTGGTACGATGGGTTCTCTGGGCAAATTTCGTACAGACGAAATCCAAATTCGTCCCGGGCGACTAGCTCTCTGGACAGATTTCGTACAGACGGATCGTCCCGACTGCTCCAGGTTCGTACAGACGAAAATGGCAGATTTCTTCACAAATTTCTTCAGTTCGTCCAGTACTAAAGTCAGATCGTACGGGACTAACAGCACAAAAAAAATCAGCTTTTTAAGGATTTTACAATCTACCCACCTAAAAAAAAATGTCGTCCTCGACATTTCTCTTAAGGGATCGAATGCAAAATCGATACAAAGCAAATCCGTCCAATTAAATTTCAAATCCAAATCAAATCAAATCAAAATCAAAATCAAAACTTGTCGGAATCCATACAAATCACACAATCCAGTCAATCACATGTCATTCAATATGTATGCAAAACGATACACTTGAAACAATCCATTCTATCAAGCTATCAATCAAATCCTTTCACTACACTTGCTCTGATACCAACTGTGACGCCCCAGGCATCCATAGTGAAAGGATTCGTCTGACATTCTGATCGAACTCCATTCCAGTTGCCTTGCTCGAACCTGAAATTTTAAACCACATATAATGAGCTTTACAAAGCCCAGCAGGTCACCTAATACCTATAACTGAAATCAAAGCACGGCGATGCTATCAATATGCATGTCAATCTATCAATCTGAATCAGTCAATGGTCAATGAGTCTATGTAGTACGAAAATTCAATAGTCAATAAAGCCAGTCAATGCAGCAGCAAGCGAATCGATAAATCAACTCAATAAATCCATGTCAATCTCAAAGAAATCCGTACGCAATAGGAAATCAATCAATCCGTCAAATCAATCGCTATCAAATCAAATCAATGCGGTCTAATCAATATTATTTATTCAATGAAATCAAACGTGGAAAGCAGTACGATAAATCTCAATTTAGTCTAACAATGAATCCATGCAGCAGTCAATACGGTGCAGAAACAGTAACAACAGTGAATCTCAAGATCAATAAATCCATAGGCAGTAGTAACAATAAATCTATAAGCAGAAATCAATGAATCTATAGGCAACAGTGTCAATAATTCTATACTATTCATGTCCATGCTATCAATACAATATATATATCCATCCATTTCTATATCAATGCTCAATGTCGATGCACAGCAATCAATCAGTGAAATCAATGAAATCGTACGATCTAGTAAATCCAATCAAAGTCGATAAAGCAGGAATCTATAAAACAATGAATCCCATAAATCAATACAGTAAACATGCAATTCAATACTATATACTGGACAAGTACAAACAACTGGCTATGTTGCTGTTGTAGAATCCATATTGCTGTTGTAGATATCCATACATTGGTTCTATCAATAAGAGTCGTCACTCTTTTCGCCCGTCGGCATTTTTATAAACTCCTTATGACTCCCAATCGTTATATCAATGATCAATGGTTTAAAGGAAAGCCCCGTCGGCCCACCATCCTGTACAGGTCAATATCAATCTCCAACCAATGTTCAACCAGGTTATACGTGTGTTCCAGTATCAATAATCAATCAATAATCAGTTTAATAATCAATATTAAAGCAATCTATAGCAATTATATCAATAATCATAAGCATATCAATCTAATCTATCAATTTCGGGAAAATCAGAAATCGTACGAAAATCGGGCAGAGTAACGACAGTCGGTCAAATTTACACAAAAATCCTGCAAAAAGGCACAAGTTCCAAATTCTTCCAAATTACAGTAGAACATTCACGACATCAATATAAGACTATTATTCTATAGAATCCAAATCAAATCACGTCCTGATATTTTTCTATTCAATTAAAATCGCGAAGAATCAATTCCGACCGGTAAAATCATCGCAGAAAATACTCAAATCGTGTACAATATTCATATCTATAACATACTAAAAGTTGTGCGGTGAAAGTCGTGTCAATACAAAATCAGGTCAAAAGTTCGACTACAAAAACACAAAACAGTGCACAACTCGATACAAATACAAAATCTTCGAAAACAGAAATAGGGTTCGGAGTCCTTACAGCGAGACAAACAAATCTTCTAACAGCGTCGTCGGACGAAAAGCGCTGCACGGGCTCCAAAACCAAGCTTCCTCTTCTCTTTCCTTCTCTTTCTCTCTCTTGCCTTCTCCTTCTCTCTCTTCGAAATGAATAAAAATATCTAAAATCCGATATTTATTAACACTGATCGTCCTGGACGATCCAAATTTCGTCCTGGTACGATGGGTTCTCTGGGCAAATTTCGTACAGACGAAATCCAAATTCGTCCCGGGCGACTAGCTCTCTGGACAGATTTCGTACAGACGGATCGTCCCGACTGCTCCAGGTTCGTACAGACGAAAATGGCAGATTTCTTCACAAATTTCTTCAGTTCGTCCAGTACTAAAGTCAGATCGTACGGGACTAACAGCACAAAAAAAATCAGCTTTTTAAGGATTTTACATTAAATATAGCTGTTGGATCATTGAATGAATGGCTACGATCAAAATGACTCCAAAATTGCTGGATATAATATGAACCGTTGATTGAAATCAACGGCTAAGATTACGTCTTTGACCTCCCGCACAAACCTAAAGCTATAGACATTCTCTAGGATTATCTAAGATACCCTCCTACGACTCCTTCAAAATTTCATAGGAAGGATTAGGATAGTGAAAGCTTTCAATCCAACGGTGAAAATCCATTGGATTGAAAGTTTTCTTCACACTTAACCGGACTACCTAGCTAGGGAGATCGGGAAAGGATTCTCAACATGTAAATAACCCTAATGAATTGGTTTTTTTATGGAGAAGCTTTAGGGAGAGATGAAGAACACTTCTCCTTTAGACATCTCGATCGGAGGATCACCTGAGGTAGAAGTTCGAGTAGAGAGTGAATAGTTTTCATCAGAGTTCACTCTGGATGATGGCTGTGGAAGGCTAGGAAGTTGTGGAACACTATAGAACTACTCAGAGGGTTCTAGGGATCAATTTCAAAACACTGGGAATGAATGGGGATGTCTATGTGAGGGAGCCCTATTCAAATGACCCCGTGGCCATGACTAGGATTGACTGGGTAGGCCATTGGATGTCCATAAAGTAGAAGGAGACATCATGGGGAGTAATTTTGAGCTCAAAGGAGTCAAACTCGGGCATTGGGGAAGCTTCAACAAGAGCTCAAGAAGGGGGGCCACTAAAGATTATTCTCCATTCAATCCGGCCATCGCAAGCCTCTAGTTGGGTCAAGCTGAGTTGGAAAGGATATTAGAGATCAGGCGAGCCCAACCAGGGGCTCAATTGGGCTGGAGGTAGCCCAATTCAATAATGGGGCTCGGGTTAACCCAAAAAAGCATGGTTTAGGTCAACCTAGGTCAAGCCTAGGTTGAGTGAGGGGATGGGTTTGGTAGGGAAAGTATGTTGAGTCTGGGGCATCCAATGCAAGTGGAAATTTAGCTTGAAGTGGATTGTAAAAGAAATAGGCTCAAGTGAAAGTGGTTTTGACCATTTTGGTATGGCCTAAGGATTGACCCAAGTCAGCCCAAGGGTTAGGTTGACTATGATAGGTGTGAGACCTATGGCCACCCAATGAAAGTGTTGATTGAGCTTGGAGAGGCATAAGTTGGGAAATGGCTCAACCCTTATTGGTTTTGACCACTTTGAGCTAGCCCAATTCCCAACCTAAGTTGACCCAAGCTAGGGCTGGGTTAACTAGGGAAGGTGCATGGGGTTATGGGGAACCTAATAACACCATTGGTTTGATCCAATTTGTCTTAGAGTGGAGTTTGGATCAAGAAAGACCTCTCTTTGGGCACTTGGGTCAAGCCAAATGGCTAACCCAAGTGATCCCAAAGCCTTGGGATCTCAAGGAAGTTTTCTTAGAGACCTAATGGGGTTTGAAAAATCCTTGGTTAAGGGGTTTGAAAAGGCTAAAAGTATATCGAAGGTTTTGTCAATCTTGGTTGACTTGGTCAACCAAGTTGACCTAGGATCAAGGGTTGGATCCATTGAGTTTTATTTGATCGTATGAACTAAATGAAAATGGTTTCAAGTCAAGAGGAATTCATTTGGTTTGAAATGGGTGTTTAAATCCTTAAGGGGCACTTTGGTCAGCCATGGTTCACTAGATCAACTAGGTCAAACCATAGGATGGGTTTGGGTTCAATGTATCCCTAATGACATTTAAGATTCATTTGAATAGGTTTTTGAGGTTTCATATGGCTAAGCCATATTTAATTTTGGGAAAAATACCAAAAATCCATTTAAATGGTATTTTGGTCATTTTGACCCCTTGTCAACTCTAGGCCAAATTGAGTCCAACAAAGTGCATATTACTGGTTGACTAGATCAACTTGGTCAAGCCATAGGATGGGTTTGGGTTCAATGTATCCCTAATGACATTTAAGTTTCATTTGAATAGGTTGTTGAGGTTTAATATGGCTAGGCCATATTGAATTTTAGGAAAAATATCAAAAATCCACTTAAAGGTATTTTGGTCATTTTGACCCCTGGTCAACTCTAGGACAAATTGAGTCCAACAAAGTGCATATTACTGGTCAACATGCCATATTAGATTCCATGGATGTGGTTAGAGTCTTTGGGGAAAGTCCCAAGGTCAAATTCCACTGGATGGTAAGTCAGTGGTATAGGTTGTAAATATGTAAAGGTTTTACATCCTTTAAAAATCAATTCATTTTCTAGGACTAGGAGCCTCAGATTGAGTTCAAATTTTGTAGGTTGATCTTAGATACATATCTAAATAATATGCGATTGATAGACCCTAAATCAGATATCATTTGATTGGATTTCAATATGGAAGAAAAATCATCCATAAAGGGTTTCAAGACCTAGGTCTTTAACCCTGGAATTTTGTGGAGTGTTAAATTTGGATTGGATTTTTGACTTTAATGGATGAGTTTTAAGTATCCACATTAATAAAAATCAAATAAATGATTGAGATTGATTGAATATGACTTGAAGGTTGATTGCAAGTTGATTGAAAATAGGACTGGAGATTGAATTTAAAAGTAGAATTGGACTTAGTCAGGATTAGATCAGATTTTGACTGTGACCTATATGATTGGCAAGTGGATACCTATCAATCATTGGGTCACCAGATAGATCCTAGTGACCTCATATACAAATGAGGTCAACATAAAAATATTAAATAAGGCTTATCTTGTCTCAATTATAAGATTTATCATATCTTGTGTGAAGGTAATATGTGTGTTGATGCTCTTGCTAAAATTGGTTGTACTAATCTCTAGTTCATTGTATTTAAAGAGGTTCAGATCCCTATAACTATTAAAGGTTTGGTGGTCTTGGATTGTACTGGTTTACCTTATATTAAATCACATTAATGTGGGGTTTCTCTTTGCGCCTGCTTTGGTGTTTTTTGAATTTGGTGGCTATTTTTTTAGTGACCTGCATGGTTTTTTATTCATGGTATGGAGAGATTGGAGAGGGGTCTCTTGTGCTCAGCGGCTCTTGCTACTAGTTTCCCACTTTGTTCATGAAATGCTTATATTTGCGTGGGTTATGGTAATTCTGGTATCATTTATTTAGATTATCCTATAATTTATATACTTACAACTTTGTTCTAATGCTTATGCTATATGGAATGCTTCTTGGTTTTTATCCCCTACAGTTATTCTATAACTAGACCACTTATTTAAGTTGCCGGTCCATTGTGTTTTATATTATGGATGGCTTTTCTACAGGTTTTATTTAGTGTGGCTTTGTAGTCTTTTGGTGTAGCTTTTTTATGTAAATATTTGCTAAACTTATATTTAATGATTCTTCCTTCCAACATCAATTTTATGATGAATGTTTATTCAGTGTTTCTTAATTTTTGGGTGCGGGCAACTGGCCGCCCTAGTATAGGTTTCTATTTTTTCATTATAATTTTGCTTAATATGGACCACCAGCTCATAGAATTTTTTTGTAGCTCATTTGAGCAGTAAGGGGCTAGAGGTCTCTTTAAGGGCTTGTATCTTTTTTTGAATATTAACACGTAGGCCTGTGGATGGGTATATATATATATATATATATATATATATATATATATATATATATATATATATATATATATATATATATATATATATATATATATATAACTATCTCTTTCAAACTAATTATATGTTCATACATAAAGAATGACTAAGTTGGTATATATTAGTTCCAAACTCATCTTTATTAGATACCAAACTAAAACCTATAAATTATTTGACCCAAATACTTTTGAAGTTATTTTCTCCTATGGTGTTGTGAGCCTCTTATCTGTTTGTGGTGGCACTTGGTGGGTGTTTTGAGGTTGTTTTGTGGCATAATTTTTTATTGATAGTAGGTTGTTCTGGCTTCATGCATGCTATTTTTGTGTTCCTCTTAGGTGTTTCGTCCTTTGAATCTAGTTGTATTTTTTTTCTTTGGTAGGTCTTTCTAGGTTGTTCTCTTACGGGTGTATGATCTTTTGTTCCTTCATCCTATTTTTCTGTTAGTGCACTTATTTTGGAGCATTAAATGTTGACTAATATAGCATCATTAGTCTTTAGTTTCTTTGTCTTGTAGCTTTGGATTTGGTTGTGTTATTTTCTTTGGTTAGTCATCTGGGTTGTTCTCGTTTTATTGGGGAGGGTGTCTTGCTATTTTCTAGTCTTTAAGTCCTTTGTCTTACTTTTCTGTTATATGGCTATTGTTTTGTTAACCCTTTTACTGCTTCTTGGGAAGT
Organism: Dendrobium officinale; assembly: GCA_019514585.1. Classification (NCBI taxonomy): domain Eukaryota; kingdom Viridiplantae; phylum Streptophyta; class Magnoliopsida; order Asparagales; family Orchidaceae; genus Dendrobium; species Dendrobium officinale. The sequence continues at coordinate 30,454,063 of CM033695.1, read as the reverse complement.
TTGTAAAACCCCAAAATAGGTATTTTATAAAAATCCTTATTTTATATTAATAGATAATTTGTTAATTAAAATGTGGATGAAAATAGATTTTTAATTAATGAAAATAACTATTTAATAATAGTTATTGGACATAAATATTTGAATAATATTAAAGTAATATTATTGAATAGATGCATTTTTAGATTAGATCAAAATTTAGTTTACCTTATGGGGCCCATCTTCCTTCCTTTGGATAGGAATCACATATGAAGCAATAGGGAGAGGAACAACAAGTATGTGACGGAAGCAATTTGACATAGTGGTTGAATCACCATAGCATGATGCAGAAAAGGGCATAAAGGGATTCGACAATCCAGAAATTTCTTTAGCCATCCCAAGCACAATGCAAGGGGCAAAAATTGCTGAGGATTTTGACAGTGCAAGATACATGTAGCAGAGTTGGCTAAGGCTTTCTTTTAGACATGGAATTCTTGTAGAGCAACTGAATGTATTGCTTTAAGAATGTGGAAGTGGGATTAAAGAAAGTAGAGAAATGAAAGTGAGAGAGAAAGAAGTTATTGATTTGACTAAATTATAGAAATTTTCTTTTAGGTTGCTTAATAATATAATGTGATTAATATTAAAATTGTGGTCTTAATTGTCGATTTGTTATTAGGTCAAAGAAATAACAATGAAGGAAGAAGAAAACTTCAGGAAAAGGAAATCAAGGTATGTTATTTTGGTATGTGCTTAGTATGGATTTCCAATTAGTAGTAAAAGTTCTTAAAGATGTTATAACTTATGGTGTCCTAAATAAATTTGGTCATATGCAAAGAGAAAGCTTCAAAGTGACTTATAATCATAGATAAATTTGAAGTAAAGGATTGGAGGAGATTCCTCGATAAGGAGGTAATAATGAAAAGTTCTAACTAAAGAATACAATTTTATTGTATGCATATGATATTCAATTAGTCATGTATTGGTAAGATCATATTCACGTAATCAAGGAAATGTGAAGCATAAATTGGTAGAGTAATGTTAATATTTTAAATTGATAATGCATTGATTATGAGAGCAAGTGATAAATGTGATGCATGAAAATTCCATACATGCAACTGATAAATGAAATTCATTAATGTTATAATTAACATATTCATAATGGATTTATGTTATTTATTTATATGATATTAACTATTAGATGCATATCAAATTTTTTCTGAGTTAGATGAATGATTATAAATATGGTGGACATTCTTTAACCATTGGAATCAGTTGTGAATTATGAATATATGAGGGTTACTAAATATTTATTTAGTAAAGATTAGCTATTTTATGTTATAATATCTACATTATCAGGTGGACAAAAGGGATCCAATATGAAACTTATATTGTAGATGGGGCAAAATGGACCCAAAGTAAATTGATACATGTATAGTTGATGGGGCAAAAAGGGACCCCTAGAGAGACAAAATGGGTTTCTATAAAATTCAATGTTGATAATGCATATGCTCCATTAAATATTATATTAAAGTGTAGCCATATCTTTTAAAAGACTAAATATTTAATATCTACCTCAAAAGATATAAAAGATGATGTCCAATATGATTTTTATGATGTTTTCTAAATAATGCTAATTGATCCAATGATTAGTTCAATATTATAATTCATTATATTATTGCATTTTAATTGTTATTGAATTTGCATAGCTAATTGAGCCTTATAGTTCGCCAGTATTTTTCTTAATGGATGTTGTTATAGGAAAGGGAAAGGAAAGAGTGGAAGAAGACTAAGTTGCAAGTAATGAAAATCTTTATGTTAATGTTTTTTTTTTTTTTTTAAATTAATAAAGGCGATGGTGACGAGCACCATAATCTGATAACAAATTAACTATCAGTAAAAATAACACACCAACAAGAAACAAACAGAAGCAAGCTACTTAGCAATTACATCAGATGGATGCAACGATGATCGTCCTCATTCACAAATGAAATTCAAAGAAAGAAGGAGAAGATGATAAAGATGATCTAAACCTCACAGTACTCTCTTGATACACACAACAAAGCCAGAAGAGTGAGAGTAAGGCGGGATCCGAGTGAGAGCTCAGTTGGTTGGGTTGCTGCGGAAGGAGCCCAAGGCCTAGCTTGATCGCCGCCGCCCGGAGAATGTACTGGTGGTACGCCGTTGCTGCAAGCGCTCCGACGAAAGGGCCTACCCAGAAGATCCAATGATTATGCCAGGCGCTGTGTTGGTTGTAGATGACAGCGGCGCCCAGGCTTCTGGCTGGGTTGATGCCGGTTCCTTATATTGTGAGTCTATATTTAAGATATACAAATAGTTCAGTGTTGCGCTCTTTTAAGTTTCTTAGTGGCTCTGTAACTCTTTATGTGGTATGAAAATTGGATTTACTAAATGCTTCTTGTTATTAAAAATGATATTATAATTGGATGTTTTTATTAAAGTAAGAATTCTTTATGTTGAATGATTAAAAAAGTGACATAAAGGTTATGTTTATGCATGCGCACCATACAATACTTTTCAGGGGTGTCGTTGGGTGTTACAAAGTTTGTCCATCTCATGCAGTGTGTGTGGGTTTTCTTTTTGTCCCTATGGTTGTGATGTCTGATTGTGATGGTCCTTGTCTGTTAAGTTTTGTTCTTTGTAATCTCATTCTTCTCTTTGTTGGTTTCTTTCATGTCTTTCTTTTTGTGCTTCATGTCTCTTTTTTCATATTATCTATAGATATTTGGAGCTTGATGTGGATATCTCAAGCTTGGGCTTGCTTTTTTGGATTTAGCTTCCTGCCTTCCTTTGATTTTTATACATTTTAAATAATTTAGATAGGGATCCTTTACTCACTAGGTTTTTTACCTCTTTTTGGATTATAGCTCTTTGAGCCTTCACTGAGTGTTGGATCCCTCTAAGGACTTGTAATATTTTCCCTAATATTAGCACGTAAGTTCACTATGGGTTTTAACCCAAAAAAAACTTCTAAAGCTATTTTTAGTAGAGATGTGCAATTTAATAATTAAGAAGCTTGAGATTTGTAAAGAGGAATGAAGTTATTCAATATAGAAAGTAAGTACTCATGGACCTATAAGATTTTTCACTACCCTCTCCATGTTCTATCGTCCCATCACTAATTATTTAAGACTACCAGTGCACTTCATTTTATTTATTTACTTGCAATAAATTAAAATTTTAATAAGCCAATGAGATGAAAGGTGGAAAGGTGAAATTAATAAAAAATTTCTGTAGTGAAGAATGGCATGTTGAAGCTCACTAGTCTACCAAAAGGATAAAAAGACATTGGTATTAAGTGAGAAAGAAAAATAAAAAAGAATGTAAAGGGCGAAGTTGAAAGATGCAAACCACAATTTTTTGTAAGAGAATACAAGCTAAGGTTGGCTTCGACTATAATAAGGCATTTGCTTCTATTGTTTGCATGAAAACTATCCATTTGCTAATTTCTCTTGTTGCACAAAAGAGGTTTAAGTTTATTTATTGAATGGATATCAAATTTGCAATTGTGAATATATTTATTGAAGAATAAGCATCTTGTAACAACCTAAACTCTTAACTATGGAGATATTGTTCGCTTAGGTCTAAAAATCTCACAGTTTTATCATGTTTGCGTAACATCCCATGAGGCCACCCATCCCAAAATTTCTCTGGGATAAGCACGTTTAACTATGGAGTTCCTTAATGAAATTTTAATCATTATACCAAAAAGGCACCTCGATGTTTAAGAATTTAGTTTCTATTTTACTTAAAAGATTTCATAATCTCCCCCACTTAATTAGTAATTGACGTTCTCATCGGTATTTTTATTCTAGAATCATCCACTAGGTATATAAGATTCTAGAGGTGCTCCCACAAGTTCAATTGATGACTCCCACAATGTAGCACTTTGTCTCATAGAATGTTCAAGTGGTGAATCCCATAACATAACATTTTATCTTGTATGATACTTAGTTTCTATCTTTCGACTTAGTATTGCTCCAATATCATCTGTAACATACCAAACTCTTAGCTATCGAGATATCATTCTCTTTGGCCTAAGGGTCTCACAGTTTTATCTTGTTAGCGTAACTTCTTAGGAGATCACCCATCCTAGGATTTCTCCCGGATGAGCACTCTTGACTATGAAGTTTTTTAATTAAATTCTAACCATTACACCAAAAGGCACCTCAATATTTAAGAGTTTAGTTCTTTTTACTTATGGGGGTTTCACATATACGTTGAGCAATTCTTATGATATATAAAAAAAATGTGAAGAATCAATAATACATAAATTAAAAAATGCTTTATATGGTCTAAGCAAGCATCGAGGGCATGGAATACAATGATTTAATATTGCTTCAAATAGAATGACCACATTTAATGCTCATATGAAAATTCCATTTATGTGAAGATACATAAAAATGAAGATATCTTGCTTGTTTGTTTGTATATAGATGATCTAACTTTCATAGGCAATGATCCACTTATTTAAAAAAAAAATGAGCAAAGCATGGTGCAAAAATTTGAGAGGATAGATAACTTAAATCCTTTTTTGGATAAAAATGAAGCAAAATAATGAAGACATATTTATTCCATAAGAAGCATATGCAAAAGAAGTTCTCAAGAAATTTAAGATGGAGGATTACAAATCGATAAGCAATTATGTAAAATGTGGAATCAAATTATTGAAGATTAACGAAGACAAAGTGGTAGATTCAACCAAATTCCAATATTTAATTAGAAGTTTCAGATATTTAACATTAACAAGGTTCAATATTATGTATGATCGAATACTATGCATGGTGTTAGAATTAGAAGCCTAAATATGAAAAACTTGATCGAGCCACACTTGAAGGCGACTAAAAGGATTCTTTACTACAACAAACATATATACAGTAACACACAGATCATTATATTCATTAGATGTAATATATTACTATATAAATCTCTAAAATAGTTATAGGGCAGAAAATAATTTGAAATTGTATTTAAAGGGATCTAGAATCCTTCATATGTTTGAATACTCTACAAGAAAATTGTTGTAGAACTTTCTAGAATTAGCTAGATAGCAATTGGATCTTGAATTCTATATTTACAACTTCAAATATCTCAATCAAAATTTTGAAGTTGATTCTCATATATATTTAGTATGAAAATAATATTATTTCATGAATAACATATAAACATGAAATGAATTATCCTCATTATAGTCATCTAAAATAATAAAATAAAAATTATATTTTTATGATCATCAAATATGGATCAATCAAGGAGGGTTAATTTAAATCTTCATAGAAATATCAATTTTAATTCAATCGATTTATTTACTGTCATGTCCAAAGTCCTTATACTGGCTATAGTTTTCTTCTCTTTAACTCATCTTATTATCATGGATGATTGTTCAAATAATGATCTATTTTAACTTTTTTCTAATTTATTTACAAATATCTTTTTTTTTTCTTCATTGCCTTTATAGTAAATACAATTAGCTGATTGACATAATGTAAATTCTCCCATATTCTTAAGAAAAAATAGTTAATTTAATGATTTCCCATTTCATCTCTCAAGCTAAGTTTATATTATGATAATATCTCTTGTAAATGTTAATTTTATTTTCATTTCATTTACTTTCACTTACCCTAAAAAATCAGCTAATTGAAAATTTCAATACTTTATAAACATGAGCAATGATTAACTTTAAAAAAATTAATATCCACATCAAATCCAATATGATTATTTTTTTATATATATCTTTCTTAAATATTAGATACGTGTGACTGTTCATTTAAGCTAGTATTAAAAATTATCAATCAATAGGTCTTGGGTTTGAATCTTGCGTGTGTGAGTTTACTTTAATTTGACTAAATGTCTCCCAAAAATATCCAATCAAAAAGCTCACAAAGATTGTCAAATCTCATGTGGCATTGCCATATCAAAGGCTCTGTATTTTTAAAATGCTATGAGAAGCACTCCAAATATCCCTCTACGAAGTTTTTTAAGGTTCATTGATTTAAAGATAATTCAAATGTATAGTGCACTAATTGAAAAAAAAAAGTTGAGAATTCTCATAGATTGAATTCAAGTGCTCAATCACACTAGGAGTTTAAACTAATCCCTTGCTGAAATTTTTAAATTGTAGAGTGTAACGTAAATGTGGAGAATTGCTTTTTTATGTGGCTTGAAATAAAATGAATGGAGTATAAATCATGACTGGTGGCGGCAGGCTTTGGTTGTAGCCGACAGTGGTGGTGGTCTGCTGTGGTGGTGGCCCACTATGGTGGCAGTCGATGGTAGTGGCAGCCAATGGTGGTGGCGGTCGATGGTGATGACTTTCAACAATGGTGACGTCTGGCGACGACTGTGGTGGCTGTCAATGTCAGTCTAAACAATGAAGTTTTATTGCATGTAAAAATCACCCGATTATGATACACCAAAAATAAACTAGATTGTGGATTTCAAATACATTAAAATTTTATACTGCATTTGGTTTAATTCAAACCAAACATCAATATCAAACTTTACACTCCTTTTACTTCTAATCAAACCGGTTCTTAAGTAAATATCAAATCACTTGGGATCTAGCTTGCTAATTTATATAGATAGAATATATATCTCTCCATGATTTTAAAAACTTATATGCACTATCAAGCAAACTTAATTCTATTTCATTGAATATAAATAATATATGAGATATATATATATCTCTCAATGACTTTAAAAACTTCTATTAATAAAAAAAAACCTATGAATTCAATTTATATGACAAATCCAAAAACTCTTAAAACAAAAGAATTATAAGGACATTAATCAATAACTAAGGCTTCATATGAGTTAACTTTTGGCCACTAATTTTTTAATGCTTTCAAGAAATATTGGCACTCAAACATTGCTTCCATAAGCATTAAAAAAATTACTCTAAAGGAAGCCTTAATCTATCTACCCACCCACTATATGTTGGTAACATATCTCACCTTTTTATGTTATTCATTTGTCCCATTAAAATACTTCTTATTTACAATACTAGCACACTCAAGTATTTTTTCAATAAAAACACCCCAACAATTTAAAATTAATAAAGAAAATTCATTCATTTATATGCGCACAAATAAATCTTTAGGAATTTAAACAATAAATTGAGAAAAAAAATTCATAATTTTTTGAACTCTTAATTGGTTGCTATTATTATAATTAGAAACATTAGTTACTATTTTTATAAATAGAATAGGTATGGTTTAAATATTAAAATAAAAAAAAATTTACCACCATAGAATAATGTAATATAAATAATAAATGAAAAGGCAAATCTCAAATTTATAAATTAAATATTACCCTTCCCAAATGAATTTGAAAAAATAAATAAAATAAATTCAAAACCATATTATTTATTTTGCGATTGAAATTTAGTTTTCCATGAATATTATAATATTTGTTGCATTTAATCTATAAATATTATATTTATAAATCCAATACTAAATATTTAAATGAAATATAATTAAATTAACTGGAGAACAAGTAAATGCTCACTAAGGTTCTTCATGAATTTAATTACCCAATAGAAAATGATGATTCACAATGCACATCAAATACACTCAACTGGAATATAAAATGATGTCTCAGCACTCATATTTTAGCTAAAAAATGAATATCAATAATCAAATTATAGACAATACAAGTATTTATTTATAAATTTCATGACTAAAATAAAAATTGCAAGAAAATTCCCACAAAATAAATCACCTCAAAATCTAGAAATTAAATGCTCACAAGTAGGATATAAATGAGTCGAGCATTTATGTAATTAGCTTGTTTAATTCTTATTGAGCGTAAATTTAAGCTGAACTCAAGTCCATTTACAAAGCTAGAGCTTGGCTCATCAAAAAATTTTGTAGGGTCAATCTCAAACTTGCTCAATTATTGAGCTTAATTTTTTAATTAAAATTAATTTTTTTTTTTTAATGTACAATTATTTAAAAAAGATTAAAATATATTATATAATACTAATTTTTAAATATACTTCAAATTAATCGAGCTGCTTATCAAGTCAAGACAAGCTTGAGCTCAAGCTCATTTAATATACAAGCTCAAGCTCAAACTCATGACTCAATAAGCTCATTAACGAGCCGGCTTGGAATACTTATATACCCCTAGTCCCAAGTTTCCCAAAAGATAAAATAAAACATGCAACATTTTTCAAGGGTAATAGTAACTTTTTTTCCTAAAAAGCAACTAAAACTTATTACTTCTACATGAGGAATAGCATCAGTAAGCGCTTAAAGAGTTTATGACTTGATACCAATCTCTCTCTGCAGAATTTTTATTGCGTCCTCCCACCTGACGTAGAGATACATCCTCCCATCACTAAAAAACTGAGTTTTTGCTCGGTATTGCTAGCTATTATTTGGTATTAAAGAAGAATATCATCATGTGAAGACCAATACCTAGTTATACCGAGCAATACCGAGCTATACCGAGCAATACAAAAAAATACCTAATTTTTCTTAGAAAAAACTCGGTATTGCTCGGTATAGCTCGGTATTGCTCGGTATAGCTCGGTATAACTCGGTATTGGTCTTCACATGATGATATTCTTCTTTAATACCAAATAATAGTTAGCAATACCAAGCAAAAACTGAGTTTTTTAGCGGTGGGAGGACGTATCTCTACGTCAGGTGGGAAGACGCAATAAAAATTCCTCTCTGCACACATTTTCAGCTTCTTTTCCAAATATCAAACAAACATGGATACCTAATTGGGGAGAATAAAAATGGGGAAAGAGGGTATGGTTTTAGCTCAATTTACCCATTTCCTATTATGTATATTATGGTTGTGAATGTGAAAAAGCAAGATCTACAAAATAGTAAGCTTTATTGTATTTACTTGTTGCATCATTAACGCTGCCAGCAGCAGTGATAAAATGATCAGAATTTTACTAAAATCCATCGAAACAATCCATTAAATGTAATACCAAAAATCTTGTTTATAAAAATAATTTAGAAAAAAAAAAACTGCATGATAGTCCTCTCAAAACTCTCAAGGGGCTTTCAAAATCAAACAAAGTGTCTGATAGCTTTTTCTTTTAGCTTTTTTTTTTTTTTAGTTTCATTTGGAACAATTTTCTTAATCCACCGTTGCTTGTCCGGGTGGTGAAGAGCCGACTAGGCAAAACCTAAGTCCCTGGTTCGAATCCCTTGGCAAGCAGTGAAAGCCTTAAGTGCTGGCCCGTATAAATTGGTGTGGGTTGCATGCTAGGTCAACCGGGGTTTTCACTGGCCTAAGGACAGTACTTCCTCGTAAAAAGAAACAGTTTTTTTATAGTTTTTTAAAACAGCTTTCTAAAAATTTGTTTTAAAAAATAATTAAAAAACTATCTCAAATAAAACCTTAAACAAATGCCATATTGCAGCTATCGAAAAACTGGTTACAGCAATAATGCGAGCTAGAAAAAGAAAGAAAAGTGAGACTTCAAAGTACTATCTACCATTAGAACAGTTAAGTTTCATTTGGGATAATTTTTTTTTACCATTTTTTACAATAATTTTTTAGTACAAATCTTTTTTGAAAGCATAAAAAAAGTGGCAAAAAATTGTTTGTTATGACTTCAACCAAAATCTATTCTAGAGACCTGATTCAGAATCTAGCAGAAAACGCTTTCTAGGAAATGCCTCAACAATATAGCAATGGAAGACATAACAAGTTAGCACTACCTTCGATGTGTAGCATTGTAGAAAGGTGCAGAAATCATAGCAGCGATCTCAGTATCGAATAGCAAGAGGAGGACCAGCTTCCTTTTGCAACAAATATTTCACAGTGAGGAGAAGAAACCACATGAAAAACCAAAACTCCTGCAATTCTATTAGCTTTAACATTTTGATACTGCCTAATAGCTTCAGATTATGGAATTGGGAGCTTTACCTGATGGACTCAGTAGGAGCAGATCCTCTCTTAACTAGAGAAAGGAAGCAAGTTTGGTGAGGGTACCCCACTTACACAAGAAAAACTAGGAGAAAGGAAGAAATTTGTATGTCAGATGCGTTTGGGTGCATTAACAGATTGGTAGCAGATCTTCTCTGTCCGATTTGGTGTAGATCCTCACTAAATAGAAGGGTTGCATTAACAGTTCTCGACTGATGAATTCGAGGAAGAAAAGTCATAACGAAGATGGCGAGCATGGAAGTGACCAAATGTAAGAGCAGCATTTGTTGAAGCAGGACGAAGCCTCCTCAACCAACAAAAAATAAACAAAAGTAACATTTTTAGTGCTTATTATAAGTCTTCAAATGTTTAATACTCCAAGATATAGCCTATATATCTTAACATTAAAGGTTAACACCAAGACATAAAATGATGAAAATATCTTGTCTATAAAAAGCAACATGGTTAAGAGCAAGTCTCTTTCCAAACCAAATGCTACCAAATAGTTTAACGAGGGACAGAACTCAAAAGAGAATATGGGAAACTAGATAATGACTCCAGCTGGGATACTTAACTCCTGCTCCTGCTCCTGCTCCTGCTCAGTTGTCTCCCATTACCAGCACCGTTGCTTCATAAAGAGTAAAGAGAAAGCCATCAGTAGAACGCTTGTGACACTTGAATTATGAAAGAAACTAAGAAACTACCCAAAAATATAAAGGATACTAAGAAATTACCCATAGGGATATGGAGGTGACCTGCTGTAACTCCGACCGCGGCGAGGTGACAAGCTACGGCGTCTAGGAGACCGATCACGTGGGCTGTAGCTCCTGCTCATAAAATAATTACATATGTGCTCATGAACAATAAGAAATTACAAAGATATGGTTCCCTAAGCTAAGTAAACTTTGATGTAGCTGTTGCCAACAGCATAATTTTACAAGCGTGTCCAAGTTCCCATGTGGCATCAGTATTTCAACAAGTATGATCAAATCCTACTTCAACCATAAGAGGAGGTGAAGGTTAATGATATAGCCCTTTTTTTAAATCGGTACCGATAACGTTCTAAAAAGTGATATGCATTAAAAATAAATAAATAAAACTTAAGTGCTGTTATTTGTAGGTATTCATTTCCAAAGCCGGGAAGGATAAAACTCCAAGCATAACTTCTAGATCCTCCAACAACAACTAGTGATACTTTACATAAGCAGGCATGCATAAGTCTGCATAATTTCACAGATAACTAAACAAATAGCTCACGTAAAAAATTAACTGTTAAGAAAATAGGCTAGCCAGTTCTAAAATTCAGTAGAGAAAGAAAGAGTTGTATGCTAATGAAAGATTACCTTCGACCATAACTTGGACTTCTGCGAAACCTGGGACTTGGGCTTCTGCGGCTCCCGTTCCCTCGTCCTCCAGGACCAATTCTCATGCGGCACTCACGAGCAAAGTGGCCTGGCTCACCACATTCATAACACTTCAGATCAGAACCACCATGACGGTCACGGCCACGGCCACTAACACCTCGACCACTACCTGTGCCTTTATGAGATAACTCAACTCTCCACCCATGTTTACCTACAAACGATGTCAAATAAGGCATTGTAATTAGTCAAATGAAGTTCAAATAAAAATTAAGATATCACCGATTAAAAGTGATGCATTAGATCATAATCCACAAACATTAAACCTACCATCATCATCAATCATTAGACTTATCCCAACTCTTTGAGCTCATTTTTATGAACCCTCTCTCCACTCATTCTTGCTTGTGTTAAATGTCTTATGTATTTTAACAATTTTGTTGTCATAATTACCATCCAAATTACTTCCGGTTCACCCTTTTTGCTTCCCAGACCTTAAATTTACTTTACTATTTATTTTATTTCATGCATATCTTATAAACTGCATTGTATATACCAATTTTGGGGTAGCTCCCTTGTTTTCTTCACAAGATTAAGTACTAAACTAAAAAAAAGGTGGTTCTTGGATAAATATAAATTTATCTTCACTAAAAATTATGGAGGTTAACCTTAGATTCTAAAGGATTTCTTTTGAGTAGATCTAAAACCAAATACATAAAATGTAATTTTAGTAATAAAGATTTAGTGGTTGGATTGTGACATTGGGTAACCAAGTCAATAAAAAGAGTGCACATTTTAAATATCTCAGGTCTATTGCTCAAAGCAATGGCGAAATAGATGGAGATATTATTAGTAAAATTCAAGTCGGGTGGCTGAAATGGAGGAATAATTCGAAATTGTTGTGTGATAAAAAAATACCCCTCAAACTTAAGAAAAAATTATTAAGATGGTGGTGAGACGTGCAATGCTTTGTGACGCAAAATGTTGGTCATAAAATCTATTAGGAATTAAATTTTTATTATTATATCCGGCCTATGTTAAAAAAAATAGAGGTAGACCTCAAAAAGACTTTAATAGATTTTATTAGAAATTAAATTTTTATTAGATTTAAATAGATGGTGGTGAGACCTGCAATGCTTAATGGCAAAGAATGTTGGCCATTAAACATAAAATTAAGAGTTGCAAAGATGATGATACTCAGATGGATAAGTGGCTTCACTCTCAGAGACAAAATGCAAAACAAGTATATACATGATGGTTGGAGTATATCTAGTGGCGGATAAGAATAGAGAGAGTCTCCTTAGATGGTTTGGTCCTATGTTGTACCAATACGGATACGGCGACACATATACGACACGATACAGATACAGGACACGTCAATTCTTAAAAATATAAGATACGGGTACGGTGCGAATACGACATTATAATTTATAAATCATATATAAAAATTAAGAAAGCAATCAAAGCATAATATTTGAATTTTAAAAAAAAAAATGAAAGTAACATCATTTGTAGCCTTGTAGCTTATAATATCAAAATAAAGGTAAGCATTAAATGTCTAGTACAACAACATAAACATAAACATAAATTGTCTAGCACATGAAGTTTCAACTAAACAATAGAAGGAATGATATGATTAGCTTCTTCAGCAGTTTGTCTTCGAACTTCTATATCAACTTTAATAAATATCATAGCATATAATTCAGGCTCATCAAGTGAAAGATTAGCAATTTCTAATATTCCCATATCATCAAGAGACTCAAATCCATCTCGGAAATGAAAGAACCTCGCTCGTAGCCACGAAAGTAAATACGACGGGGTCTTTTTTGTCATATTTTTTTTGTTTTTTAATGGACACGCATATTGGATATGCGTGTCCTTTTGAAATTAAATAGTATTTTAATTGGATACGGCAAAGGCATATCTGACACGTATCGATGTTGTGTCGGAGGTGTATCCGTGTATCGGTGTATCGGATACAACAAACTTTCATAAATAAGTGTATCGGTGCACCATAATTTGGTCACATAAAATGTCAATCATCCGATGACCTGGTTAGAAGAGTAGATGTATTGAAGCTGACATAGGTTAAGAAACATAAAAGTAGACCTAATTGGTTATAATGTATTATAAATGAACTTTTTTATTAGATGTAAATGAGAACTTGAATCTTAATAGGACATAATGAGGAACAAAAATGATTCATATAGCCAACCCTATGTAGTAGGATAAAAGCTTGATGTTGTTGTTGTTGTTGTTGTTGTTGACATGTTACTTTTCGCCTCCCTTGTTTCCATTTTTTACATATCATTTCACACCTGCCACTTTCAATCTTCACCATATAAACGCTTGACATTGCAAGCAATGTGCTTGCATAAGCACGCCATTAATGTTATTTTCATATCGCACTAATTCTTTCGTAGCATGATGCTAAACTTTGTTGTGAACTTAATATCTATTTTATATGTTATCACTATTTAAAATTGCACAATATGAGGCATGCCTTAGCACACGTAGAAGAGAAACTGTGATGAGGACATCCGACCGTGAAAGCTTATCAGAGGAGTCGAAGATCGACAGCCATGATCGCCTCACTTTATTTTGAGTTATTATTTGTATTTTGAATTATTTATGCATTTTTTCATTTTTACCCTCACTTGAGGGAGTAGTCCTATGTAAGCCCTACGGGCATGTTTGTTTGTTCTTTTTTTCCTTCATTGTATGTTGGTTATTTAAAGCCTCCTCATCATTTGAGATTAATGGATGATTATTAAGAAAAAAAAATTCAGCAGTTTTTCTTGAGATAGATGGGAGTTCTTAGGAGAGCGGAAGTCCCTAGGTGAGGGCAACGCAATAGCCACCAGCTGCAGGAAGCTGATACGCCCTAGGGTTTCACAATTTCGGTTTTGCCCTAATTTCCCCCAAAAGAGAGAAATTTCTCCACCAAAATCAAAGAGAAATAATCACAAGAGAGTTGGGATGAAAGACAAGAACATTTGCATTAGAAAGCCAAGAGAAAACAAGATAAGTTTGTCCACTTCGAGAAGGACAAGATCTCCCACAAGAAAACCCTAGAAAAGAACAAGAAGACTAGGAGAAGAAAACTAGAAAGAGACTTCCCTTTTCATAATCCCCAAAACTAAACCCTAATGGCCCTCTTCATACCAGCCCAAAATTCCTCCCATCCCCAAATTACCCCCACTTAAGTGGGTGGGTCCCTTTGGTCCAGCCGGTCCGCCCGCCCTCCTCTCTTCCGCCTGTAGACCCGCACGGGTCCAGGCCGGACCGGGTGAACCGGTCCATCAATACCGCCCTCTAGAAGATCAACCTTGTCTTCAAGGTTGAAGTCTGGAAACTGCACCTGCATGGCTTCGTATATCTCCCAAGTAGCCTCGTGTGTCGGTAAGTCCTTCCACTCGATGAGAATCTCCCTTTTGCCTTGATCATTCTTCCTCACTTCCTTCAAATGTGTGGCTCTAGTAAGAATTGCATATCTTCTGTGAGGCCCTGGGGTATAGTAGGAATGGCCACAGTATGATCCCCTATGCTCTTCTTCAATAGCGATGCATGGAATACATGGTGGATGGAGGAAAGAGGAGGTAACTTGAGACGGTAGGCCACCATCCCAACTTTCCTTTCGATCTCGAAAGGCTCGTAGTATCGTGGAGAGAGCTTTTCACTTCTTCTGCTAGCTAAAGTCTTCTGTCGGTAAGGCCGTAACTTCAAGTATACCATCTCTCCCACCTCAAATGTCACATCCTTGCGGTGAGCATCCGCCTTGGTCTTCATGATCTGTTGGGCCCTCAATAGGTGTTCCCTCAACTCACCCAACACCCTATCCCTCTCCTCCAAGTATTGATCCACTAGATATACAGGGGTCGTCCCCTTCTGATAATTTACCAACGGTGGTGGATCTCTTCCATAAAGAATCCTGAAATGTGTGAACTGAGATGCGGTATGGTAACAAGTGTTGTACCAATATTCTGCCCATAGTAGCCATTTGACCCACTGCTTGGGCCTCTCCCCCACGAAGCATCTCAAGTAAGTCTCCACGCTCCAGCTCGGACAGTCCGTCTGTCTGTGGGTGGTATGTTGTACTGCGCTTCAAGAATGTACCCTGCATCTTGAAGATCTCCTTCCAAAAAGAGCTCAAGAATACTTTGTCCCTATCCGAGACAATAGAAGTGGGACCCCATGCAATCAAACCACCTCTCTGATGAAAGTAGATGCTACAGCGTAGTGGAATGAAATGGCTATACTTGCTCAACCGGTCAACCACCACCATGATGACCGTATACCCATCAGACTTGGGTAATCCCTCAATGAAATCCATGGTGACTTCCTCCCAAATCTTGTTTGGAAGCACCAAGGGCTGCAGCAAACCACTAGGAGCACAGGCTTGATACTTCTTCCGTTGGCAAATATCACATTTGCTTACCATGTCTTCGACATCACCTCTTAACCCTTTCCAAAAAAATTCGTCTTTCACCCTCCGATAGGTCTTCTCCACCCCTGAATGTCCACCAATACGGCTATCGTGGTACTCCCGTAGCAGAATGGGGACAAATGCGGAGTCACGGTGTAGTACCAACCTCCCCTTGTACAACAAAAGAGAGTTCTCCAAGTGATACCCTTTGAACCCTCCTCCTCCCTACTGGATAGCCGCCTGAATTCTCTCTAGTTCCTCTACATGTTGATTTTCCTTCACCATTTCACCCCAATCTACCAATTGTGGTACAGATAGTGCCATCAGCTGTGAACACTCCACACGAGAAAGAGCATCTGCCGCCTTGTTTTGAACCCCTGGCTTATACTGAATCTCAAACTCATATCCCAAAAGTTTGGCTAGCCACCTCTGATGTTCTTCTGCCACCAATCTCTTCTCTAGTAAGTACTTGAGACTCCGCTGATCAGTACGAACTATGAATCGTTGCCCCAATAGATAAGGCTGCCATTTTTGAATAGCCAACACAATGGCCATCACTTCCCGCTCATAAACTGACTTCAATCTCTCTCTCTAGGTGATAAGATCCTGCTGAAGAAAGCAATCGGCTTATGATTCTGCATGAGTACCGCTCCCAAACCCACTCCCGAAGCGTCAGTCTCAACCACAAACTGCTGGGTGAAGTCTGGAAGTGCCAAAACCGGGGTACTAGTCATGGTTTCCTTCAGGGTCTTCATGGCTTCCTCCGCCTTCTCTCCCCACTGAAAATTATCCTTTTTTAACTAATCAGTCAAAGGACCTGCTATGGAACCATAGCCCTTGATGAACCTCCTGTAGTAGCCAGTCAGTCTCAAAAATCCCCTTAGGCCTTTTAAGGGATTTTGGTGTAGGCCAATCCGCCATGGCCTCTATCTTGGTGGGGTCAGCTGCCACCCCACTCTCTGAAATAATGTGTCCCAGATACTCCACCTCCCTCTGAGCGAAAGAACACTTCTTCTGGTTGGCATATAGCTGATGCTCCAATAAGGTCGTGAGTACCATCCCAAGATGGGTGATATGGTCCTGCAGAGATTTGCTATACACCAATATATCATCAAAAAAGACTAAAACAAACCTCCTCAAGTAGGGTTGGAAGATCTGGTTCATCAGGGCTTGAAAGGTGGAGGGAGCGTTAGTGAGCCCGAACGGCATCACTAGAAACTCATAATGACCTTCGTGTGTCCGGAAGGCTGTCTTCTGAATGTCTTCAGTCCTCATCCTGATCTGGTGATAACCAGACTTCAAGTCCACCTTGGAGAAGATGGTGGCTCCCCCAAGTTCATCCAAAAGTTCATCTACCACAGGAATAGGAAACTTGTCCAACACAGTCTCTTTATTGAGGGTCCGATAGTCTACACAGAATCTCCAACTACCGTCTTTCTTTTTCACTAAGAGTACGGGACTGAAAAATGGGCTCACACTGGGCTGGATCACCTGAGCCTCCAACATCTCTGCCACCAGCCTCTCAATCTCCTCCTTCTGAGCATGTGGATATCTGTAGGGTCGCACGCTGATGGGTGCTACCCCTGTCTTCAACACAATAGCATGCTCCCTGGATCTGATAGGTGGTAGCCCCTTGGGCATCTGAAACACGGTGGAGTGCTGCTGTAGAAGGTCCTGAACCACCTCAGGTATGGCTTCTGGGTCTCTTTCTGCCTCCCTGCCCACTTGTTGTAGCTCTATCAAATAGCCCTCTCCCTCATCTCTCAAAGTCTTGAAGATGGACTTCAAGGCCACTCTGGCTCTGCACAAACTGGGGTCTCCCTGCAGTGTCACCTTCCTGCTCCCCTTCCCATACTCCATATATAACTTCTTCCAATTCACCTTCATCTCACCCAAGGACTGGAGCCACTGCATCCCCAGTATCACATCAGTGCTTCCCAAGTCCAACAGTAGAAAGTCTTGCACTGTCTCCTCTCCTTGCAATGTGAGGGTCACTCCCCTGCACTGCCTGCTACAGTGCTCCTTCCCCGTGCCCAACAGGACTTCTACACCTCTCCCTTGGGTCACTGGTAGCCCCACTCTCTCCACCAGTCTGCAAGCTATAAAATTGTGAGTGGCTCCACTATCAATCAGAACCATCACCTTGTACCCTGCAATCTCCCCTTCCAGCTTCATGGTGGAATGCGCCGTCAGTCCAGCTATGGAGTTGAGTGAAACCTCCACCATAGCCAGATGAGGGTGCTCTTCCTCCTCTCCATCCTCCTCAGTTGCTCCTGTGTCGCCTTCCTCCTCCTCTGAATCCCCCACTATGATCACATGTAGTGTTTTCTCCTTGCACCTATGCCCCGGTGTAAACTTCTCATCGCATCGGTAGCAAAGACCCTTGGCTCTTTTCTCTTTCAACTCTGAATCAGTCAATCTTTTGAACCCCCCTTGGTTCACTGTCGTATTGGTTTTCTCCTTGGCTACCTCCCTAGGAGGAAGGATAGTAGCCGCCTTTGTGCCTCCAATCATGAGTGGTGGTCGGTAAGTGGGGTAAGACACCCCTGATCTCCTCGGTGGCTCCACCTTCAGCTTGTCCTCTACAAGCTGTGCGGTCTTCATGATCTTCACTAGCCCTCGTGGATCCACTACTCTGATGGCTGCTCTGATGTGGGGCTTCTTCAACCCCTTCATGAAATTCCCCTCCAAAAGGTCATCTGGAATCCCTCTCAATCTGCCTGATAGTAGCTCAAAGTGCTCCCTATACTCTGCCACTGTGCCCTCCTGCACTAGAGACAAACTACTCGTAGTGTGTACCCTCGCTGGACACCCGGAATCTATGAAGTAGGAGGTCTTTGAACTCCTCCCAATTCCTAACATGTTGTCTTCCTTCAAGCCATTGAAACCAGGCCAATAACTTCCCCTCCAAACATACCAGAACCGCCATTAACTTCTCCTCCTATGTGACGCCATTCAATGCAAAATAGCGCTCCACCCTGTATATCTACCCAAAAGCATCCTCTCCTTCAAAAATAGGAAGCTTTAATTTTCTCATGCGGTTGTCGGCTCGGTTGAAGGTTCTTCCATCTCCCCATGTCCCCTGAGTGAATCCCTCCCCTAGTGGTCTTCCCCTCCTCTCCCCCGGGTAAGGATTTTGGATCCCCCGCCATGGTGGTTCTCTTGGCTCACCATAACCCATGTCGTAGTCATCCCTTCTTCCTCCCTGCTCCCACGTGGCACGGTTCCCTTCCGGAAATTCCCCCATCTGATTCGGCCACCCTGCACGTGTGCTGTGGAGGCCCACCGAGCCCATGTGTGGCCGGCCCCCTTGACCACCGGTCATTCCCCAAAGGCCGCCCACTTCAGACCCTTCTCCCCCTTCCCTTGACCATTGCCCTTGCATGCCATTTTCACTCTGATTTACTCCTTCCCTAATTGGGAAATTAGGGTTAGGATTTGTCACCGGAGATTTTCCTTTTTCCTTAGGATTTGATGGAACAACTTGGGCTTCTAACAATTTCCGGATCATCTCTTCCATTCCCCCAAATCTCTCCTCTAGGGTTGAGAATTTTCCCTAAAACAAAGAAAGTTTCTCACCCACTTCCTCTTTCAATTGGCCCATTTCCCCCTCCAAAACTTCTACCTTCTTTGATGCCATGCCGTGTAGGATCGAGAGCTCTGATACCAAATTAATACGCCCTAGGGTTTCACAATTTCGGTTTTGCCCTAATTTCCTCCACAAGAGAGGAATTTATCCACCAAAATCAAAGAGAAACAATCACAAGAGAGTTGGGATGAAAGACAAGAACCTTTGCATTAGAAAGCCAAGAGAAAATAAGATAAGTTTGTCCACTTCGAGAAGGACAAGATCTCCCACAAGAAAACCCTAGAAAAGAACAAGAAGAAGACTAGGAGAAGAAAACTAGAAAGAGACTTCCCTTTTCATAATCCCCAAAACTAAACCCTAATGGCCCTCTTCATACCATCCCAAAATTCCTCCCATCCCCAAATTACCCCCACTTAAGTGGGTGGATCCCTTTGGTCCAGCCGGTCCGCCCGCCCCCCAGGCCGGACCGGGTGAACCGGTCCATCATAAGCGTCTAGGCTCGTGGTTTGAAATCCCTAGGTGAGGGCTAAGTACTACCCATCAGCCGCAGGAAGCGTCCGAGCTCGTGGTTTATCTTATTCTCTAATTCCCCTTCTTCTTTCTTTTATCCGCCACCCCTAACTCTCTCTCTTTCTCCCTAGATCGAGACCCACCCAGCCCTCTGCCCTCATCCCAAACCGCTGACCACCTTGTCCCAAACCCTTAACCAACCTCCCTCCCCTCTCCAACCCTAGCCGCCACCCCTCCTTTTCATTTCCTTCCTTGGCTGAGACCTTCCAACCAATGCCAAGACCGAACATCAACAAACCGCCGGCCCCAATCCCATTACCAAAGCCGTCGGCCAACACCCCCTCCTTTGGCTCCAAATTCAAAATTCAGCATTCAAACCCATTCCTAAAATAGTTCCCTTCAATTTTGGAAACTATCTAAATTCATATTCATTTGAATTTGAATTTGAATTTTATTTCCTAAGGGAGGAAACCTATATTAGGGAAGTCCCTCAAATCATGTCTATTTGAATTTAAATGAGAGATGATTTAAATATCCTTTCCTAATTTAAATTTCCTAACTTGCCAACCCCTTTTAATCATCCAATTAAGTCCCCATTAAGGGGCCGGCTCACCCTTCCCTCTCTACTTTATTTGGAGAAGATTCAAATTTAAATATCTCTTTCCATTGCCTCCACAATTTCATATTGGTTATTCATTACCTTTCAAATTGGGTGAATCTTAATTTAGAAAGTTCTTAATTTCATATTCCAATCTATGTGAATTTGAAATTCCTTCCTAAAATAAGATAAGTTATTTAAGGAAGCCCCCTCAAATTAGGCTAATTTGAATTAAAACCTAAGTTTAACACAATCACACACATGCCTCGAGCTTTCTTTTTTTATTAAATGATATATTATAACCTAAGTTTAACACAATCGCACGCATGAATCCAAGACCGAGACTGAGACGAACAAAGTTGCATGTTCCCACGTCATGAAAGCCACATGCTTCTCCCAACCACCAGCCCCCTTTTGTCATCATTGGCAAATCCCAACAACATTAACACCACTATCAGCTCCTCTTCCTACTATCCAAATTTGTTTCCTCCACAAGTATTCTTCCACCTCTTTAAATTTTTTTCGTAAAGCTTTTTAAACTTTTTTTTTTTTGAATAAGGGCAAGAAAAGCCATTAATGCTAATAACTTTTGAGTTGTCCCACAATTAATGCTTTCTTTGAAAGTTTAATGTTATGAGTACAGAACTACAAATAAAGGAACTAATTTTAAGTTGAACATAATTAATGTTTAACTCAGAGTTGAACTTAATAATATATATTACTTTTACTCAATACTTATATTATATATTATTTTGTCATGTTGATGTTTGTATTACAATTCTATTTCACGCAATTTGTTACCTGTTACTTTAAGTCTTGTGCAATTTGTAGCTTCAAATGTACGCATAATTTGTTATTTCATAGTTTAATAGAATATTAATATGTAATTTTATAATATATTTAATTGTGATACTAAAAAATACGTATAATCTTCATTTTTTAATTTACAAGTTTTTTTTCATTGTGAGACCTAAGCCTTGTTTCACAAATTTAAGTTTATTTATTAACCAGCACGAGCCCCGACGAGCATGATGTGTTCACACACGTGACGTCTAAGGATGCTGCGAGTGTTAAAAAATAAACTAAAATTCAAACCATAAACTCATGTGCGAGTAAATAGGAGTCAACATGGTTTGCACTATCAAATGAATGTACGGTCGCAACGTCAGCTGAGACATTTGTTTTATACATTCGTATTAGGCCTTCAAGGCCTATGAACAGATAAATTCATTGATAAAACCTAAAGCCGATTCGAAACCAATCATCTGTTGACAAGTAGAGAGAGTTGACAAGGTTCAATGCATGAATGAATTAGTCATTATCACCCCGATGATGGCCGTGTTGAATGTAGATCTCAATAAGAGGGGCCAATTTCAAATATCCAAAGTGCCGCTCAAATACCCACAAAATTCAAAATCTCAAAAAATCCCAAAATTAAAAAATACTTAAAATTGAATTAAGCCATCGAACACTTAAAAGCACAAAATTCATTCAGCATCCGCAATAGTTTGCCGAGGTGGACAAATTGAAAAGTAATTCAGCTCACAAAAAGCTAATGCTTAGTCGAGAATATCACTAAGATTCATTTCCAAACAATCTCTTGACATCAAGAACGTGGCAGGTGTCCTCTAACCAGCGGTTTTGCCACCAAATGACACCGTAGGTAAACAATTATGACCGAGACCCTCTGAACCAGGTGGTTTGCCGCCAAATGGCACTAGACCTGTCAATATTGGACCCGACCCGAAAACCCGATCCGTACCCGACCCTGAATTTTCGGGTTTGGGTTGACCCGAAGCGGGTCGGGTTCGGGTCCGAAAACCGACCCGTTTGCAAAAATGGGTCGGGTTCTGGTTGACCCGACGGGTTGCCGTGTCAACCCGAAAACCCGTTTATTTTAAAAAAAATTGAATTTTCCTACCCCGCCCGCTGCCCGGCGCTGCCGCGCTGCTGCCCGCCTGCCCCGCTGGCCGCTCTCCACTGCCCCGCACGCACCGCGTCGCTCGCCCGACCGCTGCATCGCGTCGCTCGCCCGCCCACTGCACCGCTGCAGCGCTCGATTTCGCGCTCGATCTCACCTGCCCACTGCACCGCTGAAGCGGGTCGAGTCAGCCGTCCGCCACCTGTTGTCCGAGAATTCGCGTGACCCTAAACCCTAAACGGGTCGGGTCGGGTTGACCCGAACCCGAAGCGAGTCGGGTTTGGGTTTCGAAAACCGACCCGTTTATAAAACCGGGTCGGGTTGACCCGAACCCTAATAAAGCCGGGTCAGTTACGGGTCGGGTCGGGTTCGACCCGTAACCCGAAATTGACAGGTCTAAATGGCACCACTAAATTATGATCATGTACAAAGCCCGTATGCTCCCAATGGCATCAAATCGTAGAGATATGAATCAATAGGATATAATTGATAGGGCACAAAGCCCTCTGTCAACTAAGGTGGATTTAAATGTCCCCTTAAGAAAATACCCACTCTAGGTCTATAAGGTACCCTTGGATGAAGCAACCAATGGATGCTGATACGAATCCTTCTATCAGGTTGGATCAACTACCTCATCTCACTAAGTAAACCAGGGACCACGATGTCCCGGGATAACAGAACCATGGGATCCTGATCGGGCCCATCATCCATTCCCCCACCATCCAGTTTAAGTACAAGATGGCAAAATTTCCAATTTTAAATACCAAATATTCAAGCTTCCAATACCCAAACCAATGCGGCCACTATATGCCAGATCCACGTACCTCTACGTATCTGATTGACGACTAGCCTTAATCGAAAGTTCTCTCTTGTTATCTGGCGGGGTAATTAAATATAGGGGCTTCCACCTATAGGAAACCAAAACTCAGATCATAAAGTCCTTGCAAAATGAGGGCAAAATCTGTTGGAAGTGTCTTATCTACAAACCCAATCTGCCTTCCCAAAATTTGCCTTGGAACTTAATCCGTTAAAACTTCTCATAAAGCAACTAGGAGGTTGGGGCGTGAATTTTTGGAGCCCAAAGTATCTAGCCTAGGAGGTTAGGGTTTGAAGTTTTTTTAAGGAGAAGAGCAGTGTAAGGGTTTCTCCATTACCCGGTAAAGAAGACAAGCTTCTCTTCCTTCTTGCGAGCAAAAGTAGAGAGTGCTAGTAGAAATCTCAAGGAGAGAACTTTAGGAGCGAACGTAGGTTAAATTCACTGAATTACGATAAATTAGATTTGTCAATTCTAACTTTTGTTTTTTATTTATTGCAACTTTTTTGTTTTTTATTTCTTGTAACTTCTTGTGGAATAAAAATGCACGAGAAAAGATCAAAAATAAAAATTTTGTTATAAAAAATAGCTGTAAAGGCTTGAAAATTTATGAAAGAAATAAAGGAGCTCATAAAGAATCTTAGAAAGTAATATGTGATGTAAAGAATTTTGCTTTTAAAGATTTATATAATAGTTTAGATACTAATGAGAGCAAAAGATGTATATATTAGTTAATCAAACAAAGAGATAGGAAAAGTAAGGATTTAGTTCAAGTGAAGTGTATTAGGGATGAAGATCAAAAAGTGTTTTTATTAAAAGACAATATTCAACAAAGGTGAATGTGATATTTCGATAAGCTTTTCAATGAATATTATGATAATACGATTGATTTTAGTGACCTTAACACCCTAAATAAAAATACAGATTTTTGTTTTTATCGTCGTATTAATAAAACTAAAATTAGAGAGGATAGACTTTAATGAAAATGAAATGTGAAAAAGTTGTTGAACCTGATGATATTCCAATAGAGTGGAAATACTTAGGATATGAAGAAATTCCTTGGTTAATAAAACTTTTCAACACTATTTTAAAGACTAAAAAGATGTCAGATGAGTGGAGTATCTTGATTTTTATTTTTAAGAATAAATGTGATGCACACAAGTACATGAATTGCGAAGGAATTAAGTTAATATGTGTTGACCACATTTTTTAAAGTAAAAATTAATAATCGTCATCATCGTCCCATTGTTAAAACCAATTCGAGCCAAATTCATTCTAATTAAAGTCGATTTGATTCGAGCCTAATTCAATCTCAACAGCTTCGATCAACGCAACTTAACTCGTCTCGAGTTAAGTTAATGAAAATTTATGTCAATTAATTCAAATCGGCTCAATCCAAACTAAAACCATCAAATCAAACCCCAACTACCAATTTGGTTTAGTTAGTCATTTAAATAATCAGTCAATAAATATTCTAAAAAAACAAATAATTGACAATCTAATGGCTAAATTAGTTCCTCTAGTTCAAACAGCCATCAAGAGTAATAGGGACCATCTCAACCTTTGGATTGAAGAGCATGATCGTCTTTTAGCAAATTCCTCTACCCCTTAATAGGTGAACTGTTTGGGCGGGATTCTTGCAATCCATTTAACAAGAATGTGACAGAGAGGGAGGCTGGCAGAGAGCACAAAACGAGAGAGATCCATGCAGGCCATCGCATGAGCTTTCTTCTTCTTCGTTCTTGGAGCAGTCACACGAGAGCCGAACCATGCCTCTCCTTCCTATTGAATCACACGAGCATCAAGCCTCTCTCGCCTAGATTGGACTCAAGAAGTAAGCCAACCTCCTTCGTTCTCTTGGATCCAATAGCAGCAGCCGATCTCTCCTTCCAAAGCTGGTCTTCTCCTTTCTTGGATTGAATCTGCTAGCCTTCTCTTCTTTTTGCTTGGATCAAGAGCAAGCTGCAGCAAACAACCTCTCACTTCTCTTGCATCAAGAATCATTGTAAGCAATCCCTACCTTCTTTAAAAATAAAATCTACTTTTTAAAATCTGTTTAAGAAATAAAATCTGCATGTTCTAAACTCTCTAGAATTGAAATCTGTACTTAAACTTATCCAAAAATTCGAAAATCTGCACCCTCTAACCTTTCTAGAACTAATGACTGCACTTAAACCTATCCAAAAATCTAAAAAACTGCACTTAAACCAATCCAAAAATCTGAAAAACTGCACTCAAACCCTCTTCCGAGAATTGGAAATCTACATTCTCTCTTTCTCCCAAAATTAAAATATTTCTTGTTCTATTCAAATTTATTCAATCTTTCTAAAGAACAGTTAAGGGCTGAATTTATTTATTCCTCGTAGAAGGATCAATGGCTGCACCTCTTTTTATTTCATGATTAAATGGCTGCACTAATACCTCTCATAAAAACAACTAATGGCTACAATCTTTCTTGTTCAAAAAAAAAAAATTCTCTAGCATGTGGATGGACTACTTGTAGATAAGGAAGCCAAATCAATATATGTTTCTCCATGTGCAAAGATCGAGAACATTTCTATGAAGCACAATGAACCAATAGGATTTAGTTTCTTTACAAACAGATGAGTCTTTTAAATATTTCTTTAAAAAAACATGAAATAGTGCCATATTATAGTGATAATTTGATTCAGATCCGTGTGTTTCAATCTCTTATTTGATTAGTCTGACATTCAATAGCAAGAATATATTGTACTTATTCTTTCCTTTCTTGTTATACTCTATAGAAAGACAACTATGATTAAAATGCTTACATTAATACTTGGTGCACACTGGATATTGATAAACTATGGTCATTAGTCGCATGTCTACATACATACATATTGGTGCTTCAAAATCTCATATGTTTGAACATAAAGATTCTGATGCGGGCCACTGCCGACGCCGACCGGCAGAGGGAGGGAGGGCTACCCTGCGGCGCGCGGAAACAGCCGGAACGGGCGCCGCACCGGCGCGCCCGTTCGATCCGCCAAAGCAGGGACGCAGAGCGGGACGGGGCCGTTCGGCTTGAGCGGAACCGGTCCATTTCTGGACCGGTTTGGCTCAGGTCTAGCCTGAGCTGGGCGGTTCAGTTTGGGCAGCCCACTAGTGGGTTTGGTTGGGTCTTTTGCTTGCTTTAAGTAGGGATTGAGGGGGGATTTCTAGGGTTATGCAAGATTTGAGTTTTCTCTTAGCCTCCTTAGTTTCTTTCTCTTGTTTTTTTAGGGTTTGTAGTGGGAGACCTTGTCCTTCTCGAAGTGGACAAATTGTATCTTGTTTCTCTTGGATTTTGAATGCAAATGTTCTTGTTCTTCCTCTCATCCCTCTTGTGTTGATTTTTTTCTTGGATTTGGAGGAGAAATTTCATCTTGAAGGAAAATTAGGGCAAACCCTAATTTGTGAAACCTAAGGCGTATCAAGTTGGTATCAGATCTCTCGATCCTAGACGTCATGGCATCGAAGAAGGTAGAAGTTTTGGAGGGGGAGATGAGCCAATTGAAAGAGGAAGTAGGAGAGAAGCTTTCGTCGTTGGAAGGAAAATTCTCATCCCTAGAGGAGAGATTTGAGGGAATGGAAGATATGATCCGTAAATTGGTAGACGCCCAAGTTGTTCAATCAAATCCGAAGGAAAAGGGAAAATCGCCGATGTCAAACCCTAACCCTAATTTCTCAATTAGGGAAGATGGAGCAAGCCAACCGAAGGAAGCCATGCAAGCACCACCTCACATCTCGCGCCAAGAGCCTTGGTCAAGGGAAGGGTGGGAGGCCTCTGGCGTGGGTGGTGCCCCATGGGAGGGGGCCGCCGGCCAAGGGGGAGGAGCCGTACGTGACACTCACGGTCCGTATGGAGGGTGGCCGATGAGGCCGCGAGGAGTGCAAGAGATGGGTCGCACCACTTGGGAGCCACAAGGAGGGTGGCCGAGAGGTCCAGGAGGACCGCCGGAGTTGGGCCGAGCCACAGGAGAGGTCGGGGGTGGTTGGCCGAGACAACCGGGAGGCGCACACGAGGGGGGCAGAGCCCCTTGGGAACCACCAAGAAGGGGGGTGCAGACCCCGTATCCAGGGGAGTGGAGGGAAAGACCTCAGTGGGAAGTATTTCAACATGGGCCATGGGAAGATGGGAGAAATCTTCCTCGGACATATACACGAATGAGGAAGTTGAAGGTCCCCGTATTCGAAGGGGAAGATGCGTACGGATGGGTCTACCAGGTGGAGCGATACTTCGCCGTTAACGGCGTCACGGAGGAGGAAAAGCTGATGGCTGCCCAATTTGCTTGGAGGGGAAATCATTGGCTTGGTTCCAATGGATTGAGGGGCGACAACCTATACGAAGTTGGGAAGAGTTCAAGGACCTATTACTGCACAGGTTCAGAGTGTCCAGTGAGGGCACCCATTATGAACAGTTCATGTCTCTTGTTCAGGAAGGCACAGTGGCAGAGTACCGGGAGCGCTTTGAGCTTCTATCTGGGCGATTGAGGGGAATGCCCGATGACGCCATGGAGGGGAATTTCATGAAAGGGTTGAAACCCTACATCAGAGCCGCCATCAGGGTGGTCAACCCACGTGGGATAGTGGGAATTATGGAGACAGCTCAGCTTGTTGAGGACAAGCAGAAGGCGGATCAGACACGGAAATCAGGGGGGGTCTCACCCCACATATCGCTCACCACTCATGCTCGAAGGACCTAAGGTGACTGCCACTACTCATCCAGAGGAGGTAAAACAAGAGAAAGCCACCACTGTGATGAACCAAGGAGGGTTTAAGAGACTGACTGACTCCAAATTGAAGGAGAAGAGGGTCAAGGGCCTCTGCTACCGTTGCGACGAGAAATTTGCACCTGGGCATAGGTGTAAAGAGAAGACCCTGCACGTGATAGTGGTGGGAGATTCATATGGGGACACAGATGAAGGGGCAACAATGGAAAAGCTATGTGAGGTAGAGCATCCTCACCTAGATATGATATAAGTGAGTCTGAATTCGATGGAAGGTTTACCATTCCATCCCACCATGAAGATGAAGGGTGAAATTGAAGGGTGCAAGGTGAGAGTTTTGTTTGACAGTGGAGCCACTCACAACTCCTTGGCCTATCGAGTGGCGGAACGGTTGAGTCTTGAGGTGATAGCAAGTAAAGAGGTAGAGGTGACCATATGCACAGGACAGAAGGCCCGCATTTATGGGAAATGCAAGGGAGTCACTATTATCTTGCAAGGGGAGGTAGTTACTCAAGATTTTTTGCTGATGGATCTGGAAAACGCTGAAGTCATCTTGGGTATGCAGTGGCTTCAATCCTTAGGAGACATGGAGGTCAATTGGGAGAAGTTGTTGGTTAAATACAACAGTGATGGTCGGAGGGTGGCACTACAGGGTGACCCTAGCCTATGTGGGTTTCCGACCACCGAGGAATCTATATTCTTTAACCTTGAGGACAAGGTTAATCTTAAAGGAGGGAGTATTGATGCGGGCCACTGCCGACGCCGACCGGCAGTAGGAGGGCGGGCTACCCCGCGGCGTGCGGAAACAGCCGGAACGAGCGCCGCACCGGCGCGCCCGTTCGATCCGCCGAAGCAGGGACGCAGAGCGGGACGGGGCCGTTCGGCTTGAGCGGAACCGGTCCATTTCTGGACCGGTTTGGCTCAGGTCTAGCCTGAGCTGGGCGGTTCAGTTTGGGCAGCCCACTAGTGGGTTTGGTTGGGTCTTTTGCTTGCTTTAAGTAGGGATTGAGGGGGGATTTCTAGGGTTATGCAAGATTTGAGTTTTCTCTTAGCCTCCTTAGTTTCTTTCTCTTGTTTTTTTAGGGTTTGTAGTGGGAGACCTTGTCCTTCTCGAAGTGGACAAATTGTATCTTGTTTCTCTTGGATTTTGAATGCAAATGTTCTTGTTCTTCCTCTCATCCCTCTTGTGTTGATTTTTTTCTTGAATTTGGAGGAGAAATTTCATCTTGAAGGAAAATTAGGGCAAACCCTAATTTGTGAAACCTAAGGCATATCAGATTCATGGTGATAATGAACTTTTGGCAGCAGGGATATCACTCTCGATAGCTTAGAAACATAAATAATGACCTTCTTCTATTTCAACAAATTATGCGTCAAATGCATTATTCATTATCAAGGATCAATGTGTTGTTTGCATTAGTTTTTTTTTTTTAGTGAGAGGTGTTGCATGTACACCCGTCATCAGTGTATCAAACCTATGTTGAAGAACTTGCATGCAAATTTATGCTTTAGCAGTACATGCGCATTTGACATCAAAGGTTTATAGATTTGTTGGAGGGTTTATGCGCATATTTGAATTTCAACATTAATGTATTCAGTGCAAGAATTCACGGCCATGCTGAACACATGTATATGTTTGAGTGTTAACTACCTTATACAAGACTAATGCAAAGTTCATGGTTGTGTCGAAAACAAACATGTGCTTTATACTACAAAGTCATAAATATGAATTCATATGCACAGGAATTTTGATGGATACATTAGAAAGATATGGACCTTTTTTACCAAGAAAGGAGTAAATTGTACCTATTCTTCCCTCTACTTTACACTTAGCCTGTATGTGTTGAGAGAAGGATGTGGGTTGGACTTCACAATGTTTATAATCCAAGAAAACAGAGCTTGGAATAGTGTTTTACATTTATATGAGAATAACATTGAAATAGAATGGAAGTTAATCTGCTGATGTAGTTAATGTCATTGGCATGAATTTCAAAGAAGTTAATACTTGACGTGAACTGGATTGATTGTCCACTCATGTTGCAAGGGTACGTCCATCACTGGAAGTATGTTTAGGTAAAGTTTGTTCCTATAAAAAGGAGAGAAACAACTGTTAATCCGAATAAAATGGGTTACTCAAGCCCTATTTACCATACATTTCAAACGCAGTAAGCATTTATTGGTGCATTCTCGTGTCCTAAGGTTTATCCGTAGCATTTCAGTGTACATGACGATACTCAATTTGTTGCTTTGCTTTACTATTGTAAACGGACTATACTTATTTAAGCATTAGGAAGTTTAAGCCAGCTCAACCACCTACAATAGCAAACCGTGACAACCTACGTGCTTGTGGCTGTTACAGTTACCTTCTTCATTTTCAATTCTTAAAACAATATTTATCTGAACTAATATTTGTGCCACTCTAACTGAAGTATTCATCTGATAACACGCCTGGCTATTTGAATTCACCTTGTTAATCTTTAAATAGAAAGTTCTGTACTGTTTTGGCATGCATTTAGTGCCTAGCAGCAATCTAAGCACCCTTTCAGGTATATGTACTTACATATTAATCCCTCTCTGATGATCTTTTGGGTAGTTCATTCTTTTGATGGAATACAATGTTTACTACATTCAGTTGATATAAACTTTGCTTATCCATTGATTAAGTCTACCGATTTTATGATGAAAATGGGTTTTGATCTCACACTGAATAAAATGTAGAATGCTCTTGTATTGATTTCAACTCATATGGCTGTTAAGAATCCCGAAGAAGTTGATTGTCAAGTTTAAATACATCATGCTTATATTATCCGGAGGAATGAGTTAATTGCCAAAATTTATAAATTATAAAATATTTGTCCCTACTTTAATCGAGAGTATTCACAAAAGATTCATCTCTCCCGGAATGTAATTAACCATAAAGGTTTGTCTTTATGGGGGAACATGTAACTTCAGATTAAAATAAACATTATCTTATTCTCTTAAGGTAGGGAAAAGATCTTTAAAAACATAAGCTTATTTTCAAAACCCATTTCTGTATTCAAATACTTTTACATAATATCATGTTCATTTTTCGAGCTGTATGATATTCTCTCCGCTGTGTTTAATTATAGAAATGACAAATTTTCAAAACTCTATTTTTGTTTTTAAATACTATTTTAGAATAGCATGTTTGTCTTTCGAGATGATATGTTATTCTTTTTTTTTTTATTATTTGATTATGAAAGTGAAAATTTTCTAAAACCCTATTTCTGTCTTTGAATTTATTGTAGAATATCATGTTCGTCTCTCAAGAAAGTATGCTATTCTCAATGCAGCATTCAATCACAAGAATATGAGCTCCCTTCGAATCTGTGCGGCTTTATTTTCCCACAATTAGTCATACACTGGGAGAGAATTACTAAGCATAGGCTACGACGTGATACTAATGTTTCTCAAAATAAATTTGGATTCATGAAAAACAGGTCAACTATAGAAACTATACATTTATTGAGAACTTTGACAAAAAGTATATAGAGAATAACAAGGATTTTCATATGTATGCAAACAACAAGTGATTTGACCAAGTCATTAAGGATATGTATGCAACAGTTGTTACTTGTATTCAAACACCAAGTGATTTGACCAAGTATTTTATTATTTCAGGTGGATTACATCAAGGATTAACATTAAGTCTTTAACCCCATATCTTTTTTGTTTAGTCATGAATGTTCTCACTAGACATTTACAAAAGGATGCATGGCCGCTGGTAGCAGAGGTTTTGATGTATGCTTTTTGCTGATGATATTCATCTTATTGATATGACTAGAGAGGGAGTTGAAAGAAAACTAAAATTATTGAGATCGACTTTAGAGTCTAGAAGTTTTTGTTTGAGTAGATCTAAAATCGAATACATAGAGTGTAATTTTAATAGTAAAAGATTTAGTGGGAGGATTGTGACTTTGGGCGATGAAGTCATTAATAAGAGAATACAATTTAGATAGCTTGAGTCTATTATTCAAAGTGATGGTGAAATAGATGGAGATGTTATTAGTAGAAATCAAGTTGGATAGTTGAAGTGGAGGAATGCATCAAGTCTATTGTGTGATAGAAAAATACCCCTCAAACTTAAAAGGGAAAATTCTATAAGATGGTGAGAGTTGTTATGTTTTATGGAATAGAATGTTGGTCATTAAAAGAAAAGCATAAAATTAAGTTAAGTGTTGCAGATATGAGAATGTTCAGGTGGATGAGTGGCTTCACTCTTAGAGACAGAATGTGGAACGCGTATGTACATGAAAAGGTTAGAGTAGGTCCATTGGCATATAAAATTAGAGAGGGTCGTCTTGGTTGAAGTTAAGAAAGGAAAAAGTAGACCTAAAAAGATTTAACTAGAAAATATTAGAAATGACATTTTTTATTAAATTTAAATGAGAATTTAACTCTTAACATGACACATAGAGAAAAAGGATTCATATAGCCGACCCCACATATTGGGATAAAGGTTTGATGTTGTTGTTGTTTTTGTTGCAACTTTTTGTTATATGTTGAGTAGTGATATCATTATTGGAGTTCTTATTTAAAACAAAGAAAATATTTTAACTTATGATATTTATTTTTTAGCCTTATTTTAAAAAATTATTATCATTAATATTACTCAATTATTTTAGTGCTTGAATTAAAAAAATTAAATTGTTCCTTAAAAAGTAATCATATTTTTATTTTTTAATAGAATTTTTTTATATTTTTATTTATAAAGGATTCCGCATAACCAAAAATTTTAAAAAAACACACCAATTCAACCCCTCCAGAGTGTGGACTACACTTTCACAAGCAAGTTCAATCCATGTTGTACTCAACTTGATGACAACCCTAATTGTATGTTTGATGGGAAGGAGTAAAGAAAATAATGATTTCCCTACAGAACTATAGGTGTGTTGTCACTAACTGATCATTCATAATATACCTTAATATTCAAATATTTATTTAATACATCACCTAGAGTTCTTAATAAATTGGCACTTAAAACAACCTTAATTTCAATATTTCATTGATAAGAACTATAATAAAACATATAATAATAACCATGTGGTCTCGAAGCAAACTAAAGTTAACTTTAAAATTTGTAAACTCATCATAATATATAGGCACATAGAATTAATTTGTCTATAGCTTTTAACGTAATTTTTCAATTGGTCCAAATATTTCCATATGAGTTATTATATTTTAAGTTTATGTTCTAAGTTTGCCCACGTTAGTTTTAATTCAATTGCAAGGTCCAGCTAGAACTACTTAGCATGACATTCTAGTTTAGATTTAGAAGCACTTTGGTTTGCTAAAAAAGGAATGTTGAGTAAAAGAATGCATTCCTAAAAGAATATTGTGTATTTGAAATATGTGAAACTATTTGGATGTGTAAAAGAAAAAAGGAAGATTTTTTTTTCTTTAAGTAAAATAAATGCAGTATAAAATAAAGTAATGGTGACAGCGACGGCGATCGCAACGACGACCAGCGATTGCACCAACAGCCAACAGTTGTGGTAAAGGAGGTTATAGGGGTAGCAAGCAAACAAGAAATAGTAGAAATGGCTCAGGCGGCCGACGATGAGTTGAGGCAGGCTATGGCCGATGGTAGCAGAGGTTTTTACTTTTTAGTGGCTGGGATCGATGGCTATAGGGTGCAAATAAACCAAGTGTTCGACAAGTTCCTCGTGGCTTAGGTCGATTATAGCTCATTCAAGATCATTTATTTAAGTAATCAAACAAGTTTGAACAATTTTTTAAATACTCGATTGTTAAATAAGCAAACTTGAACAGTTATACAATCGGCTCGTTTATGTTAATGAACAATATCAATTAAAACTCGTAAACAAGCTCGATAAGAAACTCGATATAAAACTCATTAATAAGCTTGATTAAATCTTTATTTTGTATACTTTTGCATAATTTTTAATTTATTATAATAAACATTTTTTATTTTATAAAAATTAATTATATTTTTTTATGTTAAACTCTTTCCATAGAATAAATTTGTTCATGAACAAGAGGTATTTGTTCATGTTTGCCACATTTTTTATTTAAAATGTTCATGAACAACTTGTTTATAAGATGAATCATTTGGTGAGCTTATTTGTTCGTGAACAGGCTCATTTGGTACTCTAAAAGCACTCGTTGGATGTGTTTGTGAACATGCTTGTTCTGTAGATCGAAAACACTCACTAGATATGTTCGAAATAGGCTCTAAGTAATTATCTATTAGTAAGCTCGATAAAGCTCATTTGTTTAAAGCTTGATAAGCATAAAATGAATCAAACACAAACCAAACGTGAACATCTATCATTTTGAATGAACCAAGCTTGAACACAAACAAAAAAAGCTTGAATCAAGCACGAATCATGAACAAGCACATGATCAGATCGGCTTGGTTCATTTGTAGCCCTAGGTGGCGGTAATGGCGATGGCAAGCGGCACTGGGCAAGGGTAAATGAGAAGTTGTAGGCCGTGATGGCAGCAAACTTCAACATCCAGTTGTGGTCGGCAACAGGTAGGGGTGTGAGTCAAGCTGACTCATAAGTTGGCTCAAGCTTGGCTCAATAATTGGCTCGTGAGCCGATCTCAATGAGATAACAAGCTAAACTTGAGCCATCCTTAACTAGACCCATTGGCACACGAACCAATTCATTTAAAAACATTAATATAAAATACACATAAAATATATTAGAAATGAGGAGTTCAAATATAAAGCTATTAAAAATATTTAAAAAATATATCTTACTTTCTTATATCAAGTGATTATTTATTATTTTCTTTTAATTTCTCATTCTTTCTATACTTTATTATAATAATTATTTCTCTTTTTTGTTATAAACAAGGTAGCTTGTGAGCCGACTCGAATTCATAGAATTAAGCTCGAACTTGATTAATTAATCAAGCTCAAGCTCAAGCTAGGGGTGACTCGAGCTCAACTCAACTCGTTTGGGTAGTCTATGGCGGCGAGGGTAGCGGATGAATGGCTATCGAAAACAATTGAAAAATAAATTCACTAAAAGTTTCACAATAATTCCTCTTTCATCAAACCAAACACTCAAATTTCAAAACCCATGAATTCCTTGTTTAGCAAATCAAATAGCCCCTAATATATTCAAGCCTAACAAAATTAAATAGACGGCAACACTCAAACAAGCATTCAAAACTAGAGATCCATTTTAAAAAAATTTCAAGATCATAACACCCATCAAACGTAGGGATATAATTTAGATCTTCATGATAATGATAGCTATATTGTATTCAATTAGAAACATGATTCACACATAACTTGTTTTTTTTTTTAAACTAATGTTACATCTTTCATTAGTTTTTTTATTGGCCAGAGTATTGTATTCTACTTGTAGTCGACACAATATAATTATGCAATCATAAATTTTGATACCAATTTGATGTAGATTGGTTAAGGATGTAAAGTTTCTAATGCAACATAACATGACATGTCAAATGAAAGAAAATTAAATTTACAATCCACAAATTGCATATAAGTTTAGTCAGAAAAAATGTTGACCGTAAGGATAGCAAACATTCTTTAGACGTAATTTAGTAACACCAAAATCCAAATTTTCTATAAGAAAATATCAATAAAAAAAATTTTCAACAATGACCCGAAAAACCCCAAAGGGAAAGACCAAATTTCATACCAACAAAAGAAGCCTTCTTTCAAAAGTAGCAATTCACACCTGTAAAGCAATCGAAGAGTACAAATCCAACAACCATACATAAAATGCAAGGAGAACTCAAATCATATTTCAATGTTCAGTATTCACTTATTGATTTCTATGGGTCAAAAATCTTAATTATACTTAACAAATGATTCAAAATATAAATTTATCAAAATATATAAAAATTTACTCAAAAGTACAGGTTTTAATACATCCTACATGAGTTCCCAGTTCAACAATTTTCAAGAATAATGGTGCTACACAAGCTCTGCAAACCGTCTAAGAAACAAGAAAGAGCACGTGCAACAAGTAATTAGCGGACAAAAATGAGCGAAGTTTAATAAGAGCGGGAGGGGATTAAAACTAGGAGCAAACTGCAGAAATTGAAGTAGCAGTAATAGAAGTGTGGCACAGTAACCCAACGAGAAAGTAAGTTGAAGGCTAGCAGGACAGCAAATCGGAGCAATAGGCGCACATATGTAACTAATTCTGTGGAAAGCTAGCGGCATAGCAAATAGGAAAGCTTGAGCAGCACATGGACAACAACAAGAAACAAATGTATAACAGCTGGATGAAGATAACAATAGCACAGTGAAAGAATTGGAGTGAGGAACAAATAGAAAATCCCCTTTACTGTAATAATTCAGAATTTTTTATGTTCATTGGAACTAATGGGTTGAATCACCATGTTTGTCTAGGAGTCAACATCATACATGCCTTTACAACAACAACAACAACATCAAGCCTTAATCCCACTACGTGGGGTCGGCTACATGAATCATTTTTCTCCATTGTGTCATACATGCCTTTACACTCAAAATAAAATATAAAAAAAAAACTATGAATCAATAGACATTCATTGCACTCCAAATGAACACAGACTTTCCAGATTTCCATCAAATATTTAAATTAAGTGTTTCCACATAGATGTTTCGTGCCAAAAACAACCTAAATGTGTTCAAAATGAAGCTTTTTGTCAAGTAAACTTCCGACCAGAGTACAAAGTGCACTAAAACAAGATGATATTTCCTAAATATCACATCAGCTCCTAAAGAAAAATTTCCTAGCCAATTATCATATAATAAACTTATGCAAACATTAAAAAGTTCCAAGTCTGTATCAGGAAAAAACTCAAAATAAAATCATGTCATTACAAAAAACCTAACAAAAAGCAACAATTTTAACAAACCATCCATTTCCCGAATGGCATCTTCAGCATCCCTGCGGTCATCAAAATCAATAAAAGAATAGCCTGGTGGTCTTCTTGCAACCCAAATACTGCATTTCAAATAATCACATTATCAACTTATTAGGAATATCTGATCCAAAGAAAGGAATCTTGAAATTTAAAATAAATAAGGGCCGTGAATGCATAAATTGCCTGGAAATATCGTTTCAGCAGTTGGTAAAGAACTTTGGAAAAATAAGCAAGCTAACGTAACATAACTTATGTTAGGCCTGGTAGGCAACACGTTAAATGTGGCATTGCTTCTTGAACTTATCATTCACTTATGAGGGATATGTATTACCATTTTCTAGATTCCTAATGGAATGCATGATTATTCTGTTAATTTCAGAAGTAACTACGTACAAAAAAGCAAGTTGGACCAGCTCAGGCCACGTAAAAATTGTTTCCTCAGTAGTAGCCAAACAAAATAAACTTGCTCAGTAGTTTCCATAAGAAATTAATGAATAATAACTTGTTAATTTCTCGTACATTCATTTGAATGGTTAAAGATGTGATGAATGTTTATCACGCCATAACTTAAATAATATGAAAAGTAATAATTAGACATAATTAATAACTTCAAGTTGTTTGTATCCCGTTTCACCAATATCATAAGCTTTTGGCCTGACTTAGGCTTTGATCTGGAATTAGGATACGGAAGGCTTATGGAACTGCCAGCAAACATTTGATACAAGAAGAGTAGGTCTTTTTATGAAATAGATGGAAAGATGATGGTCTCCACCTAATCTACTGACCTAAAGACTCAGCAGAAATGATGGTTTTAACAACACAAGAAGCAAATAAAGTAGCTAGCTCTTTAAATCCTCTGGCTCTACTGTAGCCGATGGATGCTTGTGCAGGATCGCCAAGAGAGGGAGCCAGGGAGAGGAGAGGAACGTGTAGCACCTGAATTCAAAAAACTGAAAGAGAAACAGGGGATTCAGGTATTGGAGGATGAAAAAATGTTTTGGGAGACTGGAATCAATTTTTCATTCAATCCAAACTTCATCTAAATTTACAGCTAAAATCACCAAACATAGGTAACATGAGTTTCCATAGAACAGTCAAAATAAGGGGTCCGTCCATTTAAGCGTGTGTTGAAAATCCATCCAAATAACATATTCTCTGAGAGTTTAGCCATGAGTAATCAAATTCATAAGCTAGTTTGATTAGAACATGAATAGTATCAATAAGTCCCATTATATACCCCCAAGCAATATGAAAGTCGATCATGAATCTGCATATAATCTCCGTGGTAGTATGGCCACAAGAAAATTTCTCAACCAACGAGAAGAGGGAAAAAGATAAAGCCAACTTATAGATCTCATTAGATAAAATGAGATCAAGTTTTCCTTAAAAGAAGACTGACAGTTTGGGACAAATGTCAGCTCTTGCAGAAAATGAGTGGGGAAAAGAGAAGAATCAAGCAAACTTCAATGACCCTTATCGCCCTAACAGCCATAACAAATGATCATGAAGCCCTGAGTCATAAAAGTCATATAAGAACAATCACAACACGAATGAACCTAAAAAGCATTAGGTGAAAAGGATTAAATGAATGCTGAGGGAGGATCTAAGGTAAAAGGAAACGAGGATGCATGATCTATGGCATGAGAAACAGATAAAAAATTGAGTAGAGGCGAACCAAACTGAAATAGCAAGGGCACCACCAAAGGTGATAAAATCGGAGACGGCATATGCCCCCACAACAAGGGGGGCAATGGCTCGCAATGAAGGTGTAAGCGCTAGGTCAACATAATAGGAAACCCGTTGGCTCAACTAAGTGAAGTTGGCGCGAGAGCGCAACAAGATCAGTGTGTGCAATGGGCACAAGGAAGCAAGTGTTGTTGAGGTAAAAGGAGCGAGCATGGTGACAAGCGCACAAGCACAAACAATGAGCACTTGGCAGTGGAGCTTCGGCAAAGAGTTATAGTGAAATGTATGAGTCAAGTGGGGTGGCAAGTCATGGTTTAGGGATTATGAATTCAAACACATGAACGCACATGAGTGTATCTTCAAAAGGGCAAAAGAGAGATTTTTTACAAGGGTGTACTTGGGGAATGAAAAGTACAAAAGACATCTAAACCATTGTCTATTTTTTTCAATCTCCACAGCTCCTTCAGAAGCGGGCAATTTAAATTTGGCATCCAACTCTAACGAGCGTCTAAAATGTCATTGGTCTCACAACTTCAAATAGTTTATCCCTCTCTTCATCAATATCCTAAGAAATTAAGGGGACTTCACCTCAACTTGTGGAAGGATCCTCTTCTATTTATGCGAAAATTATACATGCAGGTGTGTGGATTCCAAAAATTAATACCTAGACCTACTAAGAGAATTTGTAGTTCAGATGAAATTTTCAAAAAGTAAATTAGATCATAAATAAGACACTACCAAGAGATTTCACCTTCATTTAACAAGGACTTTATAACCTGGTTATAAGTTATCTATATATGTAAGTCCCTATGATTAATTACTCTTCTCAGTGATGACAGAGAACTATCGATTAAAGATAGTCGCTAGATGCTAAGTGCTTTGTATATAACAGCAACAAATTAGGTTAAGATTGAGAAATTTAACACCATAAACTTAAAATAAATGGTAAAGGAATGATAACAAATCTTATCAATATCTTATGATTTTGTCATACAGAGTTGTCAAAAAAACTATTGTACCCAACCTAAGCGAAAGATCCTTTGTGGAAACCATGAATTGCTTCATCCAAAAGGATCTTATGAACATAGAATAGAAAAATCTCATCTTTTAGGATTGAATTATCATGTATCTCCAATTTGTTATATGTATCCTAAATTCATTCTTTTGTATTACACCCCCTCCTCTATGACGCCCCTTTATAAAGACAGGGAATGTTTATTATGATTAGAAAGGGAGAAATGCTAATTACAAGGTGCAGAACTAACTACCATGTTGATATAGCTACTGAAAAATCATGACTACAAAATTCAAGGAGGCAAAGTGGATTTTGGTGTTGATTAGGTTGACTGTTGACATCAAACTAGCATCTCAATTGTTTGGCAACAATTTTATCAGTTGCAAATTCAGGCTTCCGATATATTCTCAAATATCTCTCCACCTCACCAATTATTCTTGGATTCAATATATTTCTCTTGGCAAACCATCAATCTTCTCAGGAACCTCTCAAAAAATTGTAATATACTCTTGGTCCCCTTCTCATATTCTAAGTCCTCTCAACTTGACCTTTACAAGCCTTCCCAAGTCGCTAATCTCCTAATCAAAATACCAC
The DNA here is from genome assembly GCA_019514585.1 of Dendrobium officinale. Lineage (NCBI taxonomy): Eukaryota > Viridiplantae > Streptophyta > Magnoliopsida > Asparagales > Orchidaceae > Dendrobium > Dendrobium officinale. The sequence goes on along the minus strand of CM033695.1, from coordinate 30,414,045 downwards.
AAACCAAAGTTTGCATTTGTTGACGATTTCATCTAGAAATTCATTCCCGTGCGTAAGAAAGAAGCTATGTATTTGTTTCAAACCCAAGATTTTATTATCACAATGGAATCAACCCAACTCCGCTTTGAATCCATATAAGAAGAAATCTAATAACAACATATACGTGAAAATGAGCATATACATGAAAAGATTGGAGTAGCTCCAGTGGAAGATATGATTAGAGAGAGTTGCCTTAGATGGTTTGGTCACATAAAACGTCGACCTTTCAATGACCCGGTTAGGAAAGTAGATGTATTAGATTTGACTTATGTTAAGAAAAGTAGATGTTAACCTAAAAAGACTTGGTTAAAAAATATTAAAAATGATCTTTGTTTATTATATTTAAATGAGAATTTGACTCTTAGCATGACACAATGGAGAAAAATGATTCATGTAGTTGACCCCACAGTTTATTCATGCACCCCCCCCCCCCCCTAATTGTGATTTCTTTTGTCTTCAATTGAATTTTTTTACTGTTTAAAGTATTTTTGGGACTATCCAAGATGTTCAAATTGAAAGAGGAATAAATTTATTTTTTTATTAGAATTCTTCTTATACAAAAACAACAGTGGAACTTATAGCCTATAGCAATAATACAAGAAAATGCCATGAAGCTCTATCTGCCTATATATTTTTTCTGAAATTTTACCTTCTGATCACTCCATATACTCTAAACTCATCCTCAAGATCTCGTTCACTAACTCGAGGTTCCAAGTTACCCACATAAACACGTGACATTGCTAGCAACAAACTCAGCCCTGCAAATGTAAGAATATTCCAGAATTAGAAGTAAATAATTGAAAACTAAATATAAGCAGAACAATCATACATCACCCAGACATGGTGACAAATTGCAAATCACTTTATAAACAAAAAATGCAATCCCTACGTAGTTTATTTCCAAAATAGAAGCAATAGTAATAAGAAACTACTAAAAAATTCTAGATCAGATTTCATGAATGAGGTTTTTGTCAAAGCATGGTCTTAGAAGAGTTAGATGCATTGAGGTTATTTCTCTGATTCATACTTCTATCATTTAAATCATGATTGAGGCCATCTAAACATTCTCTACAGAAATGATTAACCCAACACCAGCAATAATTAACCCAATAAAGAAATGACTGCAGGTCAAAACAATCCAGAAAAGATTATTAACTTAGGCCTCCGCTGGTGACGACAGACAAAATTTAAAGAATTGACAATCAGATCTATTGGGCACGTTATGACTTTGAAACCGGTATTTAAAATACCATAGAAAAGGAACTTGAAATTTAAAAAGGACTTTCCCAGAAATCCTCAAATATCAGCAAACAAGTACATCTGGAATGAAAACTTCGAGGGCAAGGTGAAAGAGCGGAGGATACTCACGCTACCTTGATCCTTTCAGGTCAGAAAGATTTGGAACCCTAACGAGTGAGAAGCAAGCAACGGAGAAAAAAGGCGACGCGTCGAAGAATCTGAGTCGGGAAAACTGGAACTCAATAATCCGTAAGATAAGGTCAAGGCGGCCGACCTGCCCTACTGTCGGTGATAGAGGTTTTGGTTTTTTATTCTCTTTATCTTTTTTTAAATGTTTATGTCATAGAGGTATAATTGTGTCAAGAGCTTTAACTAAAGTCTTTCTTTTGGGTCAATTTTTTGTTGCTTTTAAAATAATTGTTTAGCTCAAAAAATTAAAATTTTTATACTTAAAAGTTGCTTTAAAAAGCAACAAAAAAATTTTTTAGAAGCCCAATGCTTCTTTTGTGACGGCTTTTTATTGCTTCTTAAAATATTTTTTTGTGCAAAAATTAATTTTTGTACTAAAAAATTGTTTTAAGAAGCAGTAAGAAAGTCATCCCAAACGACACCTAAAATCTGATTTTGGATAGATTGCACAATAAAAAAAAATTATTTATTTATTATTTTTAATAAAATTTTATTTTTAAAAAATTTTAACATATTTAAAAATTTTATTTTCTCCACAGCAATGTTGTAGTTATCTTTATAAAAAATTGTTGTTTTCAACCCTAAGTCAAATTTAAGTTAGTCCTAACTTGAATCATCATCTTACATAGTTCATTAATTGTAAAAAGTTTTGACAACTTGGTAGATGGGATTCAAACATACATACAATAAAAAAAATTAATATAACAATAATACTAATATTTAAGAGTTGTACTTATCTTTATTTATTTGAAGTGATTTCTTATTATTTCTCTTAATTTATCATTTTTTATTATGTTTTATAATAAAGATTTGAAAAAAGAGTTATATCTTCTCTTATAAATAAGGTGGCTTGTGAACCAACTAGAACTCATTGAATTAAGCTCAACCTCAAACTTGATTAATAAATCAAGTTGAAGACGAGTCGAGCTTAACTCGACTCATCTGCACCCCTAGTTTGGGATAAGACATTATGATAGCAGTTTTTTTAAATGGAACTCCTCATAATAGCAAAAATTTGACAAAATATACTCGTTATTTGTTTTCTCTAGAAAATACATCTGTAAATTCGTTCCATACTAACTTGAGCCTATTGTATTCATGAACTGATCATTTAAGCTTATCTTGATAAAGACTGGCTCCAATCGATTAGAAATTAAGCTTTAAGTGAAACCTTAATTTGAAAACAAGACCGATCGACGAACCTCACTGGAGTTCGCATCATGAGACAAGGAAGAGGAACATGAACTCTAATCCATAACCGAAGATTGGAGGCTCACAACTGGATGGGAGCTAGGGACCAGTGAAATGGAACAGGAACACTGGGGAAGGAATCATGGGAGTTGTGTGTGGAAAGGAAGGTTCAAATGAAGTTCAAATATATATATATATATATATATATATATATATATATATATATATATATATATATATATATATATATATATATATATATATATAAAATTAAGTTCAAACATTGTTCACATTTTTGCTTGAACTAGGTTTGAATAAAATTCAAACAAGGTTGATCAAATCCTATGCAAATCTTAGGGTGTCAATTTCGGGTCACGGGTCGTGTTCGGGTCGAACCCGGAACTGACCCGGCACTGTTCGGGTCAACCCGAACCCAACCCGCTTCGGTTATGATCAACCCGATACAACACGGATTTTTTCGTATTTGGCTGAAGCACGCGAGAAAATGAGGAAGATATAGTGAGCTCCCGTCGCTACTACCATTTCCGGCGAGGCGGTAGCGGCGGCGGTAGCGGCGGCAGCGATGCGGCAGCAACGCGAACTCGCGGTGCAGCAACAACTCGACACGAACTAGCGGTGCGGCAGGAGCAACGACGGCGGTGCGGCAGCAACAGTGGCGGCGGTGCTGCAGCGACAGTAGCGGCGACTGCCTCGAAGGAGGCGAACTGGTGACTCGACAGCTGACAGACTGAGTGACTGCAACTCGACGCGTCAGGTCATTTCGCGGGTTTGGCGGGCATGCCGGGCAACAGAAACGGGCAGAATCATTTCCGGGTCATTATCAGGTTTCCAGGTCAACCTGAACCCGACTCGTTTGCTAACTGGGTCGACTTGAACCCGAACTTTTCCAGGTCGGGTTCAGGTCGTGTCAAAAATTGGCACCCCTAGCAAATCTTATTCAAATGTTGTGTGAACAAATTGTGAATTCGAACTTGTTTGAACCAAATTTGTTCACAATAATTACTACGCATATACAAAGAGGTGTAATTTAATCCAAAATAAATTTCCTGGCATATTTCTCAGAAAAATGAAACAACTAACATTTTTCTCTAAATTTAGGAATTAAAAGGTATTTAAAGTCAAATTTCTCTTTTTATGTTATTGGGAAAGTTGACTTTATGTCTCATAACAATGAAAATTGAAAATATGTTTGTTATTTATATTCATGAGAAAAATATGTCTAAAATTTTATTTCAGACTACAAATACCCTTGTATAGACAAAATGACATTCCACCTGTTTGCTTTCTATATTTTTTAAGTCTTTGCATTTTGTTCATTATTTTGTCACTCATAAGTGACCCCACCGTTTCAATTTGATATTTCTTGGTCCTTTGGTGACTTAGGCTTTGTTTGGGACGGCTTTTTTATTGCTTTTTAAAATGGAGTTGTAGTACAATTTTTTTAATTTTTGTACTAAAACTTCGTTTTCAGAAGCAATAAAAAAACAGTCCCAAACGAAGCCTTAATCAACATGGGTACTATTTTTAAAATATTTTTCATCATGTATCATTGATTATGTCATTTTGATAAAGCTTTAACACATAGCTAGATATAATATTAAAAGTTATGTTTTGAACATTATTAGAACATGTCGTGCGAATTATGTATAGACCTTGTTCATGTTTGAACGTAATTCAAACCATGTTGTTCAATCATTATTCGAACCATGTTTGAAAATGACTCAAGTCATATTTAAATATGACTAGTACCATTTTAAAAAATGGTTTGATCCATATTCAAACACATGTTATAATAATAATAAAGTTATATGGTAACCAATTATTTTCAAAAGATAAATCAAGTATTAAAATTCTTATAATATATGAAGAATAATGGAAAGATGATAGAGAATTATTTTGAGCATTCATCGAAAAATAGAGCAAATGATTAATAGTGTAGATAAGTATTTCTATTGAAATTTTCATACATCTTATATATAAAGTGATGGAGATTTAAAAATCAATTTAGTTTATGATTGGAGGTGATGTAAGATAAGGAGACCTGATAAGTTACCTAACTTATGCATATGGTGGCTTAATTATTCATTTCCTCTACTCCACTGCAACTACATCAATTTTGTACCTTTTCATTTACACTATTTGATCTCTGCTATTTGCATTAGTTTTGTTAATATTGTCTATCTACCTTCGTCATGTATACTTACATTGTAATTTTCTTAGTATGGTTGAATAAAGAAGATGAATAGTAAGATATAGTGCTTCTTCTTGATATTGTAATCTCTCTGTTTTCTTGTTGAATTTTAAATACAACAACCAGCAAGTAAATTCAACATGGTATCAGAGATGTAGGTTTTTTTTTTTCCCTTCCCTTACTTCTCTGATGGTTTTTTTGTCTACGTCATCCCCTTCAAATGTGTCTGATACCATCTTTTCTTCCCCAGCTATTTCCACTACACCTTATCTTAAATTTTTCATGTACAACATCATGACCATGGTGCCAGTCCAATTAACCTCTGATAATCATTTAATCTGGAAGTCTCAACTTCTAAATTGTTCACTGCAAATAACTTTGAAGGGTATCTCACTGGCTCCACTGTTAAACCACCTAAACAGCTCTTATCCTTGGATGGAAATACTATTACAAATAATCTCTATGCAACTTGGATGCTCATTGATCAATATTTAGCCTCAGCCTTCTATTCCACAGTGTCTGATTCTTTGTTGCCTTACATTCTTAATCTTGATTCCATACATGATATTTGGGTAACCCTTGAACGAAGGTTGTAGTCTACAAATCGACCCATAATTCAACAACTCAAGAATGAAGTACATCAGTTGCAACTTCGTGACAAAATTATTTTTCAGTACCTCTCAGATATTAAATATAAGGTGGATGCCATTACAGCAGCTGACTCCTCTATAGATGCTAAAGATATTGTCCTTTATAAGTTAAATGGCTTGTTGTCCACATTCCAATCATTCAAAACTATCATTCGCACCAAGTTACACTCTATTACTTTGATGATTTATATATGTTGCTCTACAGTGAAGAACTACATATTGCTATTGTTCCATTCTTGATTCCACTGTAGCATCAACTGCGGATCCAAACTTTGCTTTGGCTTCCATTAGAGACTCATTCCATAGACGTTCTTCCTTTGTTTCTAGTGTTCATGGACGTCTACCTGTTGTCCTTCCCCCTTCAGTTCGTGGATCCTCTATCCTTTCTTCACCTGGCTGTTTTAATTCCTCTTCAGCTTGTGGTGGCCGTCGATCTCGTTCATATATTGAATGTCATATTTGTGAGAAATCTGGTCATTCTGCAATTAATTGTTGGCATAGACATGACTCAGCCTACAATACCTCACTGCAAGCTTACATTACAATTGATAGCTCCCAAACTGCATATTGGTTCTTAGACTCAGGAGCTACATTAAACCTTACTTCAAATTCTGCTCATCTTCACAATGTTCAACCTTACAGTGGTCCATCTCATGTAACACGTAGGCAATGGACAACAAGTCATTGTAGCCAATATAGGTCAAGGATTACTTCCTACTCCACACCGTAAGCTACATTTACCTAAAGTCCTTCATGTTCCCTAAATCTCACACAATTTACTTTACATTCATAAGCTTACTACCGATAATCCCAATTTTGTGGTTCTTGATGCTAATGTTTTTTTATCAAAGACTCTCAAACCAACAAGACTCTTCTCCAAGGACCCAATCAACATGGTCTTTATCCAATTAACTTACACACATCTACTTATCCCCAGTCTTTTTCATCCTCTACTACAGCATTCGTTGCATTGCCTCCGTCCAAATCTATTTGGCATCAAAGGCATGGTAATTCATCTACTTCAACACAACATCTACTCTCCACCATCTTACCAACCAATTCTTCCTCCTCTACTTCTTTACATTGTAATGGATGTTCTAGAGCAAAGTGTACGCGTTTATCTTTTCCTTTATCTACTACTACATCAAAACAATGTTTAGAGCTTATTCATAGTGATATATGGGGGCCTTTCCCAACTTTATCAATGTCATCGTCTCATTATTATGTCATATTTGTTGATGATTAAAGCCGCTACTCTTTGGTTTATCCTCTACATCATAAATCAGAAGTTTTCTCCAAATTTATACATTTCATAAGTCTTGTTGAACGCCAATTTCGAAAAATCCAAAAAAAAAATTAAGAACTAATGGAGCAGGTGTATATGTCAATAAAACCCTTCAAAATCATCTTCTTAACTTTGGCAATATTTATCAACAGAATTGTCCTTACACTCCTCAACAAAATGGAATTATTGAAGGAAAACATAGACACATTTTACAAAACGTTCTAGCTCACTTTTCAATGCACATTTACCTTCCAAATTTTGGGTAGATACTCTTTTAACTATTGTTTATCTCATTAATTATTTTCCTTCTAAAACCACTCATAATATCACACCTTATGAAATCTTATACAATCAACCACATAATTATAATCATCTTCGAGTTTTTCGATGCCTATGTTATTCTTGGCTTACTCCTCATCTCTCTCATAAATTGGCCCCACGCTCCAACTGTTGTATTTTCTTGGCTATGCCTCTCATGCCAAAGGCTATAAATACTTTGATTTCAACACATGTAAAGTGTAGACTTCAAGAAATGTGGACTTCCATGAGACCATATTCCCTTTCAATACTAAATAAACACCACTTGCACCTCCACCTATTGAGGGTAGTGCTAACATTATACCCCTCCACATTAATTCCAATCGCATATATCTTAACATCTACGTCTCTAGCAATTCTCTCTGATTCAAGAAACTCTTATAACTCTAATGCAATAAATTTCAGCTTCAGCTCTAACACTATTGTAGCCCAATTGAACTCCACTTCATCACCCACTAAAACATCCACCTCCGTAATCCCTCCAATCCCTCCTTGTTCAAGGCATTCCATGATCACAAGAGCACAAACAGGAAAATTGAAATCGAGACAAATCTTTGACCTACAACATATACTCATTCCTACCAATCATACTGGCTTTACACAAGCAGTTAAGTATTCAACTTGGAGAGAAGACATGAGCAATGAATTTGAAGCATTAGAAACAAAGGGAACATGGGTCTTAGTTCCACCAAAATCAGACCACAACATATTGGGCTGAAAATGATTATTTAAAACAAAATTTAATTCAAATGGCTCAATAGCAAGCTATAAGGCTCGACTTGTCGCTCAAAGCTTTAAGCATGAGCACGTCCTAGATTATTATAAAACCTTTAGTCCAGCAGCAAAATTTTATATCATTCAAATTCTTCTGATTGTTGCAGTGAGTCACCACTAGCCTATCTTACTATTAGATGTGTCAAATGCTTTTTACAAGGACCACTCCACAAAATTGTTTATATGAAGCATCCATCTAGATTCATTGATCTACAATTTACACATCATATTTGTCTATTAAAGAAGGTCATCTATGATCTCAAACAAGCACCTCGTTAGTGGTTTCAACTTTCTCTTCATATCTTCTTAACTATGGCTTTAAATTGATCAATACATATCCTTCTCTTCTATTATTTCACCGAGATTCAGTTCAACTCTACATTCTAGTCTATGTTGATGGCATATTGCTCATTGGAAATCCTCCATCAGAGATTGATAAACTCCTAGCAGCTTTACAATCCAAATTATGCATGCAAAAGCTAGGCACATTTAACCACTTTTTAGGATTACAAGTTACTTATATGCAATATAGTCTGCACCTCAATCAATCTACATATGCAGCTGAAATTTTGCATAAAGTAGCTATGTCCAGTTTCAAGATTGTGCTTACTCCTCTACCGTTAAAAATCTCAGCTAAAGATCATAATGTGCCTCCATATTCATGTCTCGAGCTCTACCGGCAACTTGTAGGATCACTATAATACTTGATAACTACTCGGCATGAATGCAGTTAATTTTCTATGTCAACACATGCATAGTCTGGTCCAATCCCACTTTCAGCTTCTCAAATGCATTCTGCATTATGTTCAAGGCACACTAAATATTAGTCTACCCATTACTCGATTCAATCTTGTTATGACGGGCTTTGTCAATTCTAATAAGGCAACATATCAGATTGATCATCAATCTATCACATGTTAATGTGCCTTCCTTGGCACCACTCTCATCTCTTGGACAGTTAAAAAGCAAACTTCATTTGCTATATCTTCAACGGAAGCCAAGTATAAAGTTCTCTCTACTACAGCCTGTGATATCATTTGGCTCAGATGACTACTGACTGAATTTCAGATTCCTACATCCCAACCAACTAAACTTTACTGTGAATTTGGTTTTCATTTCATTCAGGACTGTATTATGTGCAACATATTTGGTTCATCATATCTCCGCTCAATATCAACATGTCGATCTTTTCACAAAGGCTCTCAATGCTATTAACTATTCACAATTATGTGATAAGTTAACAATACAATCAGCTATTGTTACCTTGATAAGTTACTTAACTTATGCATATGCCTACTCAACTATCCATTTCCTCTGTTCCACTACAACTGCATCAATTTTGTACCTTTTCATTTACACCGTTTGATCTATACTATTTGCTTCGGCTTCATTAATCTCTAACTGCCTTCTTCATATAAACTTACATTGTAATTGTCTTCTTGATATTGTAATCTCTTTGTTTTCTTGTTGAATTTTAAATACAACAACTAGCAAGTGAATTCGATCAACAATGTATCACTTTGCATATCAAATTCCACAATTTCAATCTATCCAACTAAGCTACTTATGAATTACTATCTTTTTTTTTTTTCTTGAATAAGATATCCTTACACATTCAACAATAACCTTCCAAATGTATGTCCATTTATTCTACAAAGATTTAAGATTCAATTTTTTATGAAAATAAGGAATCATATCATCATCTTCCTCAAGTGTGGGTGATCGATGATGTGAATATATGACAAGTAAAAGTAAGTGATGTTGTGGACATACAAGCTATATATGATATTGATTCCACAATCTATTGCTTGTAGTAGTCATATTTATTTGGTGATATTTGTATTATTGACTTAAAATGAAGTGTCATGGATGCATTTCATGAATAGATTGAGGAAGTTAATAAGGAGAGCAAATAATTTAGTGTTTAACTCTTAACACATAATAATATTGCTAATGCCTTATCGTCCATTTTCATGGAGTCACATTGTGAAGCTTGCACTCATTATGTTGCTATGAGTATCATGAAAATTTTTAAAATTAATAGTTCTCATGAGGAATATCAAAGGTTTATATAAACATTTAGTTCTATAAGTATTTTGATAAAATGTGTCAAAAACCTAACTATAATGCATATATAAAAAAATGAAGTGAGTTTGAGATGTGGGTTCATACTTCTTCCTTTATTATGTGGCTTCAAAAATATTTTTCAAGAGTTCATGACCTTATTATGTGACTATTTTATAAGATATTTTGAGGTTCACAATGTAAAAATAGCTATTTGACAAACACACCAACACAATGACAAAAATAATTCCTATAAACGAATTTAAAAAGTACTAAGGAACCTCCTGAATAAGGCCTATTTTTTTATTATATACCCTATATTATTCAATATTTATTACATATCCGTGATGGCAATGATGTAGGCATACTATATGTAAAAAATAGGTGATGATGTGAATATATGACATGTAAAAGTAAGTGATCTTGTGGACATACAAGCTATATATGATGTTGATTCCACAAATGATTCAATGCTAAAATGTACATTCAAGATTGGATTACAAACCCAATTTTTGATCTACCTAAAACTAACAAACAATTAATGTATTCTAATTCTTCATATACATGGGGGGTAAAAGCAATAATTCAAGTTATGGGTAACACATGAATAATTCTTGTCCTATAAGATTTAATACCTCAAATTCAACGACTGTATATATAATATCATCATCCTTGAGCTTATCCTTAGTTTAATTGCAAGTTGGGTAGCTTTTTATGAGCAAAAAGGAGTTGAAATGTGAGGTTACATATATATGCAATAAAAACATTCAATTCAAAGTGAATAAATATATTAAAGAAGTATGGTATATTCATAGCACTTCAAAGAAATGCTTATAAAGCTAGCAAGTTAAGAAATTGGCAAACTTAAATATGTTTGAAATCAAGAGCCTTGAATTGGAATATTATTTTATCTAGTATGATAGATCGAAAGACCACATATAAGTTTAACTTGGCTTCATTAGACATATAATTAAGAAGAATAAACTCGATGGATAATATTATAACATGAAGCCAAAGCAATATTATCATATATGAAAAGAGGCTATGACATTGATTAATCTTATGGGAAGGTTTGGAGATATTGTGAGCAAGTTATCACCAAAATTAGAGGGTCCCCTAAAGCATCATTTTAGAAAGTACAATCATACTATATCATGCTATGAAAAATCATAGGATAATTATTAGTATTTAGCTTGGTAGTGAAGGACTTCTAAAATATGTTAACTTCTTTTTGAAGTGTTTGTATTCAATGATTCAAAAATATACATGTCATCCAGTGTTATGTGTGAATGGAATATTTTTTTGAATCCACGTTGTGGAGGTTCTTTGCTTGTGATAGTGGCATAAGATGCTAATATTCATATTTATTTGGTGATATTTGTATTATTGAATTAAAAATGAAGTGTCATGAATGTATTTCATGTATAGATTAAGGAAGTTAATAAGCAAAGTAAATAACTTAGTGTTTAATTATTAACACATCCTAATATCGCTAATGCCTTATCGTTCATTTTCTTGGAGTCACTTTATGAAGCTTACACTCATTATGTTGCAATGAGTATCATGAAAATTTTTAAAATAAATAGTTGTCATGAGGAATATCCCTTGGCTTCAAAGGCTTATAGAAAAATTTAGCTCTATAAGTATTTCGATAAAATGCGTCAAAAACCTAACCATAATGCATATAAAAAAGATGAAGTGAGTTTGAGATGTGGCTTCATTCTTTTTCCCTAAAAATTGATACAACTTGATGATGATCAATATTTTAATGAGCTTTACTAATATTTTTCAAGAGTTCATGATCTTATTATGTGACTATTTTACAAGATATTTTGAGACTCACAATTTAAAAATAGTTATTGGATGAACACACCATCACAGTGATAAAAAATAATTTTGATAAAGGAAATTTAAAAAAAGTATTAAGGAAACTCCTGAATAAGGCCTAATTATTTTATTATATACCTTATATTATTCAATATTAATTACTCCTTGATGGTGATCTTAATAGTGATGTTTATTTGTAGGATAAGACATCTACATGTAGAATATTCATTGCTATGGGTCTTAGTTGTGACCATGTATTGATTATAGCTCAAAATTAGGCTATTTGTTATTATAATTTATGTTAAAAATTCTATATCCATCAAGCATGGTTATGTATATATATTGAAATCATATATCCTATCTAAAGTGAATGAAGCTAAAGAGTAGCCTTTCAAGGAAAAATAGAAAGCTTTCAAAGATGGAGAAGAATATGGTATAACAAAGGTGTAGTTACTATGAAGTGAGAGATTATAACCAAAATTACTTACGAGGTCAAGCACCCATCACTTTCATAACAGTTTTAATCTTATTATTCTTTTGATTATAAGAATATTATATTTGCATAGATTTAATTTAATTCATGAAATAATATCACTTATTTGTTGTGCAATGATGTAATGCTTGCATTGCGAAATTTTATAGTGGTTAGTTTGCACTCTATTATATGTCACAACCTAACCTAATATGACTTACAAACAAGTCATTTTGAATGATGATAGACCAAGCCCAAGATCTAAATTTTGAAAACTTTTCAAATTGTTGCAATTTAAAATAGATAATAGAGCTTCTAATTAACTTCTAGTAAAAAAAAAAAAAAAACTCATTCATAATTTATTTCCTTTCATTCATCTTCAAAAATTATTTACAACAACTTATACATTATATTATATATCTACAGACTAGAACAAAGGAAATAAATAAATAGCCATGATTGTACCAAAATCTCAGAAAATATCTATACAAACTAAAACCAATCAAAACCTACAACCTCAACTACTCAAGCTACTCATTGCTCTATCTAAAATAAAATGCAGAGTAAGTGTGAGCCAATACAACTCAATGGGTCACACTATCAACCTCAATCCTCAATAATTAACTCACTATGCATTTAATTGAAATAAAAGTAGTCAATGGTAGGTTATTGTACTTAAAAAAATAATGCTTATTAATAATTAATAATATTAAATACAATTTGAGTTAAAGTAAATAAACAAATACTTCATATGTTAGAGTAGAAAGTAACAAAATTCCTCATTCCCTTATACCTCCCATGAGAAGTAAATATCAAAATTCAACATTTATGACTTCATAGCATATCAGAAAATATACTCTTATAACTCTCAGTGCTTAGCATATATCATATTCATAAATTTAAGCCTTATAACTCCTTGTGCATTCAACACCAAAACTTCCACCACACATCAAATCTCTTTAGAAACACATATTTTAAGCTGATAAGAATATATATATATATATATATATATATATATATATATATATATATATATATATATATATATATCAACACATTGAAATAAAATAAATTTAAATAAATCATTTTTAAAAAGTGCACCTAATGCTTTATCGGTAGGCAACAAATTCAACTATTGATGAGCAAAATTTCATAGTTTTTGAATTTTATATGATTATCAAAGAATATTTAAAACACTATTTTGAAGTTTTAATTGTAATACAATATTTTTTTAGGGTTAAAATTATTTTCTAATTTGATAAATATGGAGCACTTTTTAAATTAGCAAGAGAAGTTTTTTTAAAGACCTAAATATCCATAATAGTCATATCTACAACATACATAAAGTTATAAGGTGAAAAATTTAATATATGTAAAATTATTCTTATTTATAAATTTAATCCAAAAAACTCAAAAATTTTATTTTTGAAAATTGAAATAGTCAGAAAATAACTAATTTCAATCCATACAACTTCTCAAATTGGACCACTAGTAGAAAATGAATCAGAGTGGCCTAAATCCTAACTTTCTCTCTTTAAAAATTATTCCCTCACTAGCTAGTTGCCTTTGGGGAAGAAATAGTTTTTAATTAAAACAAAATGAGTGAAAATTGATATTTTTATAAAATTTGGACCTAGCGTCGTGGCACACAAACCCTCAATATCTCAACGCTCCCCACTGGGGAGCATAAAGCCGCATTGTTACCCCCAAAATTATAGCTATGATTTTTTATAAAGCATCCAATCAAAATTATTGGTAAAAACTGTCAAAATCAAACAAGTGAATACTAGTTGACCCATTGATTGGAGAATGAATGACATGAATAGGATGATGGGCTGATGAGCTTTCCTTTAAATACTATGATTTAATGTTATCATCTACTAATTCACGTGATACACTAATTAGGAGTTATAAAGAGATCATTACTATGCTTATGGGAAAAGAAGGACGACACTATTTACTAAGCCAACACTTTACTAATTTTGATACTAACACTGAAAAATACCGTGATAATCAAAATTTTTTACTTATTTAGTGTGACTACTGAAATACATGTTTGGAGACATTATTTTTATTATTGTATGAATGTATTAGTACTGCACATATTTATTATTATTGTATTATTCTATCGCTCCTGCCACTGGATTATTATTGTTACTGATTTAAATACTGATACTATTTAATACTACTAATTCAATGTACTAATATTAAGCATGTAATATATTTAGCACGTGATATAGAATACATGAATAACATGTGTACATTCCTATATGATTTTATTACATTAATTTGATTTTTACAGTCTTTACCAATAATTTTGATTGGATACTTTATATGATTTATGTACTGATTGATATTACAGATACGACGATTACTTTATAGATTTGACGCCTGTACTAGTTTATAACTTTACTAACTTATGTACCATAGTGTTTTATTGTTTACAAATTCTATTGCTATTATGTTTGAGATTTATTATTTATGCACTGATTCAATGATCATATGAATGCAACTGTTATGATTTAACTATTGACATGTATATTGCTCATTTGCAGTGCTTTGAATTCAGTTATAGGTTTTGGTGACATGCTGGGCTTTTTAAGCTCATTATATATGGTTAAATAATTTTAGGTCAGGGAAGGACAGCAGGAGTATGAGGTTTGTCAGGATTTCTTCAGGTTCAAGTTCTTTTTATTTTAGTTATTCTTTTACATTCAGGACATAGTAATTGTGATATGATTATATAGATCATAAGTAGTATATATGATTTTTGTGAATGAATATAGATGTGTATATTGATGTTTTAAATTATAGAATATATTTTACTGTTTGATAAATGGTATTATATAGCTATGGTTGTTGTTTATTAAAAGATTATAAGAATAATTCTTTTAAATTAATTTCTAGGACATCACAATTGGTATCAGAGAATAGTTGTTGGAAGAATTAATTATTACAAGAGCTGTAGGAATTTATTGAGAGTTAGGTAGATTAATGTGCATTATTTTGCATGCATAATTGAATGACATGTGATAGAATGAACTACATGACTGTATGATTTTTGATGAGTTTTGATTTAATTTTGATTTGATTTGACTTTTTATTGTACGGATTTGATTGATATTGATTTTATGCTCAAATCCTTAAGGAAAATGCTGAGGACGACATTTTCTTAAGGTGTGTAGATTATGATAGCTTGTATTTTGACTTTGTCAACTTTTTTTTAGAGTCATTATAACTCCAAATCGCAATCCATCTGATCATAGTATTTTACTTATATTAATTTTTTCATAATTTTTGAAAATGAATACAGATGTGTACATTAATGTTTTAAATTATAGAATCTGTTTTGTTGTTTATTGCTGATAGATGATATTAGATAGCTCTGATTTTTATTTATTAAAAGATAGCTGAATAATTATTCTAATTTAGATCCCGGGGCATCACATTTGGAAACCTTTTGGTAATCCAAATTGTGATTGAACCTTCCACTAGCGCTTTGGGTTCATAATTTGGACTCATTTGGGCTCAGATTGAGTCGAATTTGGTGTCGTTGGATTTTGTATTCTCAAGACATTCAGTTCAACTGTAAGTTTGCTGAAATCAGAGTTCGAATGGTCCCAATTTTAATCTCATAAATTTCCAACTTAAAATTGCCTTGAGATTCATGCCCGATCATGAAATTTTATTTGATGATGTATCAATTCTATTATGAGATATAAAGTCAGAATTCACATCCAAAAAATTAAGTGCATAGATCTCTCATTTTTATTTGTGAAAAATTTTTCAAGCACACAAATCAATAAGAAATGGATAAAAATAAAATGAATAAATCATAATATAAAGTTAGTACTTATCCCTAATAAGCAGCAGCATCAATTAAAGAGTCACGCACTGAACTAGTTGACCTCCTAACCGCAAAACAGTTGCGGCGGTCGGGTTCAGCAATATATCCGAATGACGTCAAAATCCACTCCCGCGTTATTGCGCCCTGACAAGAACCCGTCCTCATTCAACGGCTCAGATATCACCACCTGTCTTCCTTATGTAGTCCGTTGCGCGCCTCCTATGTATTCCCGCTCCGCTTCTTCCCACACCCGTTCCGCTTCCGTTCTTCTCTCCGCTTTAATCCAACTATTCTGTAGTCAGGTTCCATTCCCGCTTGCTAAGATGGCATTTCTCCAACTCCCCGCCATGGATTATCCGCTCCTGCTCTGTTAAATTCTCCACCGGTCGCCAAAACTATGATCTCTTTTCAAGCATGAGCTCCCCTGTTCGGTACAAAATCCGCGCTCTGCATCGCCATGGACGGCGCCTTCCTCCACGCCAGCAAGGGTAAGAGGGATGAGTGGAGTGAGGGCGGGGTTCTATCGCTCTTAGAGATCTATGAATCCAAGTGGCTAATTCGTAACCGCGCCAAACTGAAAGGCAGTGATTGGGAAGACATCGCCCGCCAGGTCTCGATCCGATGCTCCACCTCCAATGCTCTCAAGACACCCAGCCAGTGCAAGAACAAGATCGAGTCCATGAAGAAACGGTACCGTGCCGAGGCTTCCGCAGCAGCTGAAAATCCTAGCTCGTGCTCTTCCTGGCAGTTCTTCACTCGCATGGATGGATTGCTCAAGGGCGCTTCTCATTGCCCTAGCACGCCGAAATCCGATAATAATCGAAAAAACAACTTCGATTCGGGGGTTCCTGCTAAGGTGGAAGAGGTTGATGTGGAGGTGGGTGGTGGGAATTTGCATGAAAGCCACCGGGAACACGGATCCAATAGTTCGGCAAAAGGTTTTGGTGGACAGAAAATGAATGATGAGATGAAGGAGAGTAGAGGGAGTGATGGTGATGTTAGTACTTCAAGGTTAAAGGAGGTGGTGGGGGATGGTAGAATTTCGAAAAAGAGAAGGGGATTGGGAAATGAGATCGCAGAGAGCATTCAGTTTCTAGCTCATTCCATATTAAAGATTGAGCAGGGAAGGATGGAAATGTTTAAGGATTCTGAGAAGCTTAGGGCGGAGGCGGAGATTAAGAAATGGGAGATGGAGCTAAAGAGGACAGAGATTATTTCGAAAACACAGTTACAAATTGCTAAACTAGCCATGAAGAGGTTATATGGGAAGAACAATGGACAGGATGGCTCCCCTATGAAGACTGAGCTCGATATGTTGTCAAGGAGGGAAGTAATGGTCAGTTTATTTTACCATCTTTACTAATTGGTAGTAAATCTGGAAGCTAATGCTATTTTTTTAAAATTTAACTTGTTGAAGGAGCTTTGCTATGAATTATATAATTTTTTTATTACAATATTAAAAGAAAGTGATACTATGGCTGCATGAAACCACAATTTGATAATTAAGGTGGTTGTTTATCGCATAGCTTATTGCTTTTGAAGGCATTTGCTACTCTATACTGTGGCGTTAGCATTCTCCGGAAATTCACAAAACCTACACCACTTTACTTATTTCAGAACTCATGGCTAACTTTAAACAAGTAGAGTAGCCAAATTTTGTAGGCTTATAATCACAGCTTCCTGTATTGGCATTCCAACGTGTAGCTCTGCACATTAAGGGTTTTAGGATCTTCTCTTAACTGTAGTGTTTTGCTACCCAGTTTTAAATGATTGAGTTTTGACTCATATTGGTTGACGCTTGAGTTTGAATCAAACAAACCTTTTTTATTGCAGGAAACTAGAAATAGGATTAAATCAAATTTGAGTAAACGATGCTAATAGCATCAAATGTGAAAATAGCTTGTGAGATCAAAATGATGACGAATATGGGGTAATTGAGTGATGGATACATAATCAATAGTGCAAAAAAAAGGGTATAAATATGGGATAAAAAGAGTTTGAAGGAAGAAATAAAAATAGTATGGATTGTGTTTCAAAAACATAGTTGAGGATGTATGAATGCAAGTGCTAGTGTTTTACTAGTCGAATCTCTCCTTTTCACCCCACTTCACTTTTTGTTGCACCTATTTTCATCTGTCAACTCTAACTCTCTTTCTCTTTTCTGCCTCACTCTAATAATCAAAAAATCCCTCCCTTCTCTATTGATGTGTGCCATCTGTGTTGCCGCCTGCCACGTTGGGTGTCTGCTCCATGATATCCAGCTGCTAACCGACTCCTGAGCACTTTTAGTTACTTTTAGTAATATTAGTTATTTTAAAATTAGTTATCTTAATCCCCGTTTAGCCGTATTTAGTAATAGCTTCTAGAGTTTAAAAGTTGTATTGGGACAGGAGTATAGACAGACGAAGATATACAAAGAAACTTAATACAGTTTTACTATTCCATTGGAAGTTCGAACTTCCTCCCGGTGCTACTCGCCGGCGGCTTCGTTAGAGTTGGTATCAGAGCTAGGGAGTCGCAGTAATGGCGGAAGGTAGTAGCCGCACCCGACCCGACGACGATCGGAGTCTTGATGCGTTGTGGGAAACGCATCTTCAAACGTCCAAGCAATTGGATGAACTGGTTGATGCTTTTGCTAGATTTGCCGATGACATGAGAGAAGAGATGAGACAGATCAGGACGGCGACTCAAACGAACATTCGCCCAGGAGTTCCGGCAACCATACCAGATCCGCCCGGGCAGGTGAGGAGATTTCGAGCAGAGCGGAGACATTTGGTCGGAGCTAACGACAGCGCTGAGTCAGGTGGAAGTGAATCTCCAGGCATGGAGTTCTCGGGAACTGACGAGGAAATCAGGACACACCCAACCGAGTATCGTAGGAGACACAGGCCGCGCAGACAAGAAGGTGAGTTGCCGCGCCTTAAAATTGACATTCCCTTCTTTGACGGTAGACTCCACATCGAAGATTACCTGGAGTGGGAAGGATCGGTGGAAAACTTTTTTGGATACATGGAAATCCATCCAGATAAGCAAGTTAAATACGTCGCGTGTCGTTTGAAGGGGGGTGCCAATGCGTGGTGGATGCAACTGGTTCAAAGCCGACAGCGCGAAGGCAAGGGTGTAATACGCAGCTGGGTGCGTATGAAACACAACTCATGCGGCGACATTTCCTCCCTACCGATTTCGAACAGCTGCTTTACCTTCAGTACCAGAATTGCAAGCAGGGAAATCGCAGTGTTAGCGACTACACTGAGGAATTTTACAGATTGAGCGCCCGAAATAACCTTTCTGAATCCGATAGCCAGCTAGTTGCACGCTATATTGGGGGATTGAAGGATTCGCTTCAGGACAAACTGGAACTTAACTCGGTGTGGTCGGTATCTCAGGTAGTCAATTTCGCCTTGAAGGCGGAAGCACAGGCTCAAAGAAAGAATAGACTAATTCCACCAAGACGTGCAGCTCAAGAAGGTGATTACGGGTCTTGGAAAGGTAATACATCCAGTCTGAGGAATTCACCTGCGACGGTGAATGCGGCGAGCACTCCACTCAGCGACAGTAAAGGGTCTGCTAGGCCCAAACCGTTAGCCAAAAATGACAATCCATATGCCAAACCATCTGCAATCAAATGCTTCAGATGTCTACAACCTGGCCACAAGTCCAACGAATGCCCATTGCGTCAACAAGTTCAACTGTTGGAAGCTGATGAGGACTGGGACCCGTCTACTCCATTGGAAGAAGCCGAAGAACAGGTGGAGGAATTACAAGCTGATGAGGGGGATCCTGTCTTGTGCGTACTCGAGAAGGTGTTGCTTGCTCCCCGACAACCAGTAGACTCCCAGCGTCATAGTTTGTTCCGCACGAAATGCACAATTAATGGAAAAGTCTGCGACTTAGTCATCGACAGTGGCTGTACTGAAAACATCATCTCCCGTGCCGCCGTCCAAGCTCTACAGTTGAAGGTGTTGAAGAGCAACAACCCATATAAGATTGGATGGGTTAAAAAAGGGGTCAAATTCCTTGTTTCAGAATGTTGTAAGGTTACGTTCAGCATTGGCAATAGATACATTTGTCAAGTGAATTGTGATATCCTTGACATGGATGTCTGCCATCTCATCTTAGGGAGGCCGTGGCGGTTTGACAATGGGGCTATACATGATGGCAGGGTTAATACGTATACCATAGACTGGAAGGGGAAGAAACTTAAATTGACTCCATCCACACCGAGCTCGCAGAAACCTAAATCCAACAGTTTAACCACTGTTCAACTCGTCTCGGGCCATGCCCTCTTACAATTGAAAGGTGAAGACTACCCAGCGCTTGCATTAATGGCGGTAGATTCGACGTCGAACACTTCCCCACCGAGCCAATCGGAAGTCCGCAAACTCCTAGACCTGTTTGCGGATATCATGGCTGCCGAATTGCCACCTTCACTGCCACCATTACGCAATCTTCAACACCAAATCGAGTTTATTCCAGGTGCTACACTTCCTAACTTACCTCATTATCGTATGAGCCCGCGTGAACATGCCATTCTGCAGGAAATAGTGCATGATCTTTTGCAGAAACAATTCATCCAACCGAGTTTAAGTCCGTGTGCGGTTCCCGCCCTGATCGTTCCGAAGAAGGACGGGCAATGGCGGATGTGCATTGACAGTCGCGCCATCAATCGCATCACCGTGAAGTATAGGTTCCCCATTCCAAGGATCAATGACCTCCTCGACAGGCTACACGGTTCTAAGTTGTTCTCCAAGTTGGATTTGAGGAGCGGTTATCACCAGATACGCATTCGCCCCGGTGATGAATGGAAGACGGCTTTCAAAACCATTGAGGGGCTGTTCGAGTGGAAGGTTATGCCGTTTGGGCTGTGTAACGCGCCGTCAACCTTCATGAGGCTGATGCACGAAGTCCTCAAGCCGTATTTGGACAAGTTTTGTATTGTCTACTTTGATGATATATTGGTGTTTAGTGCTTCCCTTACAGATCATTTGGAACACTTGAAACTGATACTAGAGACCTTGCGTGGTAATCAACTCTTCCTCAATTTGCATAAGTGCCAATTCGCCATGAATCAAGTGCATTTCCTGGGGTTTGTCCTCACCCCGAACGGGATTCAGACGGCACCACAGAAGATCTCGGCGATCACAGAGTGGCCAGTTCCTACGTCTATAACACAAGTGCGAAGCTTCCACGGCTTGGCGAACTATTACCGCCGCTTCATCAGGGGATTCAGTAATATTATGTCGCCGATCACCAATTGCTTGAAGTCGACTTCATTCAGCTGGACCACCGCCCAACAAAGAAGCTTTGAGCGGATCAAGCACGCCCTCAGCTCCGCTCCCGTCTTAGCCTTCTCGGATTTTGAAAAGGCCTTTCTGGTGAACACGGATGCATCCGCTATCAGCATCGGGGCGATACTGTCGCAAGAAGGTAAGCCTGTGGAGTATTTCAGCGAAAAGTTGAGCGCAGCCAGACAACGGTGGTCCGCGTATGAGCAAGAACTTTACGCTGTTGTCAGAGCGCTGAAACAATGGGAACACTACCTTTTACACAAGGATTTTGTTCTTTGCAGTGATAATCAAGCATTGCAATTCATCAATAGCCAAAAAAGCATCAGCAGAATGCATGCGAGATGGGTCGTGTTTCTCCAGCGATTCAGTTTCGTCATCAAACACAAGGCTGGCAAGGTGAATAGGGTGGCTGACGCCTTGAGTCGCCGTTCGGCGCTACTAACCCATCTCCAAACTGAAATAACCGGACTACAGCAGTTGAGTGAACTGTATGCTAATGACAAGGATTTTTCCCGAGTGTGGGAATCGTGTGTATCTGGACTTCCACAGCAGGATTATTCGGTGCATCAGAATTTCCTGTTCAAGGGGAACGCTCTCTGCATCCCGGACTCTTCTTGGCGTCCACAGATTATTCAGGAACTCCATGGTGGAGGTTTATCCGCTCATTTGGGGCGAGATAAGACACTAGAGATAATTCAGGCCAGATTCTATTAGCCACACCTCCGGAGAGACGTCACCCGATTCATTGAAAAATGTTATACTTGCCAAGTATACAAGGGAACAGCTCAAAACACGGGACTATATATGCCTTTGCCCATACCTGACTCGATTTGGGAAGACATCACTGTTGATTTTGTCTTGGGCTTACCTCGGACTAAAAGGGGGTCAGATTCCATTATGGTTGTCGTCGACCGCTTCTCCAAAATGGCCCATTTCATATCTTGCAAGAAGACGTTCGACGCCATCCGCATTGCCGGCATCTTCTTCAGAGAAATCGTAAGATTACACGGATTGCCTCGTAGCATCACTTCCGATCGTGATGTCAAGTTCGTTAGCCATTTCTGGCGGGAGTTGTGGAAAAGGCTTAACACCGAATTGAAGCTTAGCTCCGCCTACCACCCGCAAACTGACGGGCAGACGGAGGTAGCAAACAGAACATTAGGCAATATGCTTCGTTGCCTTGTCAAGGACAATCCTAAAAGGTGGGAAGAGATGTTGAGCCAAGCGGAGTTTGCGTACAATGCAATGCCTAATAGATCTACGGGTTATAGTCCTTTTGAGGTGGTTTATACTAAATCACCAAATCAATTGGTCGACTTGGCCATTTTGCTTAAGGATCGTCCATCCGCAGCAGGTAAGATTGCTAGTGAAGCTATGGAGACTCTGCAAAAGGTAAGGGACAACCTGCATCAATCTACTGAGAAATACAAGGAGGACGCCAACAAGCACAGACGCCACAAGGTGTTCACCGAAGGCGAACTGGTGATGCTGAGAATGCGCCGTGAAAGATATCCGCAGGGAACTTATTCTAAACTCAGCCCAAGGAAGATCGGGACCTTTCCCGATTCTGCACAAAGTCAATGATAATGCCTATGTCATTGATCTTCCTCCTGACATTCACACGGCATCCACCTTCAACGTTGCGGACATCTACAGCTACCACCCACCAGACAATTCACACGTTTGTGAAATCTCGTCGGAGTCGAGCTTCTCGGAGCCGGGGGAGAACTGATGTGGCCATCTGTGTTGCCGCCTGCCACGTTGGGTGTCTGCTCCATGATATCCTGCTGCTAACCGACTCCTGAGCACTTTTAGTTACTTTTAGTAATATTAGTTATTTTAAAATTAGTTATCTTAATCCCTGTTTAGCCGTATTTAGTAATAGCTTCTAGAGTTTAAAAGTTGTATTGGGACAGGAGTATAGACAGACGAAGATATACAAAGAAACTTAATACAGTTTTACTGTTCCATTGGAAGTTCGAACTTCCTCCCGGTGCTACTCGCCGGCGGCTTCGTTATCTATTTCTCTCTCTCTTATCTAATACATATGCCTCTCTCTTGCTATATTTTTGTACCATCTCAATCTCTCCTCCTTCATTGGTCTCTCAATCCCTCTCATCCACACTGCAATGTCAAAGAATTTGGAGAATTATATTAAGATTTTTTCATTTCCCATGTTGTCACAGGTAGAGGATAGTGAAGAAAGGAGCTTTTTGGAGAGATGGTAAATAAGAGAGGCATAATAATGATATATTTGGAATATCTAGAGAGAGTTATGGAGAGGGAGTAATGATCTAAACCATAAGAGAAATAAAAAGATAGATGGAGAGGTATAGATAAGAAACAACCAAATATATAATATATTTATTTATTATTGGATCCGTGTTTATCCGTGGGTGACACTCTACCTTATTAGCAGGCAAACCTGAGAGGTTGAGACCTAAGAACCTGTGGTGAGTATGGAAAGAGAAGAAAATGATTTGGGGAAAGTTTATTACTAGCTTAATATTGTCTTTAAAATGTGCCTTTTTGCTCTATATTTATAGGGATCTGAGGGTTACAAGGAAGACTACACCAAAAAAGATAAGTATAATAATAAATGAGATGCAATAAGTACTGCCATAGACACGTTCCATACTCTGATAGGTACTAGGGATGACTACTGCTTGTTGCTAACTCCTTAGTCTCAGGGAAAGTTCCCTTATGCTGAGTATTCATGGGTGAGTTGAAGGTAGTGAGATCTCTACGGATCAAGTAGGAAGGACTATATGTCGACGAGTCCTTTGGCACTGCTAGCGACCTCTTGGAAGGAGTCCTTGAGCTGCCTTTATGTGAGGAGCGAATTTCTTTGAGTTGTAAGGATAGTGGACTCCATGATTAGCTGAGCACTAGCTATGCTGAAGGATGGTATTAATGACCCACCGTCCGAGGTAATGGCGAGCTGCCTCGGGAGTGTGTTTCTCATAGGAGGGGTGAGTCCTAATCTAAGTAGTACGTGTGAACTCATAGTGTTTTCTTTAGATGTGACTCCTATTTGTAGCTTTGCCAAGTTGAGGATAATTTCCCTTAGACAAGTCCTTGTTGCCGAGGTCTACGAGATTCGAGTTCTCTCATTGTGACCTGCTAAAAATCTATGAAGGCGTATATGGGTTACATTAGCCATCTAACAAGTTTATAACCCTTTCATGCAATGATTTGGTATTTAAACATTCACGTTCTTAACAAAATACAATGACAATAGTAGAATTGGACTTATTATCAAATCTAAATAACCAATAGATTAATTAAAAAGATAGTCATGATATTCTATAAAACACTTAAAATGTGCATTTTGTAAAAATTAAATAGACATGGGGATTTTCTTTTCTTCTTCCACTTGCATCCAATTTCTAGGCCACCTAAGTTTTCATCCATCAAGAGGGAATTTTTTTAAGTGCGGTGTTCTCTTTATTTTGAGGGAGCATACAAAAGGAAACAATAATTGAGCTATGCCGAGCGGCTTAGCTCAGATATATTAAAGGTAGCACACAATTGATTCTTTTTTATGAACATACCATAAACATAAATAATATTGAGGTTGCAACATAAAATATTCTATAAAATTAGAAGGATTTTGTATTTTTAGGGGACATGTGCTCCTCAAGCCAACTTTTCTGATTCAGCTATGGATTATTATGCAAAGCTTCCACATTTGGTATGCAATTTATCTACGTCACATAGGAAAATTCATGTTTCTTGATTCATGATGATGTACTTGAGCTCTCCAACTTAACAAGGAAGCCATAAAACATTCTATTAAACACGTGCAGAACTTTGAATTCTCGTGGGATTTTCTTTTGATAGGCATAAGATTTTATTCAGTCATTTTTTTGTGGCTTTGGTTGAACAAGTTTAATTATGTATTCTAAATTGGTAATCAATGCATTAATCTTTTTGGGGTTATTGATGAAGGACTTTGAGGTATTCATCAGAGCCTTCCATGTGAAATTTATGCTCTATTTAGACATTATTAATTGCTGCTGCTGCTGGTTAGCCTTTGCCAGTAGATGAGTATTCGTAATGGAAACCCTGAATTGTTAGGATTAGAATTATGTGGTGATTATCATAACAATTGGATAGACTTAGCAGGCATATAACCTTGGTAAAGCCTTGAGATTCAAGTTTTAGTGATGGTGCTCCATACAACCTAAGTCCTATAATGGAAGAATAATGAAAAATATGAGGTATTACTTCCAGTTTAATTGGTTCCTTGATTTTTAGTAAAAATCAAACACATTGTTTACTTATTATCAGGAATCTTCTATGTAGGGCTGCATGCAAGACTGATTGTTTGTTTGTGAATTTCAGGGCGACTAACAGCAACAAACCATTTGTGCTTTTACCATTGAAGATTTCTACCATTTCTTTTGAAGTTTGCTGAACTCTTCTCTACTTATCATGTAAGTGTGAATCTTCACATGGTTATAGTTGTTACCCGGGCTACAAGTATAGTATGCAGAGGATAAGTCTTATTGTTGTGCATGTCCATGTTATTTTCTATGGAAGACAATCCAAAATTATCAAACTTTGGCATTATGCAGCAACAAATCCCTTATCTTGGAAGGGGATAACTTGACAAAAGTAGAATTGACCAGCACTATATCAATTGTCAAAGGCTTCTGCAATGGGCCATTGTAAGACTATATGGCTTTATAAAATCATTCTACTATTAAAAGATAAAGCTATTATGGGCTGTGGATTTGCTAAAATAGTTCAATTCACGATTCCTGATGGTAAGGAAGATGCATAAAAAAAAAAAGCTTCTAATTTTGGTTTAAATCCATACCAAGGAAAATCGATATATATTTAAACTATTTTTATATTTTTTTGTTCATACAATTAGGTTCTACCATCTAGAGTTTTTTTTATCTTGAAATAAATTATTTATATATGAATTTTTTTTTGTTTAATTTTACATAAATTTGATGAAATATAGTAAAATTATGTTTTTTCATAGCTTATCTTCTACGCAAATTTGATGCCAAATAACTATCACAAAAGTAGTTGTATTTCTTTTATAAGTATTTTATTAGTGAAGCCAGAGTTTGAGTTTTGACGGTTAACTTATTTAATAGAGCTAAGAAGATTGAACCATAAAGTAGCTGTGCAGAGGACCTTGAAAGCTTTTTGGTATAGGAATATAATGAGACAAAGGTGGTTTTAGGAGTAAGTTTGATGACTAGTTGACATTGGAGGCGGATATCATGATCTGTGATGCACAGATAAGGACACGAGACACGTCAATTATTAAAAATATAGCACATAAACACGGATTGGATACGGTATTATAATTTATATATTTTAAAAATAAATTTTAAAAATTGAATAAGTATACTATTAAAATAATTTAGAAATAATAAATCATTTAGCTTGAATTTGTGCTTAAAATAATTAATATTAGGATATCGAGAGTCGAGAGTCAATGCCGTGCATCAAAAATCGAAAGAGGAGACGACAATATTGTCGAGAGTTGGGCATCGATGTTATGTAGTAAGTATCGGGTGTCAATGTCAATAGGGCATCTATCGTCGATGTTGAAAGGGCATTGGTCGTTGATGTTAAGACGTCGTCAGACATGGATGAGCTGTCAAGTTGTGGGTGTAGAAATTGTTAGTGTCGAACATTAATGTCAAGACAATGTCGGACTTTGTTATTGAGATGTTTTTGAAATGTCGATGTTGTAATGATGTCAGATGTCGATGTTGAGATGACATCGGACATTGTTCTGAAACCAAAGTTGCGACTCGCCAAAGAGAAATAAAAATGAGAATATTCAATGAATTGGGTATTGAGTGCGGACGATTGATTTGGTGTTGTGGATAGAACATAAGAAATTTAGTTTTATTAAATAAATAAAAATTTTAAATACAAGAAATTATATTTTAAAAAATCATTAAATATTTAAGGTACGGCTGTCAAATATGTGTGTCCAATTTATATTTAATATTTTTAATCAAACATATTTTCAGTGTGTCTCAGATGTCGGACGCGTGTCATTTTGATACTTGTTGGACACTGCACGCCTCTTTGAGGAGAAGTGTCGGTGCATCATATATTGTGATAGACTTTGATACATTGTTTTGCAAAGGAGAGACAAATCCCGCATATAGAGAGAACTAGACAAGTAAAAGAAGCCAACCTTCATGAGAAGGGAGGCAAGGGGTAAAGAGAGTAAAAGTCTCTATGCTAAAAGGATAAAAGGAGACTATTCAATCATGATGTATTTCAATGCAATTGACTGGTAGAAGAGGAACATAGCTTTTTTTTTTTTTTTGAATGATCAACCAACATTTTGTTAGATCGGTCCATATGGAACTTGCTCTTGTGGAACAGAGGCAAAACCTCTACGCCTCCTGTACGGGCTGATTGAACCACCCAGTTCAAAAAAGCATATTAGGAAGGTTTTAGGAGAGAAATTTGAATGTAGGGATTGCTTAGAGATTTCTTTTTGGATTGTAGGCATTAAATATTTAGTTTTTCTAGGGTTATGGTATCTTGAATTTGGCTGAAGTTTGAGATCGTCTCTTAGGTTTTTAGGCTCTATTAGCGTCTAGAGATTTGGGAGAGATAGTTCCTCCTCTCGAATAGAGGATCAATTGTATCTTTGTGTTTTCCATTTCTAATTCATCAAATATTACAAATTATCTCCTATTTTTCTGGTTTTGTGTGGATTTTTGTGGAGAATTCTATCGGTTTTATATTATTTGATGAAATAGAAACGGAAAATACCAAGATACAATTGATCTTCTATTCAAGAGGAGGATCTATCTCTCTCAAATCTCTAGATCGTGCTAGAGTCAAAAAACCTAAGAGATCTCAAACTTCAGTTAAAATTCAAATGCCCTAATCCTAGGAAAACAAAATATTTAATGCATACAATCCAAAAGTAAATCTCTAAATAGTTCCTACATTCAAATTTCTCTCCTAAACTTCTCCTAAAACCTTCCTAATCTATTCTTTTGAACTGGGCGGTTTGATCAGCCCATACAGGTGGCGGAGAGATTCCGCCTCTGCTCCGCAAGAACCGGTCCCGTGTGGATCGGCTAGACCGATCTAACACATTTCAATTACAACTAAAGGTTTACTATACATAAAGATAGTCATAAATTCATGGACATTCTAACCCAAATATTAATGAATAATTTATAGCATGTCCATGCCTTAAATGACAAATGATCATTTCATTTTAACAAACGACAAAATGATAAATAAGTATGAATGACAAAAAAATAGCATGCAAATAAGAAAAATAAGCAAGCTAAGCAAAGGTCACAAATTCATTCCAACAGATAGGTTCACAAATGACTAAGCCCTGATAAAAAGACATTTAAAAACTAAACAGGACTAGATTGATATAAGTAATGACTTAATGCTGATAATTAAAAATGGGGGTGCTGTGATTTATAATTTCTTCTGGGTTTCTTATAATTTTACTCTAGTGAGTTGAAATGTTGTAGAAGAAAGAATTGAATCTATATTTTTGAGCTAACTTCATTCTAAAGAAGAAGAAAATTCATCCCAATAATAAGAGAAATAAAAAATCCTTCATAAAGAAGGTAGTCTAAAAAATGAGAGAAAAACTATAATGGTTGAATGCTCTCATATTTGATCATCAAGAATAATATGATAGCAATAGAAAGATATGCTGTCAGAACCATTATCTCGAAGGGAATTTTTAACAATCTTCTTAATATTGCATGACAACCTCCTTAACATCACAACTCTAGAATAATGTCATAGCTTTGGAATTATAGAGAAGAGATGAATCCAGTTTTTGTTTGGCAATATTTCGTATACTAATGGTGATCTTGATGGTAATGGAAATATCTCATTGTTTTCAATATTTTGTTGGAGCCTTTATCTTCTTAGGCTCTTTTAAAATATTCCATTTATTAATCACATCCATTGTTGAGGCATTGACAAGTTAGGGGTAAAATTATTTTTTATTTCTCCGTGGAGTGGCCATAAAAGTAAAATTCTCATGTACTTTATCATATATGATCGTATATTTAAAAGAAGTCATATATACATTCATAATTATTCTATGTAAATCTTAGAGTTGCTTGTTAGCATTGCTGCAAGTAAATTTGTGAAGAGATAAGAACATTGTTATTGACAATAACCATTATTATTTGCCAAGTTTATAATGTAGCACATATGGTTTCATAGTGTATAGTATGCGAAGGATAAATGACATAACATTGATTTATGCACTACTTCACATGGGCCATCAGAATCAATATGGATCTTTTTACTTGGTTTACCATTTTTTTTGGGAAACATATTTCAAATTTTGTTATCGTGGGTAGTTTTTATGGAATGATACTTATTTTCATTCAATTTATTCTTTATTGAAATTGCAAAGCAATGTGGTTTGGCTAAAACCACTGTAGTTGACAAACATATTTGATTTTGTGAATTATATTTGGAAAATATTATGTATGGCAATGCCAAATTTCATTTTCTTGATTGAATATCATCCTCTAATCATATCCAAAGTACGATATTAAATAGTTGTTTCGGTGATCATTAATAATGTTTAATAGCAGGCCATGCATTTAGTTGTGAGATAATTTTTTTCCTGCTTTAATTTGGATGTAATTCATCTATCAATAGGTTTATAGGTATGAGTGCATTCAATATGGTTACTGATTATCAACCTAAAAAACTTCTAGATCTAGTAGATGTGCCAGTTGTATTTTTACCTAGTGAACTTGTTCATCTTTTGGGCACACATACATGAACTGCATAGAAATGTTCAAAGGGTGATATAGAAGTTGGGAGAAAATATAACACATTCAAAGAAATTGAGGAAGTGATGTTTTGCCCACATAACCCTACACTCCTGTAGTAATTAGGTATAGGTGGTGACTCAAAATCGCAGTGAAGATCCATTCTTTATGTTTGAGTGCAAGTTTAGTTTTATTGGTTTGATACAAAATAAAGAGAGAAATCACCGAGATGCCTTTCTTAATTGGAAAATATTTTTAAGTAGAATCAAGACCTTCTAGGTTTCTTTCATTTCAATTGGAATGAACTAAGCCCACTTTACATGATTTCAAACAAGTCTAATTAAAGGATTTGCATGGATTCAAATGGTGAAACTATGTTCAAGAGATGGTCTTTGCTTGAAGGGGAATTAGAGAAGTGACAAAGATAGTAAACATTATTGGAACTTCTATCCATCTTTCTTGCTAGCACCTTCTTGGAAGCTTGTTTCTTCCCTTTTGCTTCCCATGGTTAGAGAGGAAAAATAGATGGGGTGGCAACTAGAAGCACCAAATGTATAAAGAGGGTGGAGAGAGGATTGAAGCAATGCCACTTTACCATGAAATGAGAATGATTTATGCCTACATAATTTCTTTGTAGACAAAGGAGCTTACTGATAGCTAACAACCTAATAAATTTTGACTTGGTCTATTCACTGAGATAAGGCTTATCAGTCTTTCCTTTTGGAGATAAGGAGAGGTTCATTATCTGCTCCATTTAAATAAGGGGAGAGAGTGGTTTGAAAAAGCTAATAGACCTGTTCACGTTGCATCAATCTATTTTGACAGAACCAATTGTAGTTAGGAGTCTTTATTTATTTATTTATTTTTCGGTTCATGTTTTATTGCATTAATTATAATATAATTCTGCACTGATTGTACCTTACAATTCTTGCCAATGTAAAGCATACTTAGATCTTACCAAAAGATAAAAATTCGTGTATAGTGCTATTGGAAATGGCAATCTCTATCTCAGGGTCATCTAGGTTGTTGCATGTTGGAACTTTTATGCATCTTCATGTAGGTCTTTGCTTTTGAACTGCATGTTATATTGGAACCATGTACGATTGTTCCAATTTAAGGTATACTTGCAAAGAAAATATCTACAACTTGTCTTTTGAATAAGATAAGTTTAGCTTTCAGAAAAATTATTCTCATTATTTTCTCACTTTCTTCTCCTTTACTTCAAATTCTTCAGATACTTTTCGCTGTGAATTAAATTGCATATTTTGGAAATTATGACTTACTTTCCTTCTCATTTTCTTCCATGATGTGATGCCCTTATTCAAATGCTAAGCATTAGTGATGCAACATATTAAAAAACACATCTATTATTAGTTGATTTTCTTTCGTGATTACTTGTAATGATGAATAATTATTGTAATTTGTGACCTAAGTAATGATTGTAAGATTGGGACTTCTAACAAGGATAGTAGTGATTAGTAGTAGCTTATGGATCATCTACATGTGGCCAACGTTAAACAATTCAAGGGCTAATCATGTGCATGGAATGTCTTGGGTGTCACGACCCGGCCCGGTTAGCTCGTAGATACGAGGTGGGAACGAGATCCGACATGAAATTTAAGTACTCATCATCAGTTTCATGAAATTCTAAAGATATTCAAGAATAATAAAAGCGTCTCTAAACTTTTTTTCCAACATATATAACATTTAAAACCATCACAAAAGAAGTTCATGTACAAGGTGGTATACACTTAATCTATTCATTCATGATAAAACCACCCAAAATGATAACTAAAAACAACAGTAAGAACCTGCCACCCGTTGCGCGTCGACTGTAGGTAAACCTCGGGTGTTCGGCCATCACCTAAGCGTAGATTCTCCTGAAAAAATTTCCCAAAACTCTGGAATGAGCTATGCTCAGCAAGTGACAACTATAGCTAAAGTTTGTATACATTTGCAAGAACATATATTGTGGAATAATAGTCTACACATGAGTTAATAGATGTCTTAATGTATGTTGACATGATATGAGACATGCTTGCCTAAAACATGAAATGAGGTTTCTTAACATGAGAGAACATAAAATACTTGCATATGTTTAACTTTCATTTCATAATGTATACATCCGTCCCGGAGTACCAAATTGTACTGATTAGGTACACATCATTCATGGCCATAACCTTTTCATTTCGTTCCATCTTACCTCAAAGGCCGTCTATAACCTCTTGGCACTCCGTCATCAACAATCACAAGCTATGTAATATGCGTATAATAAGATGCTTTCATATGATATGCAAAGAAATGCATATGATATGTTAATGACCTTTTGTACCTTTCACACTAAGTACGCTTGCATAACATTAAATAACAATTGCATGGAATGTATTACTAAGTACCATTGCATAACATTAAGTAACAATTGCATGAAATATATCACTAGGTACCCTTGACATTAAGAAACAATTGCATGAAATTGAACACTAAGTCACCCTCGTATGAAATTTAAACATTAAACATAGCATAAGAGGTATGAACAATAAAAACATACTTGTTTTAGCAAATAGAGTCACTTACTCTTAAGAGGACGTGCTTTGAAAGTTTCCCGTTAGGGGTGTAAACGAGTCGAGTCGAGTCGAGTATTTGCCTTATCAAGCCTGGCTCGTTTAGTCCTTAATGAGCTCGAGCTCGAGCTCGATTAGTAGGCTCGAGCTCGACTCGTTTAGAAAATATCAAGCTCGAGCTCGACTCGAAAGCTCGAGCTCGTTTGAAAAGCTCGAGCTCGAGATCGAGCTCGTTTGAGAATTATCAATGCATGTGATGGGTATTATTATATATATAATTAATATTATAAATATAATATATATATATAATTATATCGAGTAGCTTGATAAGCTTTCGAGTCGAGTCAGGCTGAGCTTGAACTCGAGCTCGTTAAGCATTCGAGCTCGATTGTAGGCTCGAGCTCGAGCTCGAAGCTCGATAAGCTCGGCTCGCGAGCTCGTTAACGAGTCGAGTTCGAGCCGACTCACGAGCCGGCTCGGCTCACTTACACCCCTATTTCCCGTACAAGTCCTCACCTCTTTTTCCTTATTTCAAACCTAAGGAAAACAAGAGATTTCCAATCTCAATACTTAAATCTAAATCTTTAACATGTTAATTTTATTTAAATTAATTATTATTTTCGGATTTATTAAAATTTCCAAAATTATGACTTTCATATTTTGCCAATTCCTTTCCTTAAGCATGGCAAAACCTCCCTTTCATCTAATTTATAAAGAATATTCATTTATTTTCGGATTTATATTAAATAAAATTTGGAAAAAATAGTTTTCTCTCCAATTTTGACATTAGAGACCTCCTTAAGCCCTTAGGAACTCAATTAGGAAACATGGGATCCATAAAAACTAGGTTTGGAAAAATCCTAGACTTTCCCAAATTTTTTCCACTCAAATTCTCTAAATGAAAATTCATATTTCTAATACCAAAAGGCTTCCTTTGAACTCTTCTATCCATTCTTATAAAAATTTCATCAAAATGAGAAACCCTAAAATTCGGATCCTAGGTTTTCCCTTAAGAAATCATCTTGAAATTGAATTAAAATACATTCCTAAGCAAACCCTAAAGGTTTTCTAAAGAAAAGTTCAAGAAAAACCAAACCCTAATTTTCGGATTTATATCTTTTTCTCAAATATTTGACATGAAGGGTAGAACAACATAGATCAAAGAAATTCCTAAAGCTTTCCTAAAGAAATTTCTCAAAAATATCAAACCCTAGAATCTTTTCTATACAAAAATCTCAAGGAAACTTCCATTTCTTTTAAGAAAAACTTACCTCAAGGCTTTCCCTACGCTTTCCTAAAGATCCCTCGCTGGAATCTCGCCGGCCGCCGTCCGGGAAGAAGCTTCTGCCGCCTCCTCCTCTCTCCCGTCGCCCTCTCTCTTGTTCGGCCAAAAACGCACAAGGGACCGAATGTTTCGGTCCCTTAGGCGTGAAATGAGGTTTAAGGAAAAACAATTTAGCATTTTACGCATGTGCCCTTATCCCTATCATTTCCTTAAGAGATCTTAGGGGTAAAAATGGAAGTTTAGCCAAAATTTACTTAAACAATCTTCGGCGAATTTTCACTTCAAAACCGTGCGAAATTTGATATAAGTTCTTTATACCGTTTCGCTCGAAATTTCGAGACGAATCTAATGAAATTTATTTCGTAAATTTCCGACGACATCGAAATTTCACTTAAATTCGTCGCGGCGCATCGATATGCGTGCGACGCACTCAATTGACGAATTTCGGGTTTTACAATTCTCCCCTTCTAATAAAAATTTCGTTCACGAAATTGAAAAGAGAGAAAAACAACAATCATACCTTACTCAAAAAGATGAGGATAACACTTCCTCATTTCTGACTCTTTCTCCCACGTAGCATTCTTCTCCAATCCATGCTTCCACAGAACCTTCACGAATGGTATCTCTCTTCTTCTAAGCTATTTCACACTAAACTCCAGAATACGATCCGGTTCTTCAACATATGTAACATCTGGTTGCAAGTTCACATCTTCTGCTATGATCTTAGAAGGATCATCCGCTATATACTTCCTCAGTGATGAAACATGGAACACATTGTGGACAGCATATGTAGTGGGTAATGCTAATCTGTATGCCACCTTCCCAATCCTTTCCACTATCTCAAAAGAACCTATGTAGCGGGGACTAAGTTTACTAACCTTGCCAAAACGAAGTACACCCTTCATCGGCCTAATCTTTATGAAAACATAATCTCCCACATTGAATTCCACAAAGCGGTGCTTAGCATCATAATACTTCTTCTGCCTATCTTGAACTGCTAGCAACCTATCTCTGATCAATCTGATTTTGCTTGTGGCATCATCAACAAGATCTGATCCAATTACCTTCCTCTCACCAGTCTCTGCCCAACAAAGAGGTGTTCTGCATTTTCTTCCATAGAGGGCTTCATAAGGCGCAGTCCTATGCTGGCTTGAAAATTATTATTGTAAGCAAACTCTATCAAAGGAATATGAGATTCCCAACCTCCACCAAAATCAAGGATACACAATCTCAATAAGTCTTCCAGAGTTTGAATGGTTCTTTCTGTTTGTCCATCAGTCTGAGGATGGAAAGCAGTGCTGAATGTCAATCTAGTGCCCATAGCCTCTTGCACTTTCATCCACAGTCTAGAAGTAAATCTACCATCTCTATCAGATACTATGGACTTAGGCACGCCGTGCAATCGTACAATTTCAGCCACATATAGCATTGCTAGCTTCTCAACTGAATCAGTCAATCGGATAAGCAAAAAGTGAGCAGACTTTGTGAGCCTATCAATGACAACCCAAATAGCATCATAGACCTGCCGAGATCTGGGTAAACCTGATACGAAATCCATAGCAATATCATCCCACTTCCACTCTGGAATCGGTAAGGGTTGAAGTAATCCACTCGGCCTTTGATGTTCCGCCTTTACCAACTGACAAGCAGTGCATTTGGCAACAAAATCAGCTACACTCCTCTTCAGTCCGGGCCACCAAAACAAACCCTTCAGATCTTGATACATCTTATTACTACCAGGGTGGATAGTATAAGCAGAGAAATGAGCTTCAGATAGAACATCCTTCCTCAAATCATCAACATTAGGTACACAAACCTTGCCTTTATACCAAAGGAGGTTGTCCTCATCAAGAATAAAATCTTCTTCATGCCCAGCATTTACTAACTGTATGATCTTCACAAAATCTGGATCCTTCCATAAAGCTTCAGCTATTTTACTCTTAAAATCAGCTTGTACAGTCAACTGACTCAACCATCCTACATTGCCAGTTATAGGAAGTACCGCTTATAACTCCAACCTATCCATTTCTTCAATCAACTTCTCTTGTTGAGTTAGCAAATTATTTAACTTCATAGGCAATTTTCTACTCAAAGCATCAGCAACAGTATTAGCTTTTCCCGGATGATACTGAATATTCAAATCATAGTCATTAAGCAATTACATCCATCTCCTCTGCCTCAAATTCAACTCTTTCTGAGAAAAGATATACTTCAGATTCTGGTGATCAGTGAACACTTCACAATGTACACCGTATAAGTAGTGTCTCCAAATCTTCAAGGCAAAAACTACAGTAGCAAGCTCCAAATCGTGGATTGAGTAGTTCTCATGAATCTTCAATTGCCTCAAAGCATAGGCAACTACTCGCCCATGTTGCATCAAGACACAACCCAAACCCTTCAGTGACGCATCACTGAAAATCTGAAATCCCTCTGAACCTGAAGGAATCGTAAGAATCGGTGCAGTCATCAAACGAGTCTTTAACTCTTGAAAGGCTTCCTCACACTGATTGCTCCACCAAATTTAACCGCCTTCTGAGTCAATCTACTCAAAGGTGCAGCAATCTTGGAAAACCCTTCTACAAACCGTCTATAGTAGCCAGCTAACCCAAGGAAACTCCGTATCTCCGTCACTGTCATAGGTCTTGGCCAATCAGCTATAGCCTGTACCTTGTGCTGGTCCACAGAAATACCATCTCCACTAATGACATGACCAAGAAAAGTCACATTCTTTAGCCAAAACTCGCACTTAGAAAATTTGGCAAACAGTTCATTACTCCTTAGTGTTTGCAACACTGCTTGGAGATGATTGGCATGATGCTTTTCATCACATGAATAGATAAGAATGTCATCTATGAAAACAATGACAAAACCATCTAGCATTGGTTCAAAAACTCGATTCATAAGGTCCATAAATGCAGCTGGGGCATTTGTTAACCCAAATGGAAGCACTGTGATTTCATAATGGCCATACCTTGAGCTAAATGCTGTCTTCGGGATGTCTTCTTCCTCAATCCTCAACTGATAATATCCAGATCTTAGGTCAATCTTGGAAAAGACCGTGGCTTCCACTAGCTGATCAAACAAGTCATCAATCCTCGGCAAAGGATACTTGTTCTTAATGGTAAGCTTGTTCAACTCTCTATAATCGATACAAAGTCGCATGCTACCATCCTTCTTCTTTACAAAGAGGACTAGTGCTCCCCAAGGTGAAGTGCTAGGACGAATAAATCCTTTCTCTAGCAGTTCTTGCAATTGGGACTTCAACTCCTGAAGTTCCTTAACCGCCATACGATATGGTGCTTTTGAAACAGGCTCAGCGCCAGGTACAAGATCTATTGAGAAATCAATCTCTCTAACCGGAGGCATTCCAGGTAAGACTTCAGGAAACACATCAGGAAAGTCTCTTACTACAGCAATCTCCTTCAGTTCAGGCACTTGCTTGGAAGTGTTCCTTACATGTGCTAGAAAGCTTGGGTATCCCTTCAAAATTAAACTACAAGCCTTCATAAAAGAGATGATCATAGAGGATACACCTCGATCACCCTGAAAAACAAGTTTCTCTCCTCCAGGAAACTTGATCTTTACCACTTTCTTATTGCAGTCAATGGAAATGAATTGATTCGACATCCAATCCATTCCTAAGATCACATCAAACTCCAACATGGGTAAAACTATCAACACAACGCCAAACTCCTCGCAAATAGTGAGAAAAGTGGAACACATAAGTGTAGCAGTCATCCTAGACCCATCCGGTAACAGCACAGACAATGCAGTAGGCATGGTGCAAACATCCAATGCATGCTTCTTAATGAAATACTGGCTAATGAATGAATGCGATGCTCCAGTATCAAAAAGTACTCTAGTAGGGAAACACTTGACATGAATAATACCTATGATCACATCAGGAGATTCCTTGGCTTCTTGCGGAGTAATGGCATAGACCCTTGGTTGCACCACAGGTCTCGCAACCGGCTGACTAGGTGCTGAAGCAGAAGCAGTAGACTCTTGAGCTCTCGGTCTACCAACAGTAGGATGTCTCCCAGTACTCTGCTGAGGTGGAGGAGCACTAGACCTCCCCTCCCTTGGGCCCTTTGGGCAGTTCCTAGCCATATGCCCAGGCTGATGGCAAAAAAAAAAAACATTGGAGCCCGTTAAGCATTCACCTCTATGCATTTTGCTACACTTCTCACAAGTTCTGGCACTTGAAGAACTTCCACCAAAATCAGTTCTGGTTTTCTTTACACTAGAACCTCCAGAATGAGTCTGGAAACTCCTGGTCCTCTCAAAGTCCTTCCTCTTCTGTTGAAAATCTCTCCTCTTTTGAACAGCTTGAAAATCAATCTCTATTCT
The DNA here is from genome assembly GCA_019514585.1 of Dendrobium officinale. Classification (NCBI taxonomy): domain Eukaryota; kingdom Viridiplantae; phylum Streptophyta; class Magnoliopsida; order Asparagales; family Orchidaceae; genus Dendrobium; species Dendrobium officinale. The sequence continues at coordinate 30,375,683 of CM033695.1, read as the reverse complement.
CCTTGCTTTTTCCACCAATACTGCATAATCATCAAAGGTAAAGGGAATAAATGGCTGACGTATAGCATCTCGAAGTCCTGATAAGAACTTTTGGCACTTATCCTCAGTAGTAGCAATAAACTGAGAGGCATAGCGGGACAGTGTGGTAAACTCAGCTTCATACTGCATGACTGTCCGATCACCTTGCACCAGTCGCAAGAATCTCTCCTGCATCTGACTCCTCACAGAAGGAGGCACAAACCAATCTCTGAAGACTTTCACAAAGTCCTCCCATAAGATCTGGGAATCTGTTCTATCACCAAACTTCGCCAAAGATTGTCCTCGCCACCATCTCTCGGCCTCCCCATCCAGAGCAAAAGTAGCTAAGGCCACCCTCCGATCAACAGGACATTGCATACCCTACAGTATCTTTTCAACCCTCAAAAGCCAGTTTTCAGCATCTACTGGCTCTCCTACTCCTGTAAAGAGTGGTGGTCGCATGTCCTGGAAAATCTTCAGATATTTGTCTACTACTGGCTCCCTCCTAGAACTAGTCTGGGGCTGTTCCTGAGAATGCTGGATCAAGTGTGTAACAGCTGCCATCATCTGATTAAACGTATCCATAGTCGTACTACTACCACCAGTAGGTTGTGCTACTGAAGGTAAGGTTGGAACCTCTCTAGCAATGGGATCATTATGCCCATCCGTGTTGCCATCAGTGGCATCGGGTTCCTGATCCATAGCCCTATATAAAGAAAATAAAGCCAATTCAAACAGATGCACATCATTTACACCATCCTAAAATACTACAGCTAATGTCGAAAAGTTATCAATCAACCTAATGGCGCTTATACAGATTCAAATCCTAAACTCGGCTCTGATACCACTCTTGTCACGACCCGGCCCGGTTAGCTCGTAGATACGAGGCGGGAACGAGATCGGACATGAAATTAAGTACTCATCATCAGTTTCATGAAATTCTAAAGATATTCAAGTATAATAAAAGCCCCTTTAAACTTTTTTTCCAACATATATAACATTTAAAACCATCACAAAAGAAGTTCATGTACAAGGTGATATACATTTAATCTATTCATTCATGATAAAATCACCCAAAATGATAACTAAAAACAACAGTAAGAACCTGCCACCCGTTGCGCGTCGACTGTAGGTAAACCTCGGGTGTTCGGCCATCACCTAAGCGTAGGTTCTCCTGAAAAAATTTACCAAAACTCGGGAATGAGCTATGCTCAGCAAGTGACAACTATAGCTAAAGTTTGTATACATTTGCAATAACATATCTTATAGAATAATAGTCTACACATGAGTTAATAGAAGTCTTAATATATGTTGATATGATATGAGACATGCTTGCCTAAAACATGAAATGAGGTTTCTTAACATGAGAGAACATAAAATACTTACATATGTTTAACTTTCATTTCATAATGTATACATCCGTCTCGGAGTACCAAATTTTATTTAAATTAATTATTATTTTCGGATTTATTAAAATTTCCAAAATTATGACTTTCATATTTTGCCAATTCCTTTCCTTAAGCATGGCAAAACCTCTCTTTCATCTAATTTATAAATAATATTCATTTATTTTCGGATTTATATTAAATAAAATTTGGAAAAAATAGTTTTCTCTCCAATTTTGACATTAGAGGCCTCCTTAAGCCCTTAGGAACTCAATTAGGAAACATGCGACCTATAAAAACTAGGTTTGGAAAAACCCTAGACTTTCTCAAATTTTTTCCACTCAAATTCTCTAAATGAAAATTCATATTTCTAATACCAAAAGGCTTCCTTTGAACTCTTCTAGCCATTCCTATAAAATTTTCATCAAAACGAGAAACCCTAAAATTCGGATCCTAGGTTTTCCCTTAAGAAATCATCTTGAAATTGAATTAAAATACATTCCTAAGCAAACCCTAAAGGTTTTCTAAAGAAACGTTCAAGAAAAACCAAACCCTAATTTTCGGATTTCTATCTTTTTCTCAAATATTTGACATGAAGGGTAGAACAACATAGATCAAAGAAATTCCTAAAGCTTTCCTAAAGAAATTTCTCAAAAATATCAAATCCTAGAATCTTTTCTATACAAAAATCTCAAGGAAACTTCCATTTCTTTTAAGAAAAACTTACCTCAAGGCTTTCCCTACGCTTTCCTAAAGATCCCTCGCCGGAATCTCGCCGGCCGCCGTCCGGGAAGAAGCTTCCGCCGCCTCCTCCCTCCTCTCTCCCGTCGCCCTCTCTCTTGTTCGGGCCAAAAAAACGCACAAGGGACCGAATGTTTCGGTCCCTTAGGCGTGAAATGAGGTTTAAGGAAAAATAATTTAGCATTTTATGCATGTGCCTTATCCCTATCATTTCCTTAAGAGATCTTAGGGGTAAAAATGGAAGTTTAGCCAAAATTTACTTAAACAATCTTCGGCGAATTTTCACTTCAAAACCGTGCGAAATTTGATATAAGTTCTTTATACTGTTTCGCTCGAAATTTCGAGACGAATCTAATGAAATTTATTTCGTAAATTTCACTTAAGTTCGTCGCGTCGCATCGATATGCGTGCGACGCACTCAATTGACGAATTTCGGGTTTTACATTGGGGTTGGGATTTTCATGCAAGCAAGTCCAAAATTGACTTTGCCATTCAGGGCCCACCCACTCTTGGTTTTACATGCATCGCACACTGAAATAAGGCATAATTCAAGTGCTTGAAGTTCTCCAACTTCCTGCCTCACTTCTCCACAAATCAAGGCGCCATTCCACCTCCTCTACTTATAACTGCCGACCAGTCCTTCACTATGATTTTTTTTTTTTTTATTCTGATTGTGATTAATATTTAAAAGATATAGAATGGCTGTAAGAGCAATCTTACGTTGAATTAAAATTGGAATAATATTTTGTCTAGCTTGGATCTTGGCTTGGTGGTCTGATTCTTTAGTTGGGAGTCCTGTTAGCCAAAGAACACCGTAATCTTTTGTTGAGGGTTGATTTTTATGTTATTTTTATGCTTCTCTGTACTTTCACCTCCATTACATCTCATATTATTCTTTCATCAAAACCTGAAATTGCTACCTCTCGGTTTTGCCTTCCCCTCTGAACCCCAAGTTATCAAGCAGTTACTTTTAGGCTTGACACCACACACTAGCCTTCTTGCCATGTCCAAGACATCATCATCATCCATCTTCCAACAAATCCTAGAATCTTTCTACAAGCTCCCAACCTCCCATGCAAAAGAAAAGTAGCTAGATCCCAATCCCTTGGTTGTCCAACCCTAACCCATCTCATCTATCAAGAACCCTGCACACATCCTAACAATCATCTCCAACCAGTATACAACTTCAGATTTCTCATTCAACCTTAGGCCACACACAATCCTTCTACATCTCTCACCACAATCATCCTTCTTCATATACGACAAGTTAAACTCCCACCTTAATTATCCCACCACCAAGTGCCACAACTGGGATTAATGTAAAGGGTTCTTCTTTTCCTTCTGTTTCTTACTTGAGTATTTAGATAGTGTATAATTGTGTGATCACATTTATTCAGTTTCAGTACATATATAATTACCAACTTTGTGCCTGACATGAAACTTATCATGATTCTTAGCATGATCTAGAATATTTGGGTTAGTTTTTTTTTAAAGAAGCTGGGTGGGCGCGGCGCAGTTTTGAGTCATACTATTTCTTTCTGTGTAATATCTAATTTAACAAGAAGTGTTGGTGTCTTTCATTGTGGACTACTGAATTTTGCATCTTGTGCATTGATTATATTGAATGTTCAGCAGAAGAGTCATTTTGCTTTGCATCTCATCTCAAACAGTAATTCTTCAAGGAAATGATTAAATTAGCACTTAAAATTTTAGGTGTATCCATTTTAGTCTTAGATTTTTCTCAGGTCTTCAATTTAGTTCTTCAACTTATTGAATCTAAACCGCTTTGGACCTTCCATTATTTTGATATTTGCTTTGGATGAAAATAGGTTGTAAGAAGTTTTTTCATGAGTGCATTTTTGACATAATAGGATAAACTCTACTAAATTTGATAAAATAATAATGGGTTGGATTGTAACAATACTTTTTGTATAGTGAATCAACATACAATTAGATCGTCCAATTTGTTTGACTGTCTTTGCATAATATCCAATTTGTCTACCCAAATTAAATAAATTATGGGAAAATATGTTCACAAATAAATTAAAGAGATTGACATATTTAAATGTAAATCATGGAATCAGCTGTTATTAATTGTTTGATTTATTAACATTTTGGTTTTACATGATCTTAATACTAGATATTGTATGTTTAATATGTTGATATTTAAATTTTGATTTGGAATAGTGATTAATTTATGTTAATATTATCATTAACCATTTTAAGAGTTATTATCTTTACAGAGTAAGATTAAACCAAATAAATTAAAATTCATATAATATGGTGGCATAGAAAGAGAATAAACTCTTTGAGCATAATATTGAAGATAAAAATAATTGACTTGGTAACAAATTACAAATTATTGGAATTGTGATGAATGTAATGAGCCACCTTGTGGGGACTTATTGTTTTACAATACATCCCCCGGTCATCAAATTGTTTGCAGTTATTTCTTCATATCATTTCGTCTTCTCTGTACTTATCTATCCAACTTCTAATTATTTCCACTTCTAGCGTCCTTTGTTCTATAAGCCAAGTTGGATCTTCTTCTGTAGCAGATCTGAAATCTACATGATGAGCACCTGAGATATAGTAAGATAGTTTAACGCTGACATTTGATTTAACATTTTTACAACTGCACAATAGAGTAAGATACTGTAAATATGGTGAAATTAATTGAAATTTGTTCTCACCTTTTGCCGTGACAAGAGCAACAATGGATGATGACAGGTTCTCAAGTACCCTGAATTCAAATTAATGGCATTAAAAATTCAAGGACATTTGATAGAATCTGATTGATCTCTTTTAAATAGCAATTTTGTAGTTGAAAAATATAATGTTAAATGAACACAATAAGATATTCAATCCTCACCCTCCTCTGCTCCATGGGTCTTTCATTCCATTAGAGAATATTATGTTGCTTCCAAATCTGGAAAGAACTTGCTTGATGTTCTGCGTTGCTACAACATTTTAGTAATTTACACCAAATAAAAGATGTACAATTGTCTAGCAATTTGAAGCCTTATTAAAACACTAAGAAATAAAAAAGAATCAAAACAAAAAAGAATATCAATGCACGAAAATACAAAATTTTATATGGATTCACATAATTGATGGCAACATCCTGTTGTTGTTGATGATATAAATTTCACTTCTATTGCAGATTTCACTATAATTCTGATTATGGAGAATTACAAAGGCAATATAAAGATGAAGCCCCCACTTAATAAAGAAAAAAATAGATGCCCATAATAAAGTAACCTATAAATATTTAACTCTCCAAAATGCCCATAATAATGTAACTCATAAATATTGGTCTCTTTCACAGCTATGCCCCACAAAAAGCTGTTCCCCTCCCTCTTATAACTTTCACGATAACCTTACCTTGAAGGTGGACCAAGGACCGAGTCAACGCAGCATATTTTTTTCATAGGTCAAAATTATGCTCCATAATTTAACATAAGAGTCTCAAAACTCAAAATGCTTTATTAGATTTTTTTCTTACCTCCTTTAGCTTTGGAGCATTCTAGTGGGGGAGGTAAGATAAAAGCAACTTATGTAAGGCACTATTTGGTTAGCTAAAAAAAAAGTGTAAAAGGAATTCAGTGTAAAATGTAAAATTCAAAAATGTTAGCGGCTGGTGGAGGAGGAGGTGGTGGTGGTAGCGGCCGCCGTGGCTAGTGGTGGAAGTGGCCATCGGTGGCGGTTGGCATTGGTGGTGGCCAGCAATAGGTGGTGGCGACGGACAGTGATGGTGGCTGGTTGGGGGGGGGGGGGGGGGGGGGGGGGGAGTACGGAGATGTCTGGAGAGTGGCAGTGGTGAACGACAATCAAGCGAGCTGGTTTGTGGTATAAATGATTCTATCTCAAAACTAGACGAGTTTGATTTACTACAAAAAAAGAGATAAAATGGTTTATACTATATTTATTTTATTTTACTTGGCTCCATTTTGTATTCCAACCAAACACCACAAATTTCATACCCCTGCATTTGGAATACTTTATACTCCTTTGTATTCCAACCAAACAGCACTTAAGTGGATTCTTATGACTGTGATTGATTAGAAACTTATGTGTTAGATCAAGGCTGTTGTGAAAATAATGTAAATCAAGGCTGTTGTGAAAATACTTCTAATCTTGAAGTTATTATGATTCTCAGAAAATTAAGCTTCATTTGATTTTGAATTTCTACAATTTTTTTTAAAAAATTATGTTCATGTGTGAGAAATATGTTTAGATAATCACCTTTTGCACGTGCACCTCCATAAGTTTCTGAGCATGGACTTGCAGCATCTCGCAATGATGATTTTATTTTATATAACATAATAAAACTACGTTATCTATATAATTGAACTAAATGAAGCCCTAGATTATACTCAGCAAATTTGATATTTCTTAAACTATCCTGCATGTCTGTTTTAGTCATAAACAATTATAGAGAGGAGTAAATCAAGCTGCTTACATGGCCTCCATACTCTGTAGTAATCCAATGGGGCCGAGGTCTTACACCATACGTTTTCTTGCATTGGTCTCCAAATTCTTTATAATCATATGCTGATGGTGGGAACATGCTTTTGTTAGAGCAAATCATTGGCATGACCATTTCTGTGCAAGCCTAAATGAAAAACAAAGCAAAAGGATTGTAATAAAATCCAAGGAAGTTATTCTAAAGAAAATAAGCATTACATGTGATCATTTAGGACTAAAGAATTCCTTCTTTCTAATTATGGCAAGCATGTACATGAAGATTTATGCAGATGAACACAGAAGATATTTAACTTCATCAAGCAATCTTGTATTAAAATTTAAATCGAGACAATTAATTATATGTCCTAAGAAATCAATTGCTCCAGCTCAATTTGAACCTTTCTTAGTGGCACATACTGTGAAAGATTCTTACTCGAAAACCATTTTAATGAAAACTCCCTCTACTATTAAAGGAAAACCTGCTATTATCCGATTGTGTGCTGTTGAATTCTATCCTGTTGAAATATTTTGTTTGATAGCCGATAATGATTGGCATAAAACAATTCTTTATTGATTTGGTCTTTTTAGGTCAATTCACCCTTAAACATCTTGTACTTTCATTAGATTGCAGAAGAAGAGGAGCATTTCTTGTATGTTTTCCCATAAAATAAATTATGCTAAAGATTTAACTATGAAGTGTCTTAATTGAACCGCTCTTTTTATGTTTAAAGAAGCTCTCATTGTTCTAGCTTGGGTTTCTTTCCCATCTCTTTGTGTTCATTTGGTAAATTATGTTGTGCTATTTTCTTTGCGTGGTGTCTTTAAGAAACCTAAAGTTATTGTTCAGTATTTAAATAAATTGAATGCATCAGAGAAGTTTGTGTAGTTTGGATTGCTTCTCAACATAAAAGCTATTGGATTTTTTTTTTTTAGAAGTTACCCTTGTATTATTGGCACTACAGATGCATGGTCTTGATGTCTATACTTAATCTACTCTACATCTTGATTTAAAGAACAGTATTGATCCTATGATAAAGATATAAAACACTTGTGGATTACAACGTTTTGATAATTGAGATGACTACCACAAGAGCTAATGCGTTCGTCAAGAGAATTTGTTTTATCGAGCCTACTGCTACCAGAGCTAATTGCAGTTCTGTAAAAATAGCTGTAAAACAGTTATGAGAAAAATAAAAAAAATTTAGGTTTCTCCTGGTTTTATAGATATCTTTCTTACTGCTGTCATATTAACATATTTAGTTATAAAAGCTGTTTCTCATGCTAAATTTTTTAAAAAACAAGAAACACACAATCAAACAGAAACATGGCAGTCTGCAAAACAAAACCTATCCATGATACTTGCTACTCCTCTTTAATACTGAAGATTGGAAGTTGTTTTATAAGAGGAACTATTCTTTAGAAGAAGACAAGCATATTGTTTGTTCTCTCCTTTTCTTTACTGTATTCTTTTGAAATTTACTCCTCACCCATGGTTGCTGTTGCAAATGACTTTTTTAAAAGAAAATTTTAATAACTAATTAAAGCAAACAATACAAAATCAAGCAATTGCCAATACTTGTTAATTTGATTAAACAATAAAATAAAATTACATAGGGCCTCAGGAAACTCATTTAGGCTTAGTTTGGGACGGCTTTTTTATTGCTTCTTAAAGCAGCTTTAAGAAGCAGAAAACTGTCTCAAACGAAGCCTTTTAGAGCATGGTATTTGAAGTTTGGTGGATCTTAATGTAAGACCACAAATAACTTTTATTACAATTTCTTTTACTTCCATTCAGTACTTAATGAGATGCCCGTTCTATTTAAGAAATCTGGGAAAGGTAGAATCAAACCTGAAACTTTCGCAATTAACATACCTGCCAATCCCACCCATCAAGTCCATGAACATCAGCCTCATATCCTATATTAAAACAAGATTGACTGCCTGAATAGTTGTAATACAAGCTTGCAGCTGAAAACACTTTGGTGAGTATGTCAACCTCTGGTGGGAATCCATCTATGATTCTGCACATCTTTAAAAGGAAAAAAGAGATGTATTATGTATAGAATTGACAGCAATAGAAATGATATCTTAATTCTAATTTCTGTTCGAGAAGGGAAGATAATATTTGTTTTTCCTTATTTAATTTGAATGTTTTAGATACTAACCTCCTGAACTGGATTGGCTGGCAATGGTTTCATGAAATTTGCTTTTGTTGGATAATCAACCATTGCCGTATATACAAATGCTTCCCAAAGCCAATCTCGTGCTTGATATACTGAATGAAGAGTTCTAAAAAAAATGATAAAATTGATTAAATCAGTTTATGTAATTAAAAATTAACATTTATTTAGCCTCAAAAATATCTGCAAATCTCTCTAAGGAGCTTGATGAAAATTGGTGAGGAATGATTAAGTATCTAATTCTTATATTTGTGTAATATTTGTATAATCATAGGATAATTTCCAATAAAAACTTGTGAGTAAATAATAATTATAATATTTCAAAAATTAATGAGTATGTAGAATAATAATTATAATTATTCAGGTATTGATGTGATAGCATTAATAATCTCATCAATCATTGAGATGTTTGAAGTGAACAAGGAAAGTGGGTGACTACTGAGCTCAGTGGAATATTGATGAAGGCAAAATTGTTTGAGATTGATTTTTTTCATATATTCCAATTTTGAATGAATGGATGATGTTCATTCTAGACTTGCATGTCGACTTTTCAAGGGTAATTGAAAGAGAGAGTGTGAGAAAGTGTTTGAGAGATATTTCTTGTAAGTGGAGTGTGAAGGGTTCACAAGGTCACTCAAAGGTCAGGATCTCTGTGTGATTTTTGTTTTTCACTATTCCTCTTGTCTTTCTAGATTGCTCGTGAGAAGATCTTTGAAGAAGATCCGGTACTCTGCCGACACTCGGAGTGTGAACAGACGACGGTTCTCTGCCGACACTTGGAGGGTGTAAACAGACGACGGTTCTCTGCCGGCACTTGGAGAGTGTGAAAGGACGACGGTTCTCTGCCGACACTTGGAGAGTGTGAAAGGACGACGGTTCTCTGCCGCACCGGGGATTGGTGGAAGAGAGGTTTTGTAAAGGCTTCTCCGCCTTGCTGTGGGGGCAAAAGGAGAGACACTTTAGTAATAGTGCAATACCTGAAGAGGGAGTCTTCAGGGAGTGGATGTAGGTCGTATTTAACCAAACCGCTATAACTCTTTGTCTCTTTTAAATTTCCGCTTTTATTTATTGCAAGTTGTTTTTCTATGTTTAAAAAGTTATTTTGAACCATGAATTGTGCATATTAATCTGGTAGTTATTTATTGCATGTCGACTTTCAAAATATAATTCCTAATAATCATAAATCATGCATAATCATCATTGTACAAGATTTAAGCATCATATAGCCCTCCTTTTGAATAAAATTTATTCACTCAAGTGTTCCATCAGATATTATAAAATCTGATGTGTAACCTTTAGGTGTTACTATTTAGGATTGTGCATGAATTGAATTATCACACCAACAACAAAGGTAATATAATGTATAATATATTATAAATAGATAATTCCCTCCACAAATATTTGGTAAGAGATATTTCATTGGTTGTTTTCAGAAGCATACGGTTTTCATGTTTTTTTTTTTTTGTGTTGTGGTAGAAAGATTCATATTTTTTGCTTATCTAATTCTTAGGTTATATTTTACCTATCTGAGTTTTCAATAATCAAAGTTTTACCAAATTTTATGAATAAATTTTTATTTCCATTATCGAAAAACGCAGACAACTTTGCACCGGAAAAACTTTTACCATGTAACTTTTTATATCCCTAGCGGTGTCGCAAGAATCTACGGGCTCCAAAAATTCGTGCCCCAACTTCTCTGCGGCCCCTTTCTTTTTTTTTTTTTCTTCAGGTCATCGAGGAGAGTTTTAACGAGCAAGTTCTGAGGCAAATTTTCATATGGTAGATTGGGTTTAGAATAAGACATTACCAAGAGATTTTGCCCTCATTTTGTGATGACTTTATGATCTGAGTTCAGGTTTCTTATAGGCGCAAGCCCCTATAGTTAATTATCCCTTCTGATAATGAGATAGAACTTTCGATTAAGGCTAGTCGTCAAACAGATACTACACATATAGTAGTAGCATGTTTAGGTATTTGAAAGTTTTATATTTAAAATTAGAAATTTATCATCTCGCACTTAAAGTGGGTGGTAGAGGGAGTGATGACAGACTCGATCAAGATCCCATAATTCCATCATCTCGGCCCATCATGGTCCATAGTCTACTTAGTTAGAGGAGGTAGTTGACTCAGCCTGACAGAAAGATCCTTGTCACCATCCATGGGTTGCTTCATCCAAGGAAAGCTTATAGACTTAAGATGGATGTGTCTCTTTTGAAGCCACCTTAACTACCAGATGACTTTGTGGCCTATCGGTCAATCCTTTTTATTCATTACTCAATGATTTAGTGCTGCTGAGGAGCATGCGGGGTGTAACCACCGGTTATGTCGGCACTATTTTTGGCACTTACATGTCCGCCAGAAAGTCTGACGATAATGACAGCTTTTCTTGTAGTGAATCAATAATCTATTCATAGCTCATGACTACAAAAGAAAAAAAAAATATTAAACAAAATCAATAGAAAAACCAGAGGATCTCTAATAACCTCACTCCACCTGGTTATGATCTCTTCCCTAACATGAAATCATTAAAATACATATAATTAGATAAAAAGCCAATAGTGACTCAAATTTAATAAAACTTCCAATGCAAAGCTTAAAAAATAAATATGCATGCTTAATTCAGTCAATATAATCAATAGAATTCCATTGCATCAATGATGAGTTATCATTCATAAGACTCAAAATGATCAATAACAAGAGCAATATATCATTTCAGTGAAATATATGAATCAATATTTAATACAATAATCAATAAATTCATAAAGCAATCGTATTGAAATCATTTACAAATCAATAAAAGAATATAACATATAAGTGTCAATATCATCAGTCTTGTTTATCTTATCTATTATCAATCTTATGCATCATATGCAGTCAGTATGTGTATATGTGTCCATTATGATCTATTTGTCAATGTTATCTATGCACATTATAGTTATATGCATGATTTAGATTCAGCAATGCAGGACATCTAGCTTTAATGTGATTTTTTTATTCATTCATGTGTATTTATCATTATCATTTTAATTACAACATCATTATCATTTTATCATATCAGGCGACTTTCAATAAATCATTAAGAACTTTCGCTCTCTCCCCGTCAGCTAATTGGTCATCAATTACAAGCTACAACTAAGATAACACCACAAATCATCTTTAAAAAAATATCGTCAGCTCATCCTCTTGCATAGGGTATTATATTATAATATTCAACCCGAATTAATTAGTGTTAACATACAATCTTTCTTGCTTACATGAAATGTGTTTTAATATATAAAATACAACATGAAATAATCAGTTTTATAAAATGCAAGAAAATTTATATATCAGTCAATAACTTTAAAAGATCATAACTTTCATTTTAACCAATAAAATTTAATAATATTATAGTCAAAATGTTCATAAAATCTGTATCTATCGTATACAAAAAATTACACAATGAAAATTTCATGAATCAGTAGAAAATACATTTTTATCAATTTAGGAGAGAAAAAATCCATCAAACTAAAAATCATTGAAAACTAAAATAAGATTTATGTTACTTACAATAATTAGAAGAAATCTCTGAATTGAATCGATAGATGAAAATGCCAAAAAATCAACTTTCCCTCTTGTGGCTCTCCTCTTCTTCCCCCTTTCCCTCTCTTCTTCCACGACAAGCCGCGCTCAAATGGGGGAGGTGGCGGCACTGAAGCAACTTAATGCTTACGATTTAGAGTAATAAATATACATAAATATTGTTAGTAGCCTAGCGTTGCAACGCTGCATGCTGAATCCAGAATTACTGTAAAATAGAAACTCAAACATCGCAGCATCAATTTCTAGCGCCGCTGTGGTGCTTTAAGCATAGCACCTCATCGTTACAAAACACAGTGCTAAAGCATTATTATTATATTTTTTATTTTAAAATATTTTTCATTTCTTCGGGTTGTTAGAATTAATGACTTGAAAACACACGTGGTAAGAGTGCGAGTTGTTGCTCTTTACAAATTTGTAAATTTTGCACCTAATGTTGAAATTATGAAAAATTATTTTGCTTTAAAAATTTGTTCATTTAAGAATTGGTCAACTTGTGTCAAATAAATCATGTCTCAGGACAAATTTTAAAAAATAGTATGATAAATAATTTAATTATTACAAGTATATATATACAAAAAAAATTTATGTAGTTGCTCGTTAACAGGCGATTGGCTGCTAAATTGACAAATAAGTTGCCCGTTAAACAAGGGACTTAATCTGATTGTTTTTTTTTTCTAATGAAAAAAACTTTTATAAAATTTTTTAAAACTTAAAAAAATGGTATAAATGCATAACAAATATCAAAATTAAATTTTATTAATTTATTTTCTTCAAGGTTTAAATTTTATTTAATTTATTAAAATTTAAATCCTAAGAAAAAAAAACTTTAATAAAATTCAATATTTTATATTTCTAATGTATTTTTTTATATATTTTAAACATTTGACTAGATTTAATGGACTTCACTTTTTATAATCCTAAAGAAAAAATTAAATAATGTATTTTTATGTAATCAATACATCTCTACTTCATTCAATTTTTTTGTCCTTATCAATACATATCTGCTTTAAAATCTTAAGTAAATAAAATTTAAATTCAAAGAAAAAAACTTAAATAAAAATTAAATTTGATATTCTTTATGTATTTATAACTATTTTATTTAGGTTTTTTCATATATCATTTAAGTTTTTTTGTTAGGATTATTAAAAAGTTAGCAAAAATATTAAAAATGTCACCTCAATAGGGGTGTCAATTTTTGACACGACCCGAAACACGACCCGAACCCAACCCGGAAAATAATGAAATGTACAAATATTACGTCACAGAATGGGAAGTAGACCCCTTAGTTTTTCTTTTTTATATTTTACAAACATGAAATATAAGTAACAATAATGAAATGTACAAATATTAGAAATAAAATTTCAGAAAAATAAAAATTCAAAACAAAAACTGAAACAAATTTACAAATTCATATAAAATAAAACGTAAAAGCACATTTAAAGCAGTTGAAGATATTTCAAAATCGAATTCCATACCAGCTCCAAAATCCAATTAACATAATCCAAATCAAGTTAGGCTTCGTTTGGAACAATTTTCTAATTGACTTCTAAAATAATTCTTTAGTATAAAAATTTCTTATTCAATTTTTTAAAATAAAAAGTTACATTAAAAAACATTAAGAAAATAATCTCAAATAAAGTTTTAGGTTTCATTTGTGACGACTTTCTTTTTGATTTTTAAACCAACTTTCAAGTACAACAATTTTAAATTTTTACTAAAAAGCTGCTTTAAGAAGCAGAAAAGAAAGCCGTCCCAAGTTTCACTTGGACAGCTTTTTTGCTATTTCTTATAGCAAAATTTTAGTTAAAAATTTTTTGAAACAAGTGAAAAAATTATGGTCAAAAGCTGTCCCAAACAAAACCTTAATCTGCAGAGTTTTATGAGGAAAATATGATTGCGTGATATTTATAACAAACTTTCAGGTGGTGGAGGTCTCATTTGATCATTTGAGACCACAAATCAAGTTAGTCTGCGCAAGTTAAGAGAATGATGATGCCAATCACTCCTTTTTAGTGAAGATTTGGACCGGCAAATTTAATTCAGGATCAATAGTTGGCCTACTTGGTCACTTTAGGGACTCGCTTGGCCTTTGTGAGAATGTATTTTCAGTGTTTTATTTGTTTTTTCTCACATCCTTGGTTCTTTCTAAGGATGAGTATCTCATTTAAAAACTATGGTTAGTATTATAAATTTAACTGATATAAACCTTGCATTATCAAGAGTTCATATTTGAGCTTTTTATAGCTCAAAGGCCTTAATTCAGTTAGAGATTTTGCTCAACAATTCAGCTTTTAAGGCTTGAAAGTTATGTTTAGTGGTCTAAATGTTTCATGTGGCTAATGGTTTTAAAGCCTGGATTTTATGCTCAATCATTATGAGATTGAGCGAGATTTCAAGACTTGGAGGTTATGCTTGACTGCTTGAAGGTGGCACGAAGGTTTAGATCCAACATAAGATATTGTAGCCTGAAAACTATTTTCAATCATTAAGAGGCTGAAATAAGACTTTTGAGGCTTGGAAGTTATGCTCACTTGCTTGAAGGTGGCTTAAAGGATTTGATCCGGCTTAATTTTTTTAGGCCAGGAGAGGTTATGCTCGGACGTTTTGAAAGCTAGAGGCCATTGTGGGGAGGGGGGAGACCCCTAAAAAAAAAATTCAGTGCACTTGTATCCCTTGGTGTCACAGAGAGAGAGAGCATATCTTTCATATGGCAAATATGGTGCTTCCGGTTAGTAAAATATGATCTTAATCGGACAAGACAATTCAAATGAGAACCACCAAAAGCTCATGAGCAACTATTTTAATATATTCTAACATTTCAGATGACACGACAAATAAAAATACTTTAATTTAGTACTTTAAAGGAAAAGCAAAGTGGACATCTTTTTCTCATGAAAATAATGACGCAGCTAATTCACATTCCATGTCATAGGAAGTAGGAACCTTTTATATTTTATTGTCGGTGCGAACTTAGTTTGACCACTTCTTTAACAATGAATGGATGTTGAAGCCTTCCAGTTTAACTACTGGTTTTTATTCTTCAGAAGATCAGTTACCTTGACTATAATCATCTCAGTCTACCTAGGAGTAGAAGAAATAAGCAGCTCTCTTCTTCTGCTCATAAGCTCAAAATAGTTCGTTAAGCCTGGTTTCATCGAGTAGTATGATAGTGTTCCTCATGTCCTTGTATTCTAATCTCTATACTTGTTGCGTCCTAGAGTATTCACGGCGGTAGAGAAATATAAAGCTCAACGTCTTAGTTTTGTATGAAGATCCATCACGCACACAGTTAAAGAGAGTGGGTGTGGCATTTATGACAGACACCAATATTTTTACATGGAACCCCCTTGAAAAAGGGGAAAAAACCATGGGGCCTAGCCCAGTTTGAATGAATCCACTAGTATTGTAGTTGATTACAAATGAGGCCCTTACTTGTGGGAAGACCTTAACTTGATGTGCATCTTATAGAGTGCATTACATTATGAGAATATAAAGAATCACTGCTTATGTGTTTGTAGTCGGTGGACGACGTAAGTCGAAAGGACAATAGTCGGCAGGCGACGAAGGTCGGAAGGATGTAGACGATGGGCGACGTAAGTCAGAAGGACCGTAGTCGGCAGGCGACGGAGGACGGAAGGATAGTTGTCTGACAACGAAGGTCAGAAGGATGGCGTCAGGTATAAATTTGGCAATGGACAGAAATCCAACATCGGATAGATGTCTAGCTAAAGTCCGACAACACGCAGAAGTCCGGTGTCGGGTAGAAACTTGGCGACGAGCGGAAGTACGACGTCGGGTAGAAGTCTGACGTCAATTGGCGGAAGAGAAGAACTCCGACTTTAGATGGTATTCGGGCAAAATTCTTGTGTCACTTGGAGTTCGGGTGAAACTTCGGCGTCACTTGGAGGTCGGACGGAATTTCGGCATCACATGGAGGTTGGACGGAATTCCGGCGTCATTTGGAGTTCAGGTGAAACTCAGGCGTCACTTGGAAGTCGCGAGGAATTCCGGCATCTCATGAAAGTCAGGCAGAAGTTCGGCGTTCCGTGGAAGTCAGGCAGAATTCCGGCGTCCCGTGGAAGTAGGGCAGAGGTGGTCGAGGAGGAGTTTCTTCCCTCCTATCATTCTTCTCTTCTCTTCTTCTTCTTGCTTCCGTCCCCTCTCAAGAGAAATGATGGGCTATTTATAATTTTTTTTAGGATGGCATGACCCGTCAATAGGAGGATCAAGGGCAAATGTAGAGTGGTTTCGATGGACGGCCGATATTGAATCCCATGATCATTGATTGTTCGTCAAACATTTGATGGTCTTAATGATATCAGAATTCGGCGATCTTGGGTTCGTTGGATTCGTCTCATCGAGCCGCTCGATTCGACTATAAGCATGTCATATTTGGAAACTGTTTGGTGACCCAAATTATGGATTGAACCTTCCGAATGTGCTTTGGGCCTTCAATTCGGACACATTTGGCCTCGGATTGAGCTGAATTTGGTGTCGTTGGGTTCATATGTCTGAGACGATCAGTTCGACTGTAAGTTTTCTGAAATCGGAGTTCAGATGATCCCATATTTAATTTTTGAAGTTTTCAACTTGATTTTTGCCTTGACATTCGTGCCCGATCAAGATAATTTTTGATGAAATATCAATACTGATCTAGCTACTTCAGTAAAATTTCTGCAGTGGATTTTATTTTTTTTCAGTTCAGCATTGGATTCAGCTAGTTTTATAGAATTGTTTAGCATTTCTCTATTGAGAAACACAAGTGAGAGTAGGTTGAAGATTCCTTTTATCAACAATTGTGTCATGTGTATGAGCAACTTTAGATCTTTTCTTCATAATCCATACGAGATTAGAAAATATAATTTAAAAATAATAAAATATTCTTTATTCATTATTTAGTTAGGTGTTGTTAGAAATCAAAATTGATATTAATTTTAAGCAAGGCAAACTTTCTCAGAACCATCTCAAACAGAGGAAATTGCTTTCTACCTCACAGTTTTCGAATTTAAGTATATTAACATGGAATATTTGCCTCTAAAATTAACTTTCATGAATAGTATTATATACCTTTATTATAATCTTCAACATAAAAATAAAGTGAAAGTGATGAGAAATTTACTTGCATGTCTTAAATGTTGTACTGAGCTCTGAGAGTCCATTCTTTACAGATGACAACCTCATCAGCTCATCCCAGCCCTTCTTTATTACTTCAAAGCAGTTTATGCTCTCATCCTGCAATCTCATGAGCAAGCATCAGTAAAATCTCAGTATAATAACCCCCCACAAGAACAACAACAATAAACAAATCTTTATGATCCCACTATGTGGGGTCATTTATATGAATAATTTTTCTCTATTATGTCATATTAAAAGTTAAATTCTCATTTAAATCTAATAAAAAAAAATATCATTTTTAATTCTTTCTAATCAAATCTTGTAAGATAATTTTGTAAAGACATAAACAAATTATCATAACGAATATTTACGCTAGATGAAATTCACATAATTAAATTAAAAATGAATATTTAAACACAAAAAATGAATGAATGGAATAAATTATTAATGATGAACATGATTAAAAGTTGTAAGATGAACGCTAGATGAAATTCACATGATTAAATTAAAAATGAATATTTAAACACAAAAAATGAATGAATGGAATAAATTATTAATTCTACAATTGGATCAAAATACTCGTCCTTTGTAAATTCTTATGATCACGATGATATTAAGACTAAATTATCTATATACAATTGAGGTAAAATAAATTTTTAAGACGTACTTGCAAGAAGCATGGACTAATTGAAAAGACATAAAAAATTATCATATTAACAATATAAATTAAATACATTCAGAAGTTAAACTTCGTTACCATAAACTCAATTCATGTACATTACATCAAGGCTTTCATATCATGTGTTCCACAACAAGTAGGGTCTAATCTCATGCCATAATTCACTCTCAATATGAAGATGAGATAATTAACTCGTGAGTATTAAAAGATAGATGAATTTGCAATAAATACTCAATTTATAGATACATGCAGCTTCCTAGGCATGAAATGAGAGTTGTAAATTAATATTTTTTTAAGCTAATGATTATGACCTTTAGAAGCAAATATTTGTCAACATAGGTGTCATGTAAATGTAGTCTTTGATATTAAAACAATTTAGCAACATTGAATAAAGAGTTGAAGTGTCATAGAGTTTTTATGGACAATGAAAGATAGCTATCATATGTCCAAAAAAGGTAGAAGACGTAGCAAGCAATCAATTTGGCCCAAGGCGGCTAGGGAGTGTATGAAAGGCTATTCAGTGGCTATCTGAGTAGTGCACAAAAACTTTGGCAGGTAATAAGGGTGGTTGTGGTTGTGGTAAACAAAGTTAGTGATGGCTAGGCAAGCATTAAGAAATAAATATATGATAGGAATGCAAATAAATCATATGTATAAATGTAGTGCACATGATTGAAGGTTGATCATTGGAAAAGTAGAATTAAAATTATGATAGATAAGATTCATGATATGATGTAAAATAGTTTATGAGGAAAAGTACGACAATGAAATTGATGTGAAGGGACCATGAGGAGATCGTGACATGCCGAGTCTCATGCAGGAGCAAGCATATAGGGGCAGAGAAATTTTGTAGTAAGAAGAATGTTGCGAGATAAAGTGAGTATGAGAGGTGACCAATATTACATGCACGATAGCTAAGTCATTAAAATATAAGATGTGAAGGCGCATTGCTAGTAAGCACATAACCCATCAATTACTAGGGTGTTTTCCTTCCAAATGATTACTCACTATTTATGATCTTGAAATTTTAAATTGATAATTTATATGAAATACATTTGTGAGCCTCCTGAGGAAGGTTTGATGTATGAAATACACTATGCAAGAACTGTGAACGAAATATAAGTATGAATGTATTATGTCAATATATCGATTAGAAGAAAAATGTATTATGCATAGGCAAATACAAACAGAAAATGCAAGTGCAATGCAAAATACATTATGCATATGTATATAAGCATTAATCAATGTATTAAATTCATTACGCGCATATACACTGCAAATAAATTCCGCATGTGCCTCAATTTTTATGTCAAGCTCCTAAATGCAATATCTGATAATACTTCGCGGATTCGCTAAAAGTGTTCAAACAACCCTACAATAAATCTGATTTGTATGCTAAAATATATTCTGCATGTGTTGTGATCTATAACGATATCTAAGAATGCTCCACGGATTTGCTAAAAGTGCAAATAGTCCAACGATAGACGAGTTGACGGAAAATTTTAACCGAAGAAAGCAATTTAATATTAAAAATGTTCTCAAAACTCTAAAAAAAATCATTCAAAATCTAAACTCAAATCCAACTAAAAGTTTAAATCCTTAAAATGAAATATGTCATCAAAAACTTAAAATAAAAAATTCATTCACTTCCCAATAATTTGGCGAGAATGATGAATTGAAGAATAATTTCAACTCAGAAAGAGCAGATATATTGTGGAATGTATTACTACAATTTATTCTCAATTGATTTCTTGCCAGCAGGGGCATAGTACGTGCTCTCTAACCGGTTGATTTTGCCCAAAAAGGCATCACTGTATTACATACACATCCAAAACATGTATATTCCCTAATAGTTAAAAGCCCATTGAGTAATGAATTATAGGGTGCGCTTTGTAAGACATAAAACTCTCTATTAACTAAGGTTTACTTAAATTCAACACCTCAAACATTCACCCCAAGTCTACAAGGTATTCTTGGACAAAGCAACCCATGAATAGAGACAAGATTCCCTTTGTCAGGTTCAGTCAACTACCTCCTCTAACTAAGTACACCAAGGATCATGACAGTCCGGAATGACGGAATCATGAGATCTTAATCGAGCCTGTAATCATTCCCCATCACCCTCTTTAAGTATAGTGATAAATTTCAAGTTATAAACTCTTAAATTCAAATCCTAAAATTGTCGCAATTTATACATTAGATAATTATTGTGACCTATATAATGACTAGCCTTAATTGAAAGTTCTATTTTATTTTCGGGATGGGTAATTAACCATAGAGGCTTACGCCTATGGGATCATAAAGTCCTCATAAAATGAGGACGAAATCTCTGGATACTATCTTATCTAAAAAGTCTAATCCACCTTCTGAAAATCTACACCGGAACCTAAATTCCTTAAAACTCTCTCCATTAAAAAAGAGTCATGGAGAGGTCGGGGCATAAATCATTCAATTCTTTTCAGCTCAAGCTAATCATTCACTCAACTCATTAAGGAAGCTCAAACTTGACTCAATACGAACCCTAGTGTAATTAAAAATTGTAAGAATAAAAAAGAACTTTAAATTAGGGAGAGTGAAATTTAGGGCTGTATCATATTGATTTATTATTTTTTCTAGTTGAAATCAATTCGAACCCAAAGAAACAAATCAATATTTTTGTTGAAATTTAAAATCATTATATAAACAAATACAGATTGAATCCTTCATAAGCAAAACAATGCAAAGGTTGTACCTTATAGTCTTGGGATACACCATCATAAAAGCTGCTCCATGGAGTAATGTCATCAAACTGCAGTATAGGTGCTGATGATGCCAAGGCACCAATGGCTATCTGAGGGTACTTAAGCCTGAACCATGCAGCTAGCACTAAAGCAAGACAATAGTTTCTTTAGTATTTATAAATATTATAACATATATATATGATGCTACTAGTCAGTGGGGATGTAGAGGCCCATTTTCACACACCTAAATAGCCTTTATTAATAGGAAAACATACACATTGTGACAGTTTAAGAAGAAACAAATGTCGATTAAGATGGCGAAATAAAATTATGATAACAGTATATCATATTTATATCTTAAGACATACTATCCTAAGAAATTAATTAGGCCATAGTAATTTACATTGAATTCTTCTTAAAAGGTCCCAATGTAAAGACCATCCATCAATAAAAGTTGTCTAGACATAGGAAAATGAGCCCCTAGATCAGCAATAACTATTAACATGAATACAAAAATATATAATTTTTGTATTGATAAAGAAATCATTTTAATTAATTAATAAATTTAATTTAATTTTTTTTATTGATTGAAATTTAATAAATTTTAAAAAAAAATTAAATAAAATAAGTAAATTTAATATATAACATTTGCATTTCAAATGAATTTATCCCTTAGTCAAAAAAAAATTTTATTCATTAATTTTGAATTAAATATATTTTTAATTATATTTTTCAACAATGATAAAAAATTTAAATTAAATTTTTATACATTGAATATAAAAAATTATATCATCTAATTATTTATTTTTTTATAAATTTATTAAAGAAATATTATTATAATATTATATTTCTTACATATTTAATATTTAACTTACTTCCTCCATAGGAACCTCCGAAAACTACTACTGGAGATGATTCAGCAGACATGTTATGTTTCAAGCTCCTTATGAGCACTGCATAATCCGCCAAGGCCTGCGCCGAGTTCAAGTACCCCAATTTGTCTGCAGATTCATATGACTTTTCTCCAAATGGCTTAGACGTTCCATAATACCTGTGCTGCAGGTTCACACAAGGTGGTGATGAGAAACTGATTTCAAAGTTTTCATAGAAAATTTGGATTAGTGCCCAGTAAAACTTCTTAATTAGAATGCAAATCATTATATTATTCTTTAATGCAACAAATTTTTCAAAACTTAAATCTTTTGGATAGAGCTGTTTATGCCTTTATGTACAATAAGTTTAGAATTACTTGTATTGGATTAAAAAACATCTTTTCATTACCGGAAAGGCCACCGGAAACGCCGTCAGAAACAAAGTTGTCGGACAACCGCCGAAAATCCGCCAGAAAATAGTCTGTCAGAAAGCCGTCGGTAATGCATGATTTTCCTGTACTGAATCTTAAATGATTATTTTTTGTTTTTATCTGTTGTTTTTTCTTTCAAGTTCATCAATAATAATTCTATCTTGATGTTATATAGGATCATCTTCTCCATTATAAATGTTAAAATCATTCAAATCTATTCTCTGCTATTTTTTTCTTCAATAGGCCAAACTCTATTATATTTTAATTTCTTCCTCCATTATTCCTTGTTTTAGAACACATCACTCTTAAAATTATAATTTAAGTCATATTCAATGTAGCTCTCAATGACTTTTTTATGTGCAATGATTAGATTACATTAGCAGTATGATTGCATATGTTTAATTTAATATTTACATTAAGGATTCGTTTGGGATGACTTTTTTATTGCTTCTTAAAATAAAGTTTTAGTTAAAAAATTTTAATTTATGTACTAAAAATCTGTTTTAAGAAGAAGCAATAAAAAATCCGTCTCAAATGAAGCCTAAGTTTGCATCATTTAAATTGCTCAAATGCTTCTCAATTTTGACCATTCATCTTTAACAATAAAAATTATGTCATAATCAATATCACCATCCTTTTTATAGTAGATCAAAGAGAATTTAGCATATGCATTATTACTTAGCCTTTAAGCAACATTGACATATAATTCCTAAATTTTCATGTGCTAAAATTAGTCTCATGTGCCCAATGCTTAGCACTGCAAAAAGTTCAGCTTTCAGCATAAACATAACTATTTTGTGAATAGCCCTACAAAAAGTAGATATAATCAGGACTGAATTACTGTAAGAGAAGCCAAAATCTTTTTGAGGCTAAAGTTCTTTACCAATGATTGAGTTGCATACAGATTATAAAGAATTTATGAAGAGAAAAAATAAATAAAGAAGATTTTTGAGGTTTAATTTCCATAGGGGGTCTTCTCAGGTGGATGTTGAGACGATCCTATTTATTTTTTGCTGGGATCCGTTTGGGAAAATGGAGTTCCAATGTCCTATTATTTGAAAAATGGTCACTCCATGTGCAGAAGACGAACCCTTCTTGTTGTAGATTACCCTCTTACCTTCCATATTTTTCTCTATGGATTCTAGTCACTCTATGCTTCTCTTATCCTTTGTCCACCCTCCCCTATCATTAGAGAAAAATTATTATGTGCAGCATCCGGATGCGTCTGGAGGCCAATCTGGATGCTCCATGTCACTGATTGCACAATGCATTGGGTGACATACATGTCACGTCCGGATTGATCTATGGACGCATTCAGACACCGCACAGAATAATCTCTCGTCATTAGAAGCTGCATGAAGGAATTGAATGGCAAGGAGCGTGCACGACATCTACTTGTCAAGGTAAAATGGTAAGTGTCTAGGGAGATAATGATAGGAGTTCAAGTGGCGACAATGCAACCAGGATTATATAGAGCATATTACATCAGACAAATTAAAAGTACTTCTAATTGAGCTAAGTAGAAAACCCAAGTGTTGAGCTTGAGTAACCAAGAGAGATTTTGAGTTCGCACAATTGTTTACCTCAAGAAATAATAGAAATGTTCTGCTCCAGCACATGTAAATATTTAATAGCATAGAAATTAGAAAGTATTTGGCAATCAAGAAAGAATAGAAATGTTCTGCTCCAAAACTTATTTCAGTCTAATTATTTTGTCCAAAAAGTTTCAGTTCTTCTCATTAAAAATCTCCAAACTTAGCACAAAGTTGATGAAAATAGATAAAAATTACTTTTTTTGCTTCATCTTTCTTCTTCTATATATAAAAGAATATTTTTTAATACCTCAATGAAGACAAGCAGTGCCCGGAACTTAGGGGCAATATCCATCATGAATCCAGTATTAGCAGCAAACCATTCAATATCTCCTTCGTTGCCTGTATAAACAAAGATTGGCTCTCCTCTCTCCCAAAAAGTGGAGTTCATAAGATATTTCTGATAGAAAATTGTATATGACTTAGGCTGGTAAGAGAAATGGTCCAACTGCTGAGGAAAATAATGAGCAGAATAAGGAAGATTGGGATATTTATTTGATTCAGATAAATTTGCTAATAAGCTTTGAGGAGCTCTTGGAAATAAGATGGGAAGGGAATTAGCTAGTGATGAGAGGAAGAAGAGAGGAAGAAGAAGAAGAAAGAGAGCCATGGATGAAAAATTGAAGAGCGTGAGGAGATTATTAGTGGGTTTGAGTGGAAAAAGCTGCGTACTCAGTAGAGCAATTGGTCTCTTGTCTGCGTTGTTTTGGGATTTGTGAATGCTTATCTGTTAGGCATGGAAGAAGACAAAGTGGGAGCACCAAAAAGTTCTCAATAGAGGCTTTCAATTATATTTGAATTGAATTTGATAATTAAATCAAGGGAAATTTACATACATACTATTTTATAACATTCTATTTACATATTTAACACCTAAAATTTTAATATTACATGCATACTACCCTATATTATTTTAATATCAAATATATCATTTATATTTCTTTCATACCACTCATATATTTCATTTCTACCACTCATGTTTGATATGAAAATAAACTATGAATGGTATTTATGTAATATTAAAGTTTTAGATGTTAAATATGTAAATAGAGTAGTATAAGGTGGTATGTATGTAAATCTCCCTTAAATCAATCACCGAGAAAATTTTCAATTAAATGAAATCTAAATTATGTTGAGATTGAGTTTGTTTGTTATTATTGCAGTATTTATAAAATTAATTATGAAATTATTTTGATAAAAATAATATTTTATTATAGAGATTTTTAAAAAATATTAAAAATAATAAAGAAAAATAATAATTAAATAAAATTATAGTTGCTATATAAAAATAAAGCAAGTTAAAAAATTTGCCAAATAAATTATAAATCTAATCAAATTAGCTTCACAATAAGTTGAAATATATATCTAATTATCTATGTAAATTAATATAAATTTATATTTATGTATATGATTAAGTTTAAAAATATATGCATTCATAATAAAATTATTATATAAATATTTTTTTGTAGTTAAAAAAATTAAAGAAAATCAAATGAGAAATAATAAACACAAATAGATTCAAATAGAGCCTAATAATAATCAATTTTTATTTAATTAGATATAGGATCGAAAGACATTGAGCCCAATGTTAAATCAAGGCTTTATTTCATTTAAAAAATATTATAAGTTATATTTAAAAAATTGTTTAAAATTAATTTTATAAATAGCTTTTTAATTATTACATAAATAGTTCGATATAACTTTTTATGAGTCTTTTGAGCTAATTAAAATAAACTCATATACACATCACATACATAAGTTTTGAATAAAAATAGCCAAAACTCCGTGAAGATGAGCTTTATGCTTAATATAACTATCAAGGAACTCTTTAGAATTCTAATGTGACACATATCTCTTTTTGATCTATTGATTGAGAGCAGATCTTGGATTTGTAGCTTGCGTATGTAATATGTGTATGAATTTGCCTTAACTAACTTAAATGTCTTTACAAAAAAGAATTTTGATGTAACACGCTGAATAGTATGATAATTGGGTTTTTTTTTAGGACCCATATCCATTGATGTAAGAATATTACAAGAAAGAAAGTCCAATCACTCCAATTACAGAACTTCAAAAGAGTAAATTGAACAAAACTTGAAAGGTATAAAAAGATAGAACATGTTAACAAATATGGAGAAAAACAAAGTGATCCTCAAATAGGGTTGGGGACTCATATGATACCCAGGGCATGATAGAACACCTCAGCGGCAAGAACAACATAGTCACAATAATAAATCCAAGCACAAACTATTGGAAAACTGAACAAAATCTTTCCCAGCATTTCCATCTAGACATTTTCAAGTGAGCAACCCGTTTAATTTTCCTTAAGACATAAGTGGTGCTATGAAAAATATGCCTAAACTTCCTTCTGTTACATTCCTTCCAAATATAATAAATAGAGGTGAAATTTTTATTAGGTCCGGTGTCCTGACGTAGCTCTACGTTCGGACGCCAGTAAAATGGTGTCATGTGCTCTTACTCTTTACCGCGTGGCCCGACGACCCGACCCGAACCGGACCGGACTCGGGATTGCTATGTATTGGCTGATTTGTGTAGACCGGGGTATTGCTAGGTATTGCTCGATATTACTCGGCAATAACGAGAAATAGCATTATGTTAAGACCAATACCTAGCAATATCCCGATTTTGCTAAGTATTGCTCGGTATTGCAAGGTATTACTCGGTATTGCTATGTATTGGTCTTGACAGAGCAGCATTTCTCGTTATTGTCAAGCAAATACCTAGCAATACCGAGCAATACCTAGTAATATGCAAACATAACAATACCAGGTTCCGGTCTGGGTCGGGTCATCAGGCCGCGCGGTAAAGAGTAAGAGCACGTAGCGACATGTTATTGGCCTCCGGATGTAGAGCTATGTCCTGTGTCCAGACCTAATAATTGTTCGATAGAGGTGTGTTGGTGTTTGAAAAGGATAATTGCCTTGCAAGATGTAAAATAAATCTTAATTTTTTTTTTTTTGGAAAATCAAGAATTAAATTTAAATTTCAATTTTAAAGTCGAACGGACCATTAGAGATAATATACCACCTTAGAAGGCAGAAGTAAAATCTCCTAATAGGTTCAGATCCAGAATTGTGGATTTTCTCTTGAATATCGTAGCCTGATTTATGAGAGAATCACATATGATCCTGGAGGGTCTAAATGAAGTTCAGTAAAATATCGGAGTACAATAATTAAGAGAAGCGATCGTTAATTTCATATTCAAATTTATATTAACACATGATATATCTTCCAAAAGAAAGAATATATCATCCGTTAGCAATCATTGGATTATGATGATAACGATCTTTATAAATTTGATTTTCCAAAAGAAATAATAATTGAGTTTTGAAAATTTTGATTTTCTATGTTGGTGGAATTTTTTAAAAAAGCTTAATCTTATTTGGGAAATTTGATTTTAAACTTATAGTCTCAAAATCGAACGCCTTGTTATAAACGAAATATTACCTCTAAAGGCAAAGATATCGTTCGCTAACGGGTTCAAATAACAAAAACTAAAAATTTCATCATGATGGAAGAATTACATAATGAAATAATGTCAATATTCAATCACTATAATCTAGATGAGAGATAATTAATTTTATATTCTAAATCACAATAGAGAGATATGTCTCTTCAAAGAAAGAAAATATCACTTACTATTGATTGATGGAATATGACGATAATGATCGTTGTTGATTCAATTTTTGCAAAAAAGACTAATTTTGAGTTATGAAAATTAATTTTAAAAAAGGTGGATGTGAATTCTAAATCTTCTATGAGCTCAACCCCTAGTATATAGTTAATTACATCGTAGGGAATTGGAGTTCCCTACGAAAATTTTTAATTAAAATAATTTCAAAACAATTTTGAAATATTTTTATAATTTAAAATAACAATTTAAAAGAGAGGTTTTGGACATTACACTACAGGAAAACACGCGTTTATCGGCGGATACAATTGCGTCGGAATACACGGCGCCTGCAGCGGCGCATAATACGAAGGAATATCTACGGCGTATTTTCCGGCGCATATGACACCGGTAACATACCGACGAACATTGTGCCGGAAACTACGCCGGTTAATAACAGCAATTTATTTTTGCTGCGCACTTTGCGGCGGAAAAGTACCGGGGCAGTTACCGGCGGATAAAACGTCGGCATATTTAAACTCAACGACTTAGGACCGACGCATTTTGCGCTGGAAATGTTTCCAACGTCTGGGACGCCGGAAAATCCGCCGGCGTAAACCCTATTTCCAAACCCGAGCCCGATGGCTGCTCATTTCTTTCGTTCGTTTCTCTCACCAATTTTTTCTCCCTCGTCGCCCTCCGTCTGCTCGCCGTAGATCGACGTCGCCGACTAATCACCGGACGTCGCCAACGATCACCGCATTCGTCGCCGGGGAAAGCGTGCTTTTTGACCGCGAGTTTCCGCCTCCCTCCCGTCCCCTTAGGTTTTTTTTTAATTTCTTTTTAAACATTAGATTTAGGGTTCATATTGTAGATGTTTTTTGTTGAAAAATTTTGCAAAATCAATTTGAATTCATGCCGGGTATTTCTATTATGGAAGCCATACTTTTTTGAGAGGTTTGATGGTGAAATATAGAGAGAGTAAGGAGGATCTACATATGATTTTTGTTTATTTAGAGAAAACATATGAGAAAGGTGAAAGGTAGAGGTTTTATGGCTATGGATGTTGAAGATTGTGGTTAAAAGCATGTAGGTAGAGTTGTTAAGGTGATTGATTATGTGCTAATGGAGAACAACTTTATGAAGTAATCTGGGTGGTCAGATATGGAGAAAGGTAAAGGTTTTATGGGTGCAAGGGAGATCTTAGAGTATCAAGAATTTGATTGTGGAATGGATCATAATGATCTAAAGATGGAAGAAAGAAGAAAAATTCCCAATGATTTTGGCGAGAAATGATAATTTAAATATTTCAGAGACATCGAGTGTTTGGAAATCAGATCAGATGGTTGGTTCAGATTACTTGAAGTAGGGTGAGAAGGGTGAAGGGTCAGCTTCTTACAAAGGGAAGGAAGAAGGATTAAGGAAGGATAGGGGTTTGGTTGGCACTAACCTGAAGACTATCTGGGGTTAAGAAAATTTCTAATTTATAGGTCGGGTTCTGGTGCTACTCCTATAGTGGCGGATTGCTTCATTTGTTTGTTTGAAACTATAGAAGCCAGGAACATTTAGCTCATTATTTTCCACCAAACTCTTCAAGACGGTAGGTGGCTTATCCTCCAACACACCTTTAGTATTAGCACTTATTTTCTCAACATGTTTAACTACTGATGGAGCTGCAACAGACTTTGTTCTGTTAAGATAAAAGAATCTTTTCATGCCATGATTAACAAGAATCCACAAACCATATTCATCATTATCTTCCTCTACTCCCTTAATGGGAACAACATCAGAATTTTTATTCCCCTTTCTTACAATTAGATTAGAAGAATTCTAA
Organism: Dendrobium officinale; assembly: GCA_019514585.1. Taxonomy (NCBI): domain Eukaryota; kingdom Viridiplantae; phylum Streptophyta; class Magnoliopsida; order Asparagales; family Orchidaceae; genus Dendrobium; species Dendrobium officinale. The sequence goes on along the minus strand of CM033695.1, from coordinate 30,346,439 downwards.
TGTTAATATCTCTATATATTCACTTTTACATCTACTTGAGCGAAAATTCTTTACTTATTTGCTCTTATATATAGGTGATGGATATTAGAAATCAAAGAAGTTGGATGTATAACTGATTATCTCAAGGACGAAAGACATTAACAGATGAATTCATTAATGGGGTGAACATTTTCATTCAGCAAGCGAAACAACTACCAAGATTCATATCAGAAGGAAAGTTTCGATGTCCATGTTCTAAACATAAAAATCTAGTGCACCTAGAACCAGATGATGTAACTGTTGATCTGTGTCGCAGAGGGTTCATGCCACGTTTTTGGTATTGGACTTCTCATGGTGAGTACGAGCCACAATTTTATTATCAATGCGGTCCTTCTACAAGCACTAATATAGCTGAGGCTGAAAATATCCGACCAAATCTTGAGGAATTAGTTCAAGATGCAACTGGAATATAATTTGAACAAAATGCAGAAGAGTTACCGAATAAGGAGGCACAGAATTTTTAAGTTTTTAAGTAATTTAAATATTTTAAAATTTAAAATAATTAAATTAAGTTATCTGATTTTAATAATATAATATTAAAATTTTCAATATTTCAAAACTATTTAAGTTAAATTATATATTTAATTAATTGTTAAAGGGGTTAAATAATAAAAATAAATCAAATATTACTTAAATTAATTTTAATTTCAAATTGAAATATTTAAATAAATTTTTTATTAATTAAATTATTTTTAAAATAAAAATTTTAATTTTGAATATATTAATAAAATATTTATTTAAATATCAAATAATTGAAATAAATGAATGAATTAAATCATTTAAAATAAATTAATATTTTAATTTTGAAATTAATTTTAAATTAAAATATAAAATTTTCTAAAAATTTTAAGGTATTATATATGTTTTTTATGATTTAAATTGAATTTGTTTTGAATTTTTAAAAATATATGTTAATTAAAGTATTTAAATGAATTTAAAATTAATAAATTAAGATTTAAAATAACTCTTAAATTAAATTAAATTAATTCTTAAATATTTTTTGAAATTCTAAATTATTTAAAAAATAATTTTCTCTAAATCCCTTCTTTTCTTATTTTAATTTATTTTTACTTAAATATTAACTAAATATTTAAATGTTTAAAAAATTTTGAAATTGTTTAAAATTATATAATTAATTTAATTTAGAATTAAATATTTGAAAATAAATTTCTAATTTTAAAAATTAAAATAAATAATTTTTAAATAATTTTAAATTAATATTTAAATTAATTAAATATTAATTAGATATTAATATAATAAAATATATTAAAATAATTAAATAAAACATTTTTAAATTATATTAAATTTTAAATTAAAAAAAATAATTAATGAATATTTATTTAAAATATCAAAATATATTTCAAAATCAAATTTAAAATTTTATTAAATATTTATTAATTTAAAAATAATTAATATTTTATATTCAAAATAATTTAAAATATATTTAATATTTTTAAATTAATTCTAATTTAAATTAAAAGGCATTTTAATTTTGGATATTTTGGTATAAAATACATATTTTTTTAATTTAAAATGGATTTTTAATATTGTTTTTGTAAATTTTTTTAGTTAAATTACATTTAAAATATAATTTATATTAATTAAAATTAGCTAACATCAATAGAGATAATGGCGGGCCATGTGGCACAATCTAGCATTTCAGATCAATTCCACGATAACATGAGCAAAAAGCTTGGTTTGAAATGCACTTTATAAAAAAGTTATTTGAACCTAAGTGTTGTGGCCTAGGGCTAAGGTTTTCAAAAGATTATGACGTTAGATCTTCAGAATTTTAATTTGGTTGAGGTTGTAGACTGTCTTTGTATAAGCTCCTAGCTGAAACCACAGTTTGAAATGCTCTGGATCGAGTTGGTAAAGCCTTGGACGGAAAACTCCTTGGTTCATTGGAAATCTCATTACCACAGGACTTTGACGGTGGGATTTCACTTAGGAAGTGAAGAGGATGCTGAGGGGAGTTCAAATGAAGTGAAAGGAAGCTAGGGGAGGTTGGAGAGAGTGAGAGAGTGTAAGGGATTAAATGTTCATACTTTTGAGTCTTTTTGCCTATTCAAATGTCTTGGGAAAAGATGGATGGCCATGATCGTTCAGTGACTCCCTTTGGATACTAGGCACATGTCACAGGCCATTGAAAAGGTTGAGCCAAAGTTTGGAAGGGCCTTATGGCCATTGGGTGCTTTTGGAGATGGGGGGAACCATATTTCCCTATTTAGGCTAAAACAAGGTTTGGGCTCGATTTAGGAGCTTTTAAGGGAGTTTCTATATCAAGCAAAAGGAACTAAGCAACCTAGTCTAAGGGGGGCACATTTAGTAGGGATTGACCATTTGAGAAAGTTTTGAGTGTTTGTTGACCACTTTTTGATCGGTCAACTGGTCAAAGTGGGGTGGCAGCGGAAGAGTATGGGTTGCTGGTTGAAAAAGGTTTAAAGCTTTAAAAAGATGTAGTTAAAGTTTGGAGGGGGAGTTGACCATTTCAAAGGAAGGTTTAAATGCTTAAGTTGACAATTTGACTGGTCAAAGAATTTTGTTGACTGATGAGGTGAATTGGAGGGAGTGTAAGTGTTATTGAGTCAAGTGGGAAGGATCATAGGGTTTAGGATCAATGCATGAATGAAAGCACAAATGCTTTAACCAAGAGTTCATAGTTTACTTGGTTAAAGTCAATGGGTTTTAGATCACCTATGATTAAGACATGCTTAAATCATATGATGTAATAAGTTTTAAGGTTTGCTAAAATTTGGATGGGTCCTGTTTGAATGAATGGGAGAATTAGCCCAAACATGATCAGTTTGACCAAACCTCAAATGAGTTGACCAAGCCAACTATTGATTGGGTCAACATGTTTAGTCAGGTCCAAACCACTATTATATATGTCTGGTAGAGTTTGAATGGGTGTGGAACTAATTTGGAGCTGAATATAATATAAATAAGATTTTTGTTTGATTTAGTCAACCTGGTCAACCAGGTTGACCCAAGGGCAAAAGTTGGGCTCAACAGGTTTGGATTGATCTAAGGAGTCCGCTGGAGGTATTTTCGAGGTTTAGGGAGGTTACTTAAGTCAAAATATCTGTTTTGACCCGTAAGGGACTTTTGGGTCAACCAAGTTAACCTAGGGGTTTGGATTTGGATTTAATGGATCCTAAATGGCATTCATGATTCATTGGGATAGCTTTTGAGGATCGAGGAGGGAAAATCATGCTAGATTTTGGGGAAAAGACCAAAAACCCCTTAAAGGGCATTTTGATCATTTTGACCCCTTGGTTAACACTATATAACTAGAGGCAGGAAAGTATAGGTTTGTTGTCAAGAGGCCTTAAAAAAATCCATGGGTGTGGTTGGAAGGTTTGGAAGGGGTCCCAAGGTCAAATTCTACTAGATGGCATGTCCAGTGGCACAAGCTATAAATATTTGAAAGTTTGCATCCTTTGGAAACTAACTTGGTTTCTGAGGCTGGAGTCCTCCAAATGGACTCAAATTTGGAAGGTAGACCCCAGAGACATGCATGTTTAATATGCAACTAACAAATCATAAATTGGAGATCATTTGATTAGAATTTTACGTGATAGACAATTCACCTAGAACAAGCTTCAAGATCTAGAGTTCTGGCTCTAGATTTGGACTTAAGAGTCTTAAATTTGGGATGAATTTTGAGTTGGAATGGTTGATGTTGAATTGTTCATATCAATGATAACCATAAAGATGGTCAAAATTTATTGAGCATCATTAAGGGCTGGATAAGATATTGATTTAAGATTGGGTTGACTGTTGATTGAGGGCTGGATTGAGAGTTGATTGGAATCTCTATAGATGGCAAGTGTATAATTGTCTTCCATTGAATCACCAATCAGGGGATTGGGAAAAGTCTTAATGACCTCACACAAAAATGATGTCAAAAAGGAGAAAAGTAATAATAAGTAACCATTGAGTACATCCCTATGTAAATGATCGCAGCCTTTTTTTGGGGGGAAATTGGGGCTAAGCCCATATATTATAAAATGAAATTACAAAAAACCACAAAAGCAACTCTAAAAAGAAATTACAATTAAAATGAGACTTGTAACAAATACCAACAATAAAGGGCATCATAAATATCCCAAAAAAGTAAAAAATGGTCACAGTAGGGCTCAAGTGTTGCTAGAGCTAACACATTCGGGATAATAGAAAATCATGGCAGTAATAGCTCTAAAGTCCGAGAGAAGAAGCAATACGAAGAAGTTTCGTCACTGGCTGCCATCAGACCAGACCAAAAGAACATGCAGCAGGGTTCAAAAGGATGTCAGGCTGAATGAAGAACCAAAACACTGTCGAAATGATGAGGCCATCCAAGGGCAATGCAACAGTATGTTGGTTCCACTCATCATCGCCCAAAACCACATAAAATCTAACCATATGTCAATGCTACAAGATGAAGCACAGAGGGAATGATGATAGCAGCTTATCAAAAAAAATTCATTTAGAGGCCTTAACTAATAACAGCTTCTCAAAAAGTTTCCATTTAGAGGCCTTAGCTGATAGAAGCATAGAAATCTTACTACAAATAGGGTTAGGGGTGCTATGAATCCCAACAAATCTTCTATTGTTCCTTTCACTTCAAAGGAAATAAATCGAGCAACAAATAACAAAAAACTAAAAATTCTTCTCATAAGAATTAAACTGTTGAACTTCATCAAAAAATTAAAAAATCTACAGTATGGAGGGTCTGAAGAGAAATCCATTCAAGTAAGGCAATAGAGATGACAAAATCGCAAAAGAGAAATCACATAAAAGCATTAAATGCATGATGGTTTCATTTTCCTTAAGGCAAAGAGGGAAATAGTTATAAATCGTAGCCTAAGATAAGTAATTAAACTATAAGTTTGGTTGCATTTGAATTTAAACAAAATTACTCTTGCTTATAAACTAGTTTCTTGAATATTTTTACTTATTAAAATATTTATTAAAACTAAATTAAAATATTTAATGAATAAAAAATAAATTTAATCAATAATTTAATTAAAGTAAAAATATTCTATATTAATTTTCAATTAAGTTTATTTACAACTTGACCTGATATTAGTGTGAAAGTTGTTTTCCTTCCAAGATCGTCCAGGACGAAGTTGGATCGTCCGGGACGATCGGTACAGGTTGTAAAGGAATTTCTGGACAGAGAAGTTCGTCCCAGGATGAACTGGGGTTCATTTGGACGAAAAATTTCCCGAGAGCAACTCGTCCAGGTACGGTTGTGGACGATTACTGTACACGTCTGAATGATTTTTGTCCATAGGGCAAATCGTCCCGAGATGATTTGGGATCGTTCGGGACGATCAGTTTGGATACATATGGGTTTGAGATCTTTTTGAAGAGAGAGAAAGCCCAGGAGAGAGAAAACCGAAGGAAAAAAGAAGAAAACATGATTTTTGGGCGACTTTTGTCCGTTTTCGTCCGTAGCAGCAGTTGAGAAAGTTGACCGACTTGAGATAATGCATATTCTGCCTTTCTCAATTTTTAGAAACGAGGATTTTGACAACTTTTATGTTCCGGATTTTGTTCCGTAAGCGAATAATTGATTCCGTTTTGTACTGACGAACTTTTTACCGTGTAACTTTTGATATGTTTCTAAGTTAATATTTGTGCACGTTTTGAGTATTTTCTAGAAGATTTTCTTCGGGTATTTTGAATTCTGCGATGTTTTAACCGAATAATGAATTATCAGGATATTGAAAAATGTTACTTCAATAAAATTAAAATATTATAATGATGTTGTGTATTATCTGTGATAATTTGGTGACTTTTTGAATCTATGAATTTTGTGTAAATTCTGTATACTACCGTTATGCCGCTGACAATTTTTCTGACGAAATTTGATTTTCTAAATTAAATGCTTTGATATGTTGTGATATCAGAAGGTAGTTATAAGGGGCCAGAATCCTTTGAGATTCTGTCTGTGTCAGGAAAATCTGAAAAGAAAACAAGTTCTGTTCTAAAAATTCCGTATATCTGTTCCATTATGATGTTATAAGCACAAAGGGAGACATAAAGGGCCAGAATCTGAGATTCTGTCTGTGTCAGGGAAGGGAGGCATAAGGGGCCAAAATCCGTTGAGATTCTGTCAGGGTCCAGGAATCTGATATGTGAAATGTGATATCTGAAATGTGATTTTTATCTGATTTGAATTCTGATTTGTACGATCTGATCCGTTCTGTGATTTGAAAGTCTTATAAGTTTTATAAGATCGGTTATGCACTCTGATTTGAATTCATGTATCTATGATTTGATTTCTATTGATCAAGTACATGTTTTGTCTGTTATAAGATTTCTATACGACTGTTTGAATTTCTGTACGGCTAATCAAATAACTATTTTTTATGTGTTTTCTGATGTGAAATTCTGGAGATTTTGATTGGCGAGTGTTGTCTTGCTGAGCTGTTAGCTCATCCTTGCTTTCTACGTGGTTTTCAGGTTCTGAAAAAGGGAAGGAAGTCTTGGACTAGCGGTTCTGTGTCTGATATGAGATTATGTATTTTGTACTTTTGATTTTTATACAGTCATGACTTTTTTGTTCTGTTCTTTCTATCTGCAGCCATACACTTTATTGTACATGATTATTTTGATGAAAGGAAGAAGAAAAAATAGATGCATTTCTGTATATGTAATTGAAGTTTATAGCAGCTATGCGTTTTTGTTAATTTTAATATCTGAAAGAAAGTTCTGAAACAAATTTCAAAATTAGATCCTGGATTTTCATTTCCGTCGCGGCACGATGCAAGCGGGATCTGTTCCGGTCGGGTTGGGTCGTGACAAACTTTAGTGGTATCAGAGCGATAGTTTTAAAATTTGGATTATAATACAGAGCTATAGGAATTGATTTGTAAGTCTGTCAGGGTAGTTATGGTTTGTCTGGATTTTTATTATGTTGTTTTTGTGCATAGTTTTCTGTGTGATTATGGATCTACCAGACCCAAATATGACTGATGGGCAGAGTGCTAGTCAGGCAGCTACTGTGAACAGTACTGCCCCAGTGGTTGGTTCTGAGACAGTTTCTTAGTTTGCTACATTGGTTGCTCAGATGATGAGCGAGACTCAGAATAGGGCAAATACTGTTCGATTTGAAGATGTAGATAGACATCTACATATGTTTTTGAGATTGAAACCTCCGAGGTTTGAGGGCACTGTTGAGCCTAGAGCAGCTGAGGATTGGTTAAAAAGGTTGGAAAAGACTTTTGACGGTATGCAATATCCGCCGGACAGGAAGGTACCGTTAGCTGTTTTTCTGTTGGATGGTGAAGCTGAGCACTGGTGGACGGGCCAGCAGGAGGAAAAGTTCCAAGGTAAATTGAATTCTCTGATTACTTGGAAAGAATTTTCTGAAGTGTTTCGATCGTGGTTTGTACCTCCTTCTGCAAGAAAACAAATGCAGGAGACTTTTTAGAGGTTGGTTAAGGGGAGCAGGACAGTTATGCAGTACGAGGCAGAGTTTACTGCTGTGACATGATATGCTCCGCAGTTGGTTAGTACTTATGCAGAGAAGTGTTACAGATTTCTGAGGGGATTACGAGATAGTCTGAGGCAGCCCCTAGTACCGTTTCATATTTTTGATTTCTCTGAGCTTGTGGAGAGAGCTTGTCTGATAGAGAATGATCTGATGGCTACTCAGCAGCGATGGACTGCTAGTAGGAAGATGTTCAGTGGTGATGCTTCTGGCAATGGGTTTTCTGGAAAGAAGAGATTTGCTTCTGGAGGCTCCAGGAGGAGTGGATAGTCAGGATCCACTACAGTTTCTGGTAGTGGCAGTACTACTAGTTCTGGATTAGTCAGTGGGGCACCTGTGTGCCAGACTTGTGGAAGAAGATATTTTGGCCAGTGCTACATGATGGCTGGTTAGTGTTTTAGATGTGATCAGCTAGGACTTCAGATTGTAGAGTGTCCACAAGCAGGATCTGATCGACGCTCTGAGTTCAGATCTGAGAGTTCTGTTAGACCTGCCGGTTCATCAGGAATACCGAGGACAGTTCCTCCATGTACTATTTCTGAGGGATCCTCTGGTAGAGCTGGCGGTTCAGGTTCTGTGGCGAGGAGACCACCTAGTGGTAATTAGAGAGAGTCTAGTAGTTATGCAGCTCCAGCTCCAGTTCAGCCACGTGTGTATAGTTTGAATCAGCAAGAGGCCCGAGATGCTCCGGATGTGGTGATAGCTGGGAATAATTTGATTGCTCGGAAGTTTTATTTTTGTGAGATTGATATTTCTGGCAAGAAGTGAAAATTGTGTTTGATTTTGTTGCTGATTTCTTCGTATGACGTGATTTTCAGCATGGATTGGCTGAGTCTGTATGAGACTCAGATTGACTGTTTAAAGAAACAAGTGAATTTGTTTTTGGATGGTGAAAGATGTGTATTCTAAGGGTTAAGAGGAGTTTTATCTTGTATGATTTATGTGATGGAAGTTAGAAGAATGTGGAAGAAGGGTTGTATGATATTTTTGGCCTCAGTACGAGATCTGAATATAGATGTGGGTTCTATTTCTGATATCCATGTTGTACGAGAGTTTTCATATGTATTTCCTAAGGAGTTGGTTGGTTTACCTTCGGGTAGAAATGTTGAGTTCTGTATTGATATTTTTTCGGGTACGGCTATAATATCTAAGGCTCCGTACATGATGACACCGAAGGAACTTTCAGAGTTGAAAGTTCAGCTTCAGGAGTTGGTAAATAGAGGATTTATCCGTCCTAGTGTTTCTCCTTGGGGAGCACCTGTTCTTTTTGTGAAGAAGAAGGACGGGACAATGCATATGTGTGTGGACTATAGAGATCTGAATAAGGTCACTATCAAGAACAAGTATCCGTTGCCACAGATTGATGATTTGTTTGATCAGCTGGCTGGATCTTCTGTATTTTCAAAGATTGATTTGAGATCTGGATACTATCAAGTGAAAGTAAAGGAATACGATGTGATGAAGACAACTTTTAATACTCGGTACGGGCACTACGAGTTTTTGGTTATGCCTTTTGGGGTAACCAATGTACCTGCTGTCTTTATGGTTCTGATGAACAGAGTGTTCAAAGATTATCTGGATCAGTTCGTGATTGTCTTTATAGATGATATTCTGGTATATTCTGCTTCTGAGGAAGAACATGTCAGACATTTGAGCTTTGTGTTGGAGACATTGAGGCAACACCAGTTGTATGCTAAATTTTCCAAATGTAAATTCTGGCTAAAGAGTATTTCTTTTTTGGGGCATGTGGTGAGCGGCGAAGGTATTTTCGTTGATCCCCAGAAAATTTAAGTTATTGCTAATTGGCCAAGGCCTACTACGGTATTTGTGATACGTAGTTTCTTGGGTATGACCAGATATTATAGGAAGTTTGTGAAAGAATTTTCTCAGATTTTTGCACCTCTGACGAGACTGACTCAGAAGTCAGTAGCTTTTGTTTAGACACCGGAGTGTGAAGCTAGTTTTTAGAAGTTGATGAATTGTTTGACATCTGCTCCGGTATTAGCACTTCTGTCAGGTACGAAAGGATTTTATGTATTCAGTGATGCTTCACTGAAAGGTTTGGGCTGTATTCTGATGCAGCATGGTCAGGTAATTGCTTATGCTTCAAGGCAGTTGAAATCACATGAAAAGAATTACCCAACACTTGATTTGGAATTGACTGCAGTTGTCTTTGCTTTGAAGATTTGGCGTCACTACTTATATGACGTCAGGTGTGAGATTTTCATGGATCATAAGAGTTTGAAGTATATTTTCACTTAGAAGGATCTGAATTTAAGACAAAGAAGATGACTTGAGTTGATCAAGGATTATGATCTGACGATTCAGTATCAGTCTGGTAAGGCTAATGTGGTAGCAGACGCTCTGAGTCGGAAGTCTTATAGATTATCAGGTAGTCACCTTACTTCTGATGAGTATCTGATACGAGATATGGAAAGATTACAGTTAGAGGTGATTTCCTCTACTAGTCCGGATTCTGGTGTGTTGACTCAGATGAACATTCAGTCATCTTTGGAAAAAAGGATTCATGAAGCCCAGAAGTCAGATTCTGACTATTCGAAGCTGATTGTTCAGATTGAATCTGGTAAGAAACCTGAACTACAAATTTTTTATTATGATATCATTTTCTGTAAGAACAGACTGTGGATTCCTATGTTTGGAGATCTGAGGAAAGAGATTATGTACGAATCTCAATATTCAGGCTATACTATTCATCCAGGAAGTTTTAAGATGTATGGAAATATGAAATGTTTATTTTTGTGGCCTGGAATGAAAAAGGATATAACAGAGTTTGTTTCGAAATGCGAAGCTTGTCAGTTAGTGAAGGCAGAGCATCAGCGACCATGAGGTCTTTTGCAGTCGTTGCCTATCCCTGAGTGGAAGTGGGAAGAGATAATGATGGATTTTGCTATGAGTTTTCCTCGATCAGGGCAAGGACATGATGTAATTTGAGTGATTGTCGATCGATTAACAAAGTCTGCACATTTTCTTCCGATCAGGTAGACGGATTCGGTGGATAAGTTAGCTCAGGTATATGTGAAGAAAATTGTCAGATTACACGGTGTGCTAAAAGTGATTGTATCTGATCGAGATGGACGATTTACTTCCAGACTTGGAAGGGTATTCAACAAGGATTGGGTACAAAGTTACACTTCAGTACGACTTTTCATCCGCAGACTGATGGACAGTCTGAAAGGACTATTCAGGTATTGGAAGATCTTTTGAGGTTATGTGTTTTGGATTTTGGAGGCAGTTGGGAAGATCACATCCCTTTGATAGAATTTGCTTATAATAATAATTTTCAATCCAGCATTGTCATGACACCTTATGAAGCTCTATACGGCAGGAAGTGTAGGACTCCTTTGACTCTAACTGAGGTGGGAGATAGACAAGAATTGGGTGTAACTTTGTGGTTGAAACTGTTAAGAAAATCAATCTGATTAAGGAAAGATTGAAAACTGCACAAGATAGACAACATAAGTATTACAATCAGAAGCACAGATTTGTGGAATTTCAAATTGGTGACTTTGTGTATGTCAAAATCAGCCCGATGAAAGGTGTTAGCAAATTTGGAAGAACGAGGAAGCTCAGTCCACGGTATGTCAGACCTTTTGAAATTATTGAAAGGATTGGAAAGTCAGCTTACATATTGTTATTGCTTGATCAAATGTCCGATATACGTAATGTTTTTCACGTATATTCTTTGAGAAAGTGGATATCTGATTCTGAATAAAAACTATCTGCTGATGATGTGGAGATTCAGAAGAATCTGCAGTATAATGAAGACCCTGAACAGATTTTAGCTTACGATGTTTGCAAGTTAAGAAATAAATAAATTCCGATAGTTAAAGTTCAGTGGAAGCACAGAACAGCACGAGAAGCGACTTGGGAGAAGGAGTCAGATATGAGAAAGTTATATCCGCATCTGTTCTAACTCAGTCTTATTTTGGAAATGTCGAGGATGACATGTTTCTGAAGTTGGGGAGATTGTGAAAGCTGTTTTCCTTCCAAGATCGTCCAAGACGAAGTTGGATCGTCCGGGACGATCGGTACAGGTTGTAAAGGAATTTTTGGACAGAGAAGTTCATCTCAGGACGAACTGGGGTTCGTCTGGACGAAAAATTTCCCTAGAGCAACTAGTCCATGTACGATTGTGGACAATTACTGTACACATATGGACGATTTTTGTCCAGAGGGCAAATCGTCCCGAGACGATCTGGGATTGTCCGGGACGATCAGTTTGGATATATATGGGTTTGAGATCTTTCTGAAGAGAGAGAAAGCACATGAGAGAGAAAACTAAAGGAAAAAGAAGAAAAAAGTGATTTTTGGGCGACTTCTATCCGTTTTCGTCCGTAGCAGCAGTTGATAAAGTTGACCGACTTTAGGTAAGGCACATTCCGCCTTTCTCAATTTTCAGAAACGAGGATTTAGACAATTTTTTTGTTCCGGATTTTGTTCCGTAAGCGAATAATTGATTCCGTTTTGTACTGACGAACTTTTTACTGCGTAACTTTTGATATGTTTCTGAGTTAATATTTGTGCACGTTTTGAGTATTTTCTGAAAAAAATTTCTCCATGTATTTTGAATTCTGCGATGTTTTAATCGAATAACGAATTATCAAGATATTGAAAAATATTACTTAAGTACAATGAAAATATTATAATGATGTTGTGTATTATCTATGATAATTTGGTGACTTTCTGAATCTGTGAATTTTGTGTAAATTCCGTATACTGCCGTTATGCCGCTGATGATTTTTCTGATGAAATTTGATTTTCTGAATTGAATGCTTTGATATGTTGTGATATCAGAAGGGAGTTATAAGGGACCAGAATCCTTTGAGATTCTGTCTGTGTCTGGGAAATCTGAAAAGAAAATAAGTTTTGTTATGAAAATTATGTATATCTGTTCTATTCTGGTGCTATAAGCACAAAGGGAGACATAAGGGGCCAGAATCTGAGATTCTGTCTGTGTCAGGGAAGGGAGGCATAAGGGGCCAGAATCTGTTGAGATTCTATCAGGGTCCGGGAATCTAATATATGAAATGTGATTTTTATCTGAATTGAATTCTGATTTGTACGATCCGATTCGTTCTGTGATTTGATAAGTTTTATAAGATCGGTTATGCACTCTGATTTGAATTCATGTATCTGTGATTTGATTTCTACTGATCAAGTATCTGTTTTGTCTGTTATAAGATTTATGTACGACTGTTTGAATTTCTGCTAATCAAATAACTATTTCTGATGTGTTTTCTGATGTGAAATTCTGGAGATTTTGATTGGCGAGTGTTGTTTTGTTGAGCTGTTAGCTCATCCTTGCTTTCTGCGTGGTTTTCAGGTTCTGGGGAAGGGAAGGAAGTCATGGAATAGCGGTTCTGTGTATGATCTGAGATTAGGTATTTTATACTTTTGATTTTTGTACAGTCATGACTTTTTTGTCTGCTGCCATGCACTGTATTGTAGATGATTATTTTGATGAAAGGTAAAAGGAAAAATGGATGCATTTATGTATATGTAATTGAAGTTTATAGCAGCTCTGTGTTTCTGTTAATTTGAATATATGGAAGAAAGTTCTGAAACAAATTACAAAACTAGATCCTGGATTTTCATTTCCGTCGCGGCCCGATGCGAGCGGGATCCGTTCCGGTCGGGTTGGGTCGTGACAATTAGAGTAGGGCGTAATGATTTTTTTATTTTTTTTCATTTTCAACACAAAAATTAGGCCTGTCAATTTCGGGTTACGGGTCGTGTTCGGGTCCGACTCGTAACTGACCCGGCTTTATTCGGGTTCGGGTCAACCCGACCCGGTTTTATAAACGTGTCGGTTTTTGAAACCCGAAACCGACCCATATCGATTTCGGGTCAACCCGACCCGACCCATTTCGACCCAGTTGACCATATATACATTAATTTTAATTATAATTTAAGGGAAAAAATGAGCTGAAGTGCAAACAGCAAACTGCAAAACAGCAACTATAGAGAAATACTAATTTACAAATTACAAATCTATCATTTACTCATTTTTTTAGTTACAAATTTACAACCTCAATTCAATTTTAGAGAAATACTAATTTACAAAGTTTCAACATTCAAATTTACAACCTCAATCTCAATTCAGAATAATTATTTATACAATTATACATTTATATATTGAAATGCTCAAAGCTTCTGGCATCTACAAAAGTTCAAACCGGGCTAAACTAGAGAGTAGAGAAAAATCAATATGTTGGTTAAACATCGTTGCCAACAATATTTGCACAAATTATTAAACCCTAGCCGAAATAAACCCTAGCAGAGAAATAGATTTCACGGTATAACTTCAACTTCCAAAAATCTCAACACCATCCCAGAGAAATAGAGAATAAATCAATAAATGATAAAATGAAGAACAAAAAATATCAAAACCTTAAACCTTCATCTTCTAAACTATCAAAAAATACTAATACAGAGCAGAAACGAGATACAAACAGTGAAACAAATTAGGGAATGTGTGAATCGAAAGTTTGAAATGTAAGCGTAGACGCCGTCATGCCGACGAGACGAGTAGACTCGACGAGAGCTCCAGCATCGGAGAGGCGGAGACTGGAGAATCGGAAACCCTAAACAGAAGCCAGGAGACGGAACGAGAGTTACGAGATTATGGCCCCGCTCGTCGCTTGACGCCCGCGTTATAAGTTATAATTTATTAAACCACGCGGGTCAGTTCGGGTTACTATTGGGTTTTCGGGTTAACCCGTACCCGACCCAAAAAACTAAATGGGTCGAAATTCCAAACCCTAACACGACCTGTTATTTAACCGGGTCGACCCGAACCCGATAATTTCGGGTCGGTTTCGGATCGGGTTTTCGGGTCGGATCAAATGTTGACAGGTTTGTCAAAAATGCAAAAAAAAAAAAAGCTTCGTTTTCATTTAAGAACGTAAATTGATTTTTTTTTTTCTAATTATGTTGCTTTCATTTAATTTATTTTATTCTAAGATCTTTAAAATTCCTCCAATTTAGATGGTTGAATGCGTTCTATTCCAGGCCGAATCGCCGTAATTTTCTGGAAGCTAATAGATTTTCATATATTTGCAGATCTCACCCACCTCTCTCTTCTCGGCTATAACAACAATGGCGGCAATCAAAAACCTATATTTACCAGTTAATTAATACACCCGAGTTATAGGACCGATCGAGAGAACAGCAGCGCAAACGGGAGGGCCCTCTCGTCTCTCGTATCGCTGTCGCACTCTGCGTTTGTACTTGGGATCGACTTCTCGAGAACGATCATTGGAAAAAGCTCGCCGCTGATCGATGACAACCCTAACAAACTATCAGCGGAAACCCTAGGCTTAGATGCTTGGGGCTGCCTTACTCGCGCTGGATCTCTCTGCACTCCTGCAGTACGCGTGCACTTTACTATTAATACTCGTTGCCGGGGTGTTCGTCCTCACGAGAAAAAAAGCCCCCCGGTCCTCCGTCGTAGACGCGGCTTTGCAGTGCAACGAGGAGTTCCAAGGCCACCATCATATGCTCATCGGGAGCGGTGGGAGCGACGCCGTAGGCGTGGGGGTATCAGAATGCCCTGTTTGCACGCGATCGGCTAGCAAGAAGTGTTCTAGGTGCAAGAGCGTCTGGTACTGGTAGGGGTCATCTTTGCTTAGCCCTTTTTAACCTTTTTACTCTGTTGGTTTTGAATGCTTTTTAATTTCTTGATTGGAGAATGGTAGTGTCGATTTTGAATGATTTATATGGGTTTGAGTTTTTTTTTTTTCGCTGATGCTTCCAGAATTTATTCCGTTCCTGATTTTTGGTCTACAATGATTATCCCACTTCGTTTCAGTAGCTAGTAGCAATATAGACTTGAAACTAATGTAAGTATTTCTTGAGGGTCCACTCTGATAATATGCTTCCACATTGGCACCTTAACAAACCCATGTGATGTAAATCAAGTCACACCTCATCAACCCATTGGGATCGGCCATGATATTGAGGGTGACCATCTACCTCTCGTTCAATCCAAAGTTTTTTTTTTGCGTTTCTGACGCCTACGCCATCCGGTGTTACAGACCAGATTCGCTGTGACGTAGATAATTTGGGATGGGTGTGTTTGAGTGGGGAGGGACTTCTTCATAAGCATCGCCATACTCAGTCAATTGCGCAGTGATTGGAAACCAATCAGTGCATACAATCAAGCCTAACTTGGTATACCTCTCTCGTCTTAATGTTATGGTTCTCAAATTTGGGATCATCATTATTCACTCCCTCACAATCATTTTTTGGGACTTTTGAGCCAATCAACGCAAACTCACATACACATCACTTATACAAGCTTATCTCTTGGCTGATAACCAAAGCTCTCAACTAACAGATCAAGACGAGCTAAGTGCCTCGCCAACATTTAAATGTTGGTTTTCTCCTACTATTTTGGGCTATGATCTTTATGGTTTTTCCTCAGATTGGCGTCAGTTGCCATAGTGTTCTTGCGTAATGTGTTACACTCAAGGCTTATCATTCAAATGTCGCAAATAGGTCTATCGTAAATTACATAGCCCAAAAAAATTATTTTCTATACCAACAATTTCAGTTATCATATATAATTTGGGTATATATCTATTATAAGTGTAGTGAACCATTATAACCTCCTCCATTTAAATCATCCGTGGTTAGTAGCACATATTGCAGATGATCTTATCACTAAATGCACTTCCTTGATGGTTAATATAACTTGCTAAATAGCTCCTCATAGGTTTTAATCTTGTTTTAAGCTCTCATAATTCTAGTTCAAGACCCAACTGAACCCCAAGTCTATTCACATATATACACACACACCAACATGAGTAGTCTATAAATCAAATACTCCGTGGGTTTGTTTGAAATTCTGTCACATCATATAGTTTACCCAAAATATTAGGAGAATATAGAATCAATTTGTTGCACATTAGCCACTCACTCAAGTAATAAAGAACGCATATCTCTATTAGATGATAAGCTAAAATCAAACATAGAAGTCACATAGTTGGACTTGTTGATTCATGATTACTTGAGCGTAACTTATGCATTTCAAAATCTCACATCATCACAATAAGGTAACAACGATTGCAATAAGTATTAGTTGCATTGAACTTAAACATGAACTTAGGGATCTGATACATTATAGTTAACTGTGTAGTTATGTCCAACCAATATTGATTACAAGCGATAAACCATTAATATAGCAAGGCTAAGATGAGCTTTCAAATACTTGCTTACTAGTTAATTTTATTTCCAAGAAGAGTGCCAATTAGATTATGTAATATACCGTGCAAAGGTTCTTCCATATATATATGTTGGATATTCAATGAGTATGGCCTTTGTGCTAAAATGATATCAAAAATCCATAATATTTTAATAAGGAGGAAGAGTACGTGATATAATGTAAAACCTCTTATGATGTCCTTGGAAAACAAAAGGTAGGAAACATACATGCTATAGTGCATAATAATAATTGTCTATTACTGTAGCATATTAATAAATACTACAAAAAAAATGGGATAGAAAAGAAGTTACACTAATTTAAAGACAATATGCATATAACACCATCATAATGCAAAATATTAATAATGATTTGTCCAATCCCATTTCCTACAATATTTTATCAAGAAAAAGGAGTGCATAGTAATTGTGTAAAGCATGCTATAATATGCTTAGACATTAGAAAGAAAGAAGCATGATCACATGTTTCACTATAATAATCATTATCAATTGCTTGAAGCATGCCATCAATACTATACATAAAAATGGGATAGAAATGAATCTACATCGAGCCCAAGATAATACTGTGGGCTCTGAAAATTTATGCATGGCTCTTGTAAGGGATTTTGTGTTCCACACTTTTTGAAGGAAGATTTGATGATTGTAGATAATTAATATTAAGAGATTTTGCCTTCATTTTATGAGAACTTTATGATCTAGTTCTAGTTTTCCTATACGCTCAAGCTTCTATGGTTAATCGCTATCGGTAACAAGAGAAGATTTTTTATTAAGGTTAGTTATTAGATGCTAATTACTTAGCTTATAATAGTAGTGATTTTGGATTTAGAGATTGCATTTAGCTTAAAGTGAATGGTAGGGGAAAATAGTAAATGATGACAATTCCAATCAAAATGTCTTGGTCTCGTCGACTTATCATGGACTTTAGTCCATTTAATCAGTAGAGGTAGTCGATGTAACTTGACCAATTGACTTTTTTTTTTTTTGGAAGCCATGGGTTGCGTCGTCTAAGGGAACATTCTAGACCTCGGGTAGATCTTTGCATTAAGGGATTATAAATTGGCTTTAACTAACAAAGGGCTTGATGCCCTATCAAGTGCACTCTATGATTCTCACTTAGGGGGTTGGGCCATTGGATAATTTGCGGGCTCTAGCTATGATAGTAATTCAACGATGTCATTTTGTAGCTAACCATGTTATTAGAGGGCTTCGATCATAATGCCTTTGTCATTTAGTAGAAAAAAATCACCCAGTCAGAGCATATATGCATGTTGTAATTGATTTGAAGACTGCTTTGTGACTCATGTAAAATATTTGGAATTCTCCATATTCAATTATTTGCATGAATACTTTGTCATTAGAATGCACGCAACATTTTGTTTTGAGTTTTAAGGGGATCACATTCTATTTGCTTGCAAGTGTTACAATTTTGATTGTGACTATTTCAATTTAGATTATTGTTTTATGTTCAAACCAATATTGGCTTGCATTTTGTCCACATGAATGTTCAGATAGTACATACTGGCATTTCTTTGCCTTTTAATAGAGGCTTTCACTTGATTATTTTTACATATGATTGCAGTTCATGGTTCTACTCTTAAAGATAGAATGCGAAACGAGCATATACGTGAAAAGGTAGGAGTAGCTATCGAGGCATATAAGATTAGAGAGGGTTGTTTTAGATAGTTTGGTCACATAAAATGTCAGACTTCTGATGACCTGGTTAGGAGAGTAGATTTATTATATCTGTCCTATGTTAAGAGAGGTAGAGGTGGACCTAAAAAGATTTTGTTAGAAAATATTAGAACTGACATTTTTTTATTATTTAAATAAAAATTTGACTCTTAACAAGACACAATGGAGAAAAAAGATTCATGTAGCCGACCCCACATAGATAAACGCTTGATGTTGTTGTATTGCAGTTCATGGTTCTAGCAATTCTGAGTTATTTTGGAAGTAATTACAGGTCCTTGTTTATGCTTGTAGGCAGGTTGCCGAGTTCCTTATTAATCTAATTTTGACATATATTTGGGTTATTTTGATGCAATAAACACTGCATTTGAAATTTTTATTTTTTAGTTTTATCTTCATTTAATCTTTATTTTTATACTGTATTTGCGTCCAAAAGTCCATTTTGTCTTTTTGGGCCATTTCATTAAAAATCTTGGCAGCCTCGTTGTGTCTCCCCTATGAGGGAGGCATCTGAGAGGAGTGTCTTGCCTACTATTTAAAGGAAGATGTGTGTGGTTATTGTACTACATTATTGCCTGGATATTCAAAACTCACCATGCCGAAAAAAAAAAATCTTGTTTAGGGTATTTGCATGAGAATTTTTGTAGCATATATATTTTACTTTATCATGCTAAGAAAAGCACCCATATGTTTCATTTGTCGTGCAAAATGTGTTGCAAATGAAATTTTTGGAGTGTAATTATTGTTGACAATGAATGACAAGAAATTTACGCTGAAAATAGCTACATACAATTTTTTTTTTTTTAATTTTCTCTGTTTTCCTACAATGATAAGTGTTTTTTTTTAAAGAAATTTCTTTGTTTATATTTTTTTAGAGAGAGAAAGTGAGATAGAGAGAAAGAGAGGCAACTAGAGAGAGGTTGCAGTAAGAGATGGGAGAGGGAGTTTGGCTGTGATAGGAGTAGATGCTCATCTTGCTAAGGATGAGGTCGCTGGAATTCATTTGATGGTCGGCTAGTTTTTTTTTCTTCTGAAAGCTTTGAAATTGATTCAACACTTGAGTTTAAAAATTAAATCTGTTCTTTTAACATTAAGTTTTCATTAGTTTTTTAGTTCTATCCAATTGATAATATATTTATAAATTAACCTTAGGAATTATTTCGGGTGCTAAACTAGTTTGAAATCTTGAAAATATTATTTTACATTTTAATAAATACTCTCAATAAATCAAAAAATAATGGTTATTATTCCTGGGTTCGAAAACTGCATAATAGGTCTGACTGTGCCTAATGAGTCCAGGTAAAAATAGTTTAACGAGTTTAGGAAATTAGACACTCCATTCCAGATTTATAAAAGATTGGGCTCTTGGGTATGGAATTGGGCCAATCTAGCTTTGCTCGGTCTAGCTGGGATGAAGGCAAGGTAAGTTCAACGGCATAGGTTATAATTATGGGTAACTTTTTATTAATTCTTATTTAATGATTATTAAAACTTAAATATAAAATATTATATATCATTTTGCACTGAAAAAATATTCTGATAGAAGCAAAGCTTAATTTTAAGTATATGAACTAATTATGTATTTATTGATTAAGTAATCATAAAAATTTAACTTTTCACAAACTAATTTAAATGGTGGTCAAAATATGTTGGGATTTTTGTAGTAGTTTTTGTTAACAAAGTTTAAGTATGTTTTAGGTATTAAAAATGATTTCTGAACAAATTTTTTGGGGGTATTTAAAATGAAAAACTTGCATATAAAATCTTGGGTAAAAAATGAAATAAATAATGATTTAACTTAAATGAAATTTTGATGTAGACAAGGGGGGGGGGGGTCAACTCATGTCCAAAATAAATCAATTTTGGCCTCCCTCGATTTTACAAGCTCAATCAAAATTGAGCTGAAATTTTAGCTCATTTATGAGCTGATCTTTAGTTCACTTATTGAACTAAGGGTTAGCTCATTATTAGCTAACATTTTAGTTCATATTTATCTTTTATTAAATGTTGTAGTTTTTATTATTATATTTTTAATTATGTTAGTCTCTTGGAACTCAGATATTAAAAATGGATATAATACAACCCAGATTGACTATTTTCTTATTAGAAAATTAAATCGTTTAGATTGCAAAGATTGTAAAGTTATTCCGAGTGAAAATTTATGTACCCAACATCGTTTATTAGTTTTGGACTTTAAGATAAAGGGGCATAAAATAAAAAATAAAGTAAAACAATTTTCTAGGATTTTGGAAATAAGATTTTAGATCTTAAGATTTTGTCTGTGCATGAGGATGCTAATATTATGTGGGAAAAAGTGGCTACTGATATTAAGAATATTGCAAAAGATGTCCTTGGAGTATCAAAGGGAAAAGCCCCCAATAGTAAAAATAGTTGGTGGTGGAATCCTAATGTGCAAGAAAAAATTAAAAATAAGAAGCTTTGTTATAAAAATTGGTTTAATTTTAAAAATTCTGATAATTGGGAAATATATAAAGTGGCTCGTAAGGATGCTAAGAAAGCAATATGCGATGCAAAGGCATTAACTTTTAGTGATTTATATAATAGATTAGATACTAAAGAGGGAGAAAGATATACGTATAAGTTAGCCAAACAAAGAGATAGGAGTAGTAAGGATTTAGTTCAAGTGAAATGTATTAAAGATGAAGATAAAAAAATACTTTTCTTAAAAGATGATATTCAACAAAGATGGATGAGATATTTTGCTAAACTTTTTAATGAAGATTGTAAAAATAAGATTGACTATAGTGACCTTAGAACCCTAGATGAAAATAAAGATTTATGTTTTTATCGGCGTATTAGTAAAACTGAAGTTAGAGAGGCTTTAAAGAAAATGAAGGGTGGAAAAGCTGTTGGACCTGATGATATTCCAATAGAGGTGTGGAAATGCTTAGGAGATGAAGGAATTTCATGGCTTACTAAACTTTTTAATACTATTTTGAAGACTAAGAAGATGCCAGATGAGTGGAGAATGAGTGTGTTAATTCCTATTTTTAAGAATAAAGGTGATGTACAAGATTGTGCGAATTATAGAGGTATTAAGTTAATGTGTCATACTTTAAAACTATGGGAGCGAGTTTTGGAGCATAGGTTGCGGCGTGATACTAATGTTTCTCAAAATCAATTTGGATTCATGCCGGGTAGGTCGACTATGGAAGCCATACATTTATTAAGAGGTTTTGATGGAGAAATATAGAGAAAATAAGGAGGATCTACATATGATATTTATTGATTTAGAAAAAGCATATGATAAAGTTCCAAGAGAAGTGCTATGGAGAGTTCTTGAAAAGAAAGGAGTCAATAATGCTTATATTCAAATCATTAAAGATATGTATGCAGGAGCTATTACTTGTGTTCAAACACAAGGTGGATTGACCAAGTATTTTCCTATTTCGGTTGGGTTACATCAAGGATCAGCCTTAAGCCCATATCTTTTTACTTTAGTCATGGATGTTCTCACTAGACATTTGCAAGAGGATGTACCTTGGTGTATGCTTTTTGCTGATGATATTCTTCTTGTTGATAAGACTAGAGAGGGAGTTGAAGGTAAACTTGAATTATGGAGGTCAACCTTAGAGTCTAAAGGTTTTCGCTTGAGTAGATCTAAAACGGAATATATGGAGTGTAATTTTTAGTAGTAATAGACCTAGTGAGGGGATTGTGACTTTGGGCGATCAAGTCATTAATAAGAGTACACGTTTTAGATATCTTGGATCTATTATTCAGAGTGATGGTGAAATAGATGGGGATATTATCAGCAGAATTCAAGTTGGATGGTTGAAGTGGAGGAATGCATCGGGCTTGTTATGTGATAGAAATGTACCCCTCAAACTTAAGGGAAAATTCTATAAGATGGTAGTGAGGCCTGCAATGCTTTATGGTGCTGAATGTTGGCCTTTAAAAGAGAAGCATAATACTAAGTTAAGTGTGGCAGAGATGTGGATGCTCAGGTGGATGAGTGGCTTTACCCTTAGAGATAGGATACGAAATGAGCATATACGTGAAAAGGTTGGAGTAGCTCCAGTAGAAGATAAGATTAGAGAAAGTCGCCTTAGATGGTTTGGTCACATAAAACGGCGGCCCTTGCGATGACCCGGTTTAGGAGAGTAGAGGTATTAGATTTGACTTATGTTAAGAAAGGTAGGGGTAGACCTAAAAAGACTTGGTTAGAAAATATTAGAAATGACCTTTCTTTATTAGATTTAAACGAGAATTTGACTTTTAATAGGACACAATGGAGAAAAAGGATTCATGTAGCCGACCCCACGTAGTGGGATAAAGGCTTGATGTTGTTGTTGTTGTTGTAGTCTCTTGGAACTCCAAAACGGCTTTTGGAATTCCAAGATGTTGTTTCATTTTCCCATTCGGTGGCTCTTTGGATTCCACCATGGGTTTTTTTTTGTGTGCCTTTGCCCATTGGGATTCCGGCCGGCTACTGGTTTTCCACGCCTGGGATGATTCCCGCAGCTGTGGCTCCTTGGTTCCGTGCGGCCTCCTTGTCTCCCGTGGCTGCTGCTTCGGTTCCTGGGCTTGGGTTGTTTTCCGTGATGCATGGGGGGGGGGGGATTTCCGTGCTCATGGTGCTTAGGTTCTTGTGCAAATTAATGTTATGTGTCTTTTGATATTCCCTTTCATACCTATATATATGGGGGATTTGTAATGTTTTAAAAAATTGAATGTTATGTTATTTTTGGAAAAGTAAACCTGCGGGTTTTTTGGAAAAGCTTGCGAGCTTTGTCCGTCTTCTTTCTCATCCCCTCCGAAAATCTTGCGAGCTCTTTCCAACCTTTCGTCTCGGCTTCTAATCTCTTCGTCTCTCCGCAAGTGCCACTCCATCTGTATCTTTCTTCCAAGTGCAACAACTTTAGGGTGTCGTCTTTAATTTTAAGTTTGCAAGTCGTCGTTGTTTGTAATTTTTTAATTTCTTTCGTCTTTAAATTTAAATGTAAGAGTTTGCTCGTCGTCATAGAATTATCGAGT
Organism: Dendrobium officinale; assembly: GCA_019514585.1. Classification (NCBI taxonomy): domain Eukaryota; kingdom Viridiplantae; phylum Streptophyta; class Magnoliopsida; order Asparagales; family Orchidaceae; genus Dendrobium; species Dendrobium officinale. The sequence goes on along the minus strand of CM033695.1, from coordinate 30,322,984 downwards.
GTTAGCGGGTGTCCGGGTGCTCATATAGAATTTCTTTTCCCCTCTTTTGTGTGGGCGAGGGGTATAGGCTCCCTGTATTTCTTGCCCCCCCCCCCCCCCCCCCCCCCCCCCCCCCCCCCCCCCAAATTTCAATAATTTCTTGAATATTTTAAAATAAAATTTTAAATCAATCAATGTTTATGCTTGTGTTCCTCATCTTTGAGGCTTTGGTAATAATATGATATTCCAGTTCATTTGTTACTATGAATGCTAATAGCACACTAGACACTAGGACACAAAACCTTGGAATTTTTTGATCAACAATTGAGCTCATCCTCCAAGCCTTCCTAGTGAACTTTTTTTATCAATATGAGCACCTGCGTGGTTGCTATAATAATTAGATAAACTTGTAAAAAACACTTAGCCAAGCATTAGATGACACCAAACAAGAGTTATCATCATCAATACTGATGTACCACATGAGTCACATGTGCTCATATGTTCAACATAATGTACTTAAGCCACCTACTACGAGTTTTTCCCTATCTCAATTCCTAGTTATAAAGTTTCTTTAATATTATTGGTTTTGATATGGTGATTTAATGTTTCCGGGTTCCTCCTAATTTTGTAAGTTACCGGTAACAAGGTTTTGGTAATTAATTCTGCACACATAAACTATGTTCTTATTTTTGAAATTTTACTCTGTTGCAGAGTTTTGTGACTTTCCATCTTGCTACTGGTTTTAACAAGCTCATGACTGTGCTACATACAGGATCCTTCTTGAATGTTTGTATTGTTTTCCATAGTGCTTATCTTTATCATTTGAACAATCCTTCCATGTGAGATTTAAAGCCGGTACTTTAATTTTCAGCTCTCAAGAATGCCAGTCAAAGCATTGGAAAGCCGAGCATAAGTCAAAATGCAGGGAAGTTGGGTCGCCAAATAAGTTTGATACCTATGGAACAGGTTCAACGAGGAAATCTTCTGCAATTTCATTGGTGCCTGATCATGGAACCCGTAAGGTGCTGAAAGAACCAAAAAAGGTAATGCTTCATTGAAGATTCAGTTTAGCATGAGAGATTTCTTTCTGTTAGAATTGATGAAGTTATTATTTTCCAGATCCTTTTCCCATATGATGAGTTTGTCAAGCTTTTTGACTGGGATAAGCCAGGTTTTCCACCTTGCGGGCTTTTAAACTGTGGGAACAGGTTTGAGTATCAAATTATCTTTTTTGATGGTTATGAATTTGTTCACTTTTGTGATGAACATAACCATCATTAGTTGGTTTATTACGCTTCTAATATGTTCTTGCTTTCATACTGCAGTTGCTTTGCAAATGTGGTTTTACAATGTCTGTCATGTACAAGACCACTTGTTGCCTATTTATTGGAGAAGAACCATAGTAGAGGATGTATGCTATCGCATGCTTCAGTCATAGTCTCATGCATTTGCATTAATTTCTTGTTCATCTTTATTACCTATGCGTCAATGAATCATTTTGCAGGCTTGAGGAGCAGAGATGATTGGTGTTTCTTGTGTGAGCTGCAAGCCCACATTAAAAGAGCTAGTGAAAGTTCACAATCTTTTTCACCCATCAATATTCTTTCTCGGTTACCAAATATTGGTGGTAATCTTGGCTATGGAAGACAGGAGGATGCTCATGAATTCATGAGGTCATTTGCTTTCTTTATCAATTGGATAAGCTTGAGTTATTTACCTATGCCATCAAGCTGTTATATGTATGATTTTTCTTAGTATAGTGAATTTATGTAACATTTAGGTTTGCTATTGACACAATGCAATCAATTTGCCTTGATGAGTATGGAGGTGAAAAAGCTGTGGATCCTAGCACACAAGAGACAACTATTGTCCAATACATATTTGGTGGCCATCTCCGATCACAGGTTGGATTTTTTAACTTGATAGTTATTTTCTGATGTCTTTGTATTTCAGAATTTTGAATGATGCTGCTTTGCTTTAAAATAATTTCTTTGTTACGGATGATCCGATGAAATGTTTCCTGCTTCTTGTTTACTACTATTTATATATGCCTTTAATACTCTGAATGTATGCTACAGTATATTGGTTTGGGATGAAGTTGATGGGTTTGTTCTACCTAATTGCAAAATAATTCGGCCTTGGAATAGTCGGTTTTTTTACTTTTACTGCAAAATCATATATGTGCATAGATGGGACTTACCATTGAGAAATCTTTGCCACCTTGTTTTACAATTCTCTATCAAGGTTCTTTCCATCATTAGATGTGGTTTCCTTCTGTAAATACTTTTCTCAATCTCCTTTGAAAAGCACTTAAGGCTAATGGTTTTTGTCCTTAATTGATCTTTCATATCCTCCTCTTTTGTCCTATTCTTTATTGACATTCTTTCCATCAATATATGGGATTTCCTTTAGTTAATAATTTTGTTCTCTCCTTTGTCTTTAACGCTTGTGGTTTGCATTTTATTTTGTTTGCCATGGTTCTTTACTAATGAGTTGGATAAGTGTTTGCTAGATTCTGCTATGGCTATGGTAGCTGCAGATAGCTCGCCCTGTTTAAGTTCTGTATTTTAGAAATTGTTCAATCTTGATAACTAAGTACTTGGATAAATTGAATTTACTTTTAATTTGAGAATATTTTCTTGGGGCAAGCTGCTAGTTCATTTACCTGGTTCACATGTGTCATGATTTATATTGGAGATTGAAGGTTACTGTTAGAGAGAGAAAGATGGATCATGGATGGGCATGCAGTCTATTTGATGTGGCTTCTTTAGTTGCATAATCTTTCTTCTTTCTCTCACTTTTTTGTCTCTCTTCCATGTGAACTCCATTCTTCTGATCTTCTCAATTCGTTCTCTTACTAGGTTCTCTTGATGCTAAACACTTTTTTCTATGAAAATAAAGGCTTAGAAGTCCACCCACAAACTCATCTACTAGTTTATCATCAAATGATATGGAGCTGAGATGCTTAATCCAAGGAGTTCTTCATGACAAAATTAAGTTTGCTACGGTTTAAAATTTCCAAGAGATCATTGATGTCACCTTCTGCTCTCAATTATTGTCATAGTCCTATGTGCAGATATGCATTTTTAATCTCAATCTTTTTCCCAAACCTAAACCTAACCCAAAATAAACCCAAAACTTGATCTAATCCCCGTTCCCATGCCTTTGACTCGTATTCTCTCTCCAATGTTGCCCCAACCTCCTGATTTGCCCATTAAAAGTATTTTAGCTTGATTTTTCGCTTCATTTAAATTTCACAAATGGTCCTCCTCATCTAAATAAATTACATGTTATCCTTAATGAAATTCTCAATTGAAATTGAAATTTTCTAGCAACTTAAGCACCCCTCTAACCACTCCCAATCAACTCCTTAAAATCTCATCCTCAAATTTAATCGTGAAATAGATCCTAACGAAGCCTAAATTACTCCATTTGAATTCAACCTTTTCTAATTATTTTATTTCTTTCCTTTTGTAAGTTTTATGCCATCATTTTTGCACACGAATTAACCACTTTCTACAATCCCAAGCACGAAAATATGTGATGCTGCACTACATTAAACAAAAATTTTTATTATCTAGGCACACTCTTCCATACTTAATCTAACATATTTCTCTTATTCTAGCCTTAAGAGTCAAACCCATGCCAACATAATTATGCTATGCGAACCCTGTTGATCTGGTCTAATTTATCTAACTCAATTACTACCCAAGCAAACTAGCCCAACCTTGAAGCTAAAATGACAGAAATGATGAAAAAATCTATTACTTTTTTACATTGTTGCTAAATATTTCTTATTTTAGATTAATCTGTCCCTTTGCATGAAGCAGTTTAGGCTTTTGAAGGTTTCTTTCCTGAACCATTGATAATTTATTGTGGTGATCTATGATAAAAGTCTTCTACCAAAATTGTTGATGCAGTTTTTTCCGTGTCTTTCTCCATAGTACAACTGTCCCTTCATCTTTCCTTATTAGGATAGTTTTTTTGTTCTTCTGTTATTGGAGATGTATTTCCCTTGCTTAGCAGTACACTGGAGAGTATCACTGGCAGAATATCAACTGTTTGTGTGGAATTCTCCGCATTCTAGGAGAATTGATGCAAGTGTGGAATTCTTCGCATTCGAGGAAAATTGATGCAATGCAAGATGCCTACTTAAGGTCTTTTTTGGTTTGTTTTGTTATCTTTTGTCTATACATTTATGGTAGTTTTGGTCTATAACATAGGATCTCTTAAATACAATGCAATGGAGCTCTTAAACATTGTTCTTCCTTGGCCATTAGGAACTCCGAAGTTAGAGTGCTTATGTTGAAGCATTCTTAGGATGAGTGAACTCTCTTGGAAGTTGCACAAATAGGATAAATTCTTGAGTTTTCTATATCCAGAGTGAGCGATATCTTGTTGGATAACAATTGAGGGCATGATATTCAATGAATCATGAAATTAAAGGTTAAACATGGCTAAATTGACAGAGGTAGTAAATTATCATTGATGGTTGAATTGTTTTTACATTGGCATCAATTTATGAAAAATTCTATCAAGATGGCAAAATAAAACCTCACATTTCCCTTGTGGTTCCACGATGAACTACGAAGTAACTGATTTGCATTCAAACACAGTTGATGATTGAGTTATGGTAATTGTCAACTTATTGCTCTTGTGGGTGTTGGTGGAATTCATGCAGTGTGAGATGATCACGAGTTATGTTCGTGAATGTGATCTTGTTTATCTTCTTATTTCATGCCTTTTCTTATAGTTATGATTATAGTCTCTTATGCTATGACATGTTAAGCTTGCTTGTTACAAAAACAATGATTCATGACTGATGGCTAAAGAAGGGCTCTTATATTGAATCAATTATGATAAACGCTTAACAATAAGGCAGCATAACAACTATCATATCTCGTGGTCCAAAGAGAACTAATGCTTCATGGACTTCAATGTGGACACATGATAGTGATTCATGATGATTGACTAGGTTGCGTCTTCTTCGTCTGTCCAAGCTTTTGGAGTACTGGGTTTCTCCAAATTGTTCTATGTTACTGAGATTGTGTTGGTCCCAAATAATAGCTGGAAAGGCCACTGATCATGCCATTGATGGTTGCATTTCCCAAATAAGGGTGTACGATACCACTTAGTATTAATTCTCCTAGGTCAAAATGTTGTCTAGAAAAGTGATGACCATTAACAACTATCATGCCATTAAGAATTTTGTATACAACAATATTCCTCAATTTTCATATAGTGTTAATTTGACATCAAAGTATTGAAAAACAATTTGGCCTGCGAGATATATGTTAGGATAGAAATGTGAAAGTGCAATTGCATTCTTCATTAATCGTTGTCAACCATAATGTGTTTTGCGTATTTATCTTTTTTTTAATAATTTTTGATAACTTGATTGAAACATGTATAAATATTACCAGTCCTCAATTTTCAAGTTTTTCAACCGAAAATTCTCCCTACGTCTCTTAACTGATGCTTACTTTCAGGTAATATGTACAAACTGTGATATGGTTTCAAACCGTTATGAGAACATGATGGATCTGACAGTTGAAATACACGGGGACTCTGAATCTTTGGAGGAGTGCCTGAATCAGTTTACTGTTAAGGAGTGGCTTGATGGAGAGAATATGTATAAATGCGATGGGTAAGAATGGCTAATGTTGCATTTGGGTTTGATTCATGTTTTTTTTTTGTATAATTTTGACATTTATGCATTGTAATTAAAATATCATATTATGGAAGTAGTAATGTTATATGCTCTTGCGATAAAAAAAAAAAAACTCAATTTTTTAAATATTAATTAACTGGTTAATTTAATTTGACCTACTTAGATTGTCAAAATTACACCCACCTCCATTAATTTAAAAACTACTCTCACCTCACCTTTGTCATATACATACACATACAATACCTTATTCTTCTGATACAAATTTCACATAATTTTTCATTTAACAACACTTAAAATGTTTGACAATGGGTGTACTTACAATATTTAAAATTGTACAATCGGATATTGAAGTATTTTCCTCTTGTGAGGTGAAGCATAAGCTTCAAAGTATTATGAGGTGTAAAACTTAAAATGAAAAATAAAGAGTTATCCTCCTTAGGACTCAATAATAAGTAATATCATAAAAAATTAAGCTTTATTTTGTCTCAATAAAGCATTTGAGAATAATCTAGAAATGTTGAAGTAATATCATAAAATGTCATACATGCATTCAATAATAAGCAAGAAGTCTATGATAAAAAAATAAATATAAAAAAGTCTAAAATAAATATGTAAACATGTCATAAAATATATTAGTTACGACTTAGGAGTCCAAATTCAAAAAATCTCTCATACTTTCATCACTTTGAGAGACTTCAGTCGAGCTAACATCATATTCGATTACTTTACGCCTCCATCTCATCCTCACTTGTATCAATATCCTTCCAATCTTTATCATCCTCTTCATTCTCCATCATCTTCCACTTCCCAAATCAATTAAATGCAATAAGAACATAAATTAAAACAATTACTATGTTTGACCCTTTATAATTTCTATCACATAAAAATTTTATACAGTTGATTTTAGCATTTTTGTTCATTCATAAAAAATGTTAACATTGAGATATTTCTCTTGTAATTGTGATGATGTAATTCCATTCTCATCCTTCACGAATCATTATGCACTGACACGGACACGGCGACACGGACACGGGACACGGCAATTTTTAAAAATATAAGACACGGGTGCGGCGTGGACACGACATAATATTTTTTTAATATAATATATAATAATTTTTAAAAATATAAGACACAGACACGGCGTGGACAAAAGGCTCTTTTGAACCTTCACCTAATCCACCACCGCCAGTAGCAGAGCTCATTTTGCTAACAAACCAATCATACATATGAATACATCAAATTAAATTGATATGAAGTGAAATCAAAATATACCAATAATAAGACAACATGAATACAACAATATACCAGTCTGCCGGGGGTCCAAGGGGGCGCTGCCCCCTGGCGGGGTTTGAAGTTCTGCTTGTTTTTAAAGTTCGTAAGTTGTTTGTATGGGAAGATACCGAGTGGTACCGAGCATGTACCTAGCAGTACCGAGCATATACCTAGTAATACCGAGCATGTACCTAGCGGTACTAAGCGGTACCGAGCATGTACCAAGCGGTACCGAGCATGTATTGAGCGGTACCGAGCATATACTGAGCAATACCGAGCATGTACTGAGCAATACTGAGCATGTACTGAGTGGTACCGAGCATATACTGAGCAATATCGAGCATATACTGAGCAATACCGAGCATGTACTGAGCAATACCGAGCATGTATTGAGCAATACCGAGCATGTACTGAGCATGTACCTAGTGATACCTCATTTAATAACCGGACACATGTGTCCGATTTTAATTTTAATTTTTTTAATTGCGACACTCCAATGTCGTGTCGGACACGTGTCCATGCCGTGTCCGACGCGTGTCCGTGTCTGACACTTGTCCGACACTGCATACCCTCTCTAAGTGCCATGTCGGTGCATCATAGATCATTTTCCATCCGATGCCTCATCATGAATAGCCAAATTATCTTCATTCTCCTCCAAAACTTCAATACATGAAATAGAAGCGTACGACTCATTACACGTGCATCAAACAATTGAGCCATATGCCTCTATCTCCATCTGTGAGGCATAAGTTTCAAAGTGCTTTGCATGCGCCTCACGTTGAGCTGGACTTCAAGGTAAGCCTCAAATTACATAATTTTAAACAATGGATACTAGCAAATTTTAGATCAGCAGGAGAATTTGGTGTAATTTTTAGTGTATGGGGGTGGTCGAAGGTATTCATTATATGTTTTTGTTTTATTTAGGTTTGACATGACTTTGATCCTTTTATGTGCCTTTTTGGAACCTGTAAAATTTTCTTATTAGCTGCAGAGGATAATAAACAAGGATTAAATTGTTTAAGACAGGCAGTGAACATTTCAGTCTTTTATTATGAACTATAAAAAAAGATGAACTCAAAAACATTCAATTGCACCACCATAATCTAACTGAATTGCGTTGAAAATGCTGAGTCATTTTTGAAGGGAAGAGAGCATTTATTATTGTGATCCCACAGCAGTTCCCTTCTGTTTCTATTTTTTATGGTTCAACTATAGTGACCACCTTTTCTTATGTACGAGTATGGCATATTACTATTCGTCCGTGTTGATTAGCAATGATATAGCGTAGCATGAATTTCCATTTTGGATCGATTTTTGTATTTGTAAAAATCTCATCTATTTCAATCAACATTAAACTAAATATGCATCCTGGAATTTGACTATACGTGTTTTGGGATATGAGACAGCATTTCTTCAACTTATTTTGAAATACATGTTTAAGCTTTTGATCAATTTGTTTTTCTACCATGCTTGCCCGCTTAGGAAAGAAGAACCCAGCCCCATGTTCTCTTCTTACCCCCGTTCCATTACACCCAACACATAAAACTTGTATATCATGTACGCAACCAATAAAACTACTTTTGATATCGTTGTTACTTTTGAACTGTTCTGCTAGTTTCTTCTTGGCCGTCATTTGGCACATTTTAAAATTAATTTTTTCGTTATTCTTTTTTGTTATAATGCAGAGTAATTGTTGTGGTCTCTTTTTGATGTTTGTTCAGTAAGCATTCATACTGGCTTGCTGATCCGTTTAAGTTGACACATATTAGATTTTTGAATTTTCGTTTTGAGCACTTCTTCCTTTTTAGTTTTATAGGAATGGATGTGCTATGGTCAACTATTTTTTAATCATTGACTTGAAACTAGCTTTCTAACCCTGTTGAAATTCCCTTGCATTAGCAACTTGCTAAATCTAACCAATTAATTATGCGAATTATACCATTGTTTTGAATCTTCAGAGAACCGCTCATTAAGAACCACCTCAAATTGTGTTTTTTGAAATTTTGCTCTTTATAATTTCATCACATTTAGTATGAATGTTATTGCCCCTATTAACATAAATCAATCAATACCTACTATTTTGCATCTATGATCCATTTATGGCTACTCATGAATCTGATAGGAAACACTTGTCAATCTCAAGTAATTCCTATCAATCTCTGGAAAACAGCCAGAATTCTCCACAAAAATTCACACAAAACTAGGAAAACAATAGATAATTTGTATTATTTGATGAAATAGAAACGGAAAATACCAAGATACAATTGATCCTCTATTCGAGAGGAGGATCTATCTCTCCCAATTCTCTAGACGCCGTTAGAACCAAAAACCTAAGAGAGATCTCAAATTTCAGTCAAATTCAAGATACCATAATCATAGGAAAACAAACTATTTAATGCATACAATCCAAAAGGAAATCTCTAAACTGCCCCTGCTTTTAAATTTCCCTTCTAAACTTCTAAATCCTTTTTAATTAGGTCTTTTGGATTATGCGGCTTGAGCGACACAAGCAGGAGGCGAAAATTCTCCGCCTCTATTACCCGTTAGCTGGTCCCGTATGGACCGGTTGGACCAGTCTAACAATACTCCACTCCCAAAGACTCACCTTGTCGCCAAGGTTGGAAGACAATATCCTCCTCCATTCCCTCATCATCACAAACAATGAGAACTTGAAGAGTTTGATCATTATATCTTTACCCCGGTGTATACCTCTCCTCACATCTGAAACGAGCCCCTTCGCTCTCTTCTTCTGTAACTCCATTTTTGTGAGCTTCTTGAAATTGTCCCCGGGTCTTCCATCGACAGTCTTCTCCTTCGTGGTCTCCCGAAGGGTACCCAGTGTTGGCCTTGGATGCAAAAGGGTGTGGTCATCCTGTACATGCCTCCTGGGCTGCTACCTTCCATCCCTTTCTCTAGGTGCTTTTTATCCTCCACCAACTGAGCTAGCTCCATAGCTTCTCTCAAGTCACGAGGCCCGCATCACTCTAACTGCTGCCCGGATCTCTGGTTTCAGTCCCTTCATGAAGTTTCCCTTTAGCACGATCTCAGATAGGCGGTCCAATTGGCTAGCAAGGCACTCAAACCTCTCCTGGTACTCTATCATTGAATCATCTTGTGTCAATGCGAAGAACTGCTTGTAGAAGTCTCACCCCCTGTCGGTTCGGTATCGTTCTAATAGGTAATCCTTGAACTCCCTCCAACTCCGTATGGGTTATCGCATGTCCCTCTATTGGTATCAAGTCAAAGCTTTCCCTTCCAAACATAGGCCAGCTGCGGTCAGTCTCTCCTCCTTCGTCAACTTATTGACAGTGAAGTACCTTTCCACCCTGTAGATCCACCCATGTGCATTCGCTCCCTCAAAAATAAGCATATTCAGTTTTCTCACTCTCAGATCTCCTTCGCCAACCATGCTTTCTCCAAAATTTTCCATTCCCCAAGGGGGTGGTTCCTCCTAATTGTGTCAATCGTCCCTCCTCCGCTCGCATCCAAACCTTTAATCACAAGCCCACCTTCTCTCTTCAAATTCAGCACCCCTTTGATCATATTCAACCCATATCCTTTCAAATTTGACACCTCTTTGATCATAATCAAGTCCTCACCTTTCAATTAAGCCCTTCTTCTTTCTAATTCAACACGCCTCCACTCATGCCTAATCCTCTCACGCCTCTCCACATACCCTCTATCCGACTCCTCCCTAAGAATAGGCCCTAGGGGAGGCATTTTTTCTGTTCCTTCCAAAATCTCCACCTCCTTATCATCCCTTTGTCTGATTGGCTTAGGGTTTTCCCCACTTCCCTAGCTGTCAGTGACCTCCATCACCTCCGACGACATTTTTTTAGTTTGAACCTCAAGCACTTTCTTCAACATCTCCAAGATGAAAAAATTCGAATCGATCTTATCATGGATGACTGAAATATCTTTCTTTAAATCTGAAACTTGAGTTTGGAGATATGAAATTTCAGATTTCATTTGTTCGATCTCCCCTTCCATTACTTTTACCTTTGTTCTAGCCATATGTCCCCGACTCTTTGTTAGGCTAAAAAATTCAGATTTTCCCCCTAAAAACATCAAAAATCTTGGTCCAAAGTAGAAAAATCTGTTGCAGGAATTATCCAAAAACAGTCCGGAAACTGCTCTGAGACAAATTTGAAAGGAAACACTTGTAGATCTCAAGTAATTCCTATCAATCTTTGGAAAATAGCTAGAATTCTCCAAAAAATCCACACAAAACTAGGAAAACAATAGATAATTTGTATTATTTGATGAAATGGAAACGGAAAATACAAATATACAATTGATCCTCTATTCGAGAGGATGATCTATCTCTCCCAATTCTCTAGATGCCGCTAGAGCCCAAAACCTAAGAGAGATATTAAATTTCAGCCAAATTCAGGATGCCATAATCCTAGGAAAATAAACTATTTAATGAGTACAATCCAAAAGGAAATCTCTAAACAGCCCTACGTACAAATTGTGCTCCTAAACTCCTCCTAAATACTTCCTAATCAGGCCTTTTGGATTCTGCGGATTGAGCGGCGCGAGCAGGAGTCAGAAATTCTCCGCCTCTATTACTCGCGAGCCGGTCCCGGCTGGACCGGTCTAACAGAATCTTTCTTAAGGCATAAGAGCAAAATTAAGGGAATAGATGAATAAAAAAAAAAAAATATATATATATATATATATATATATATATATATATATATATATATATATATATATTGCTATTAGAGATAAGGGTCAAAATGGTCCCCCAATTCTTTACTAAGGACCAAAATAAGGACCAAAATAGACTCTGATTATTTAAAAGTCTGATTTAGTCCTTTGACTTTTTAAATAGGGACCTAAATGATCCAGTATAAGGATTAATTTGGTCCTATTTAATGAGTTAAGGGACTAAATTGTTACTTTTATGTAGTCGAAAATTATTTTGATCATTAAAAAAAAATTAGGTGACCAATTCAGTCATTTTCTCATTGTTATCATCATTATCATCTTATCCCAACTATTTTGTGTGGAGCTTACATATACTTACATTTCACTCTTTTTTGCTTGTTGTCTAAGGTGCTAAACCCATTGTTCACATATCCTTTTTCAAGAACATATATCACTATAGGTCAACTATTTATCCTTTTTAATGTGTTGGCATTAATTTTATCTTTTTTCTAATAGGCATTTTTCATATTTATCATTGTGCATGTCTAAATCATCTAAGTCTTTTTCAATCATTTTTTTTAATAATAATAGTAATTTAAAATTCAGGTGTTCTTATTGGTAATTGCTCTTTAGACTTTTAAAATGAGAAGCATAATTTCAGTAGTTTCATTGTTATCATATGTTTCTTGCAACTTTTTCTTTGCGTTTTTGATCACTGGTTTTAATTTTTTATTTGCTACTTTGTACCAATACCAAGTTTGACACATGGTATGCTCTTTGGACAACTATTATCTTGTCTCTCACTATCGTGCATAACAATATTCACTCTATTATATAAATGCTAATGGTAGGAAAGAAAGTGCATCAACCTAAGAACAAGTATAATAATAAATTAAAAATAACTGCAAAGAGAGATTATGCACACAAAAGAGAACATTAAAATTTATGCGGTTCAGTTTAAGTTCGCAAGAGCTCAAATAATTTGTTAAACTTAAAAAGTGGTAGATGAAGAATTATGCTTCATACAAAATTGGAGATACGAACAACAATATTATTTTGTCTAGTTGACCGAAAATGTGATAACCTATTGTGAAGATGAGAGCTAAATGCAGAGAAGTGGATGCTATTGTTTCTATTTTGTACTCTTTCCCTCACAATTGCAGGAGTGCAAATGAAAACTATTCTCAACTTTGACCAGAGCTTCCTTTGCTAGAGTTGAAAATAAGACCTTTTTCTTCTTGAAAAAGCCAAAGAACTCCTCTTGCAAGCACAAAAAAATCTTTTCTTTATTGGATGATGCCCCTTTTCCTTTTTCTCTTTTTTGGTTATCTTCTTATTGTGGGATTCATGAAATCATTTAATTGTCTAAAAATGTGATTTCTTCCCATTTTTATTGTTGCATTATGAGGTGGTAGGTTTGAAAGATGAAGTGTGAATATAGTTTAAGTTAGGTGGCAACCATCTTAGAAAAATAAGTGTGAATAAATAATTAGTTGGTAGTCACCAATTTTAAAAATGAAGTATAAATGGATCTTGAGTTGGTAGCAACCAATATTCGAAATTAAAATAAAATTTTATCCAAGATGATTAATAAGATTTATGCTCCACATCTAATAATCTCCTACTTGGAGTCTGAATATCTAATATACTTATTTTGTGGTAATATACTACTATAGTACTATCTGAACACTTCAATGTGCAACACCTTTTTCATCAGTCGGCTTTGCTATACCTCAGTTCAGTAGTTACATACCTGTCAAACTTTATCTTATTGTTATGGTGTTCATTCATTATAATGTTTGATGTACCTGCCAATGCCCATCTACCCTTCACTTGATATAATTTTGTTTTACACTGCTCTTCTAGACTCTTCATTAGTATATTTGGTGGTCGCTCACACTTTTCTACTACTTGACGTTGTATTAGATCTAACACATGTACATGTGACTTTGTACTTAATACGCAGTCCAATAATTCTATTTGCCTTTAAGACAACCAAAACATCAGTACAGGCCTTGCGGGTTTTAATATCATTAGATAATCTATATCCTGCAATACTAAGAGTGTTTAAATATTAGATTCTTCTTCAGAGCTAGTACATTCCTGAATTCGACTAACAATGTAGTTACAGCACCATGTGCCCTAAATTTTAAAGTGCTTTAATATTCAATCTTGTGCGGAGCTTCATTTCCCATATAAACACAACCATCAAAACCGATCACATATGTGAAAAAATATATCTAAATTTGAACACATGTGAGTAGAATGAATTGAGTCTAAAATGTATTTCTCTTTACACATGTTGCCTTCACTTAACAAAATAGTATTACCAATTTTATATGTATAAAAAAATCTATAACTATACTTGCATAATCTAGCTTATCTTTTTTTATTCATCATCGGCTTTTTGCTTTTTTTATTTAAAATAAAAATAAATTTTCTTTTTGTATCCTACTATAGATCAAGTAATCTCTTTGAATTTATTCTTAAAATTATTCATGCCGTGATTAAAATAGAACTGTTGCTCATAAGATCTTTCTCTAACCTGTAATAAACCTTCATTTGTTTGTCGTCTGCTTTGAGCTTAGAAATTAGCTCCGTCAAAATACGTGATTTATTACTATTTTCTAAACTTACTGTATAATGAACATACAATATGGGATCTCAAAAGTGCTTGTAAAAGGGAGCTAAAAAGCACAGTAGCAACGAAAGCTTCATCATCAACAATTACTATAACAAATCTTGAATGATGGAATTAAACACATGGAAATGTGATTTAACATCCTGCTTGCGAAGTAAATAAAGTTTCTTCCTCTTGTAAAGCTTGTTATGGAGGCTTTTGGTCATGTACATAGGCTATAGCTTGAGCTACAAACCTTCTGTAGTTGTTTCTTCTATGTCCTCTATTAACACATCATCTGCCAAACACAACGAAAGCATTGAGAGAGACTTTGTCATGACTTGGCTGGGAAGCTCAAGTTAATGAGATAGGAACAGATGATCCGACATATATCATGGTTCTTTCACTAAAATAAATAGCCAATGTAACTGAAAAGCCACTATCAATTTCCAATCTAAACATACGATATAACAATTCTTTCCCATTTTTAATTGATCATATTTTTCTGTACAAGAAATCTTCTCTATCAGTCAGTCATTTAATTAAACAGGGGATTTTTCTGAAAAGTTCAATTTAAAAATTTGAGTTTTTCATTACAAACTCAATGGTCAATTACAATTGTAGTATAATAATAAAATATGAATATAAGTAGTCAAATTGATTCATCAATTTTTTTATTTAACATACATATAGTTATTTAATATGAATTTAAATATTGCAATTTCTTGATTTTATAAATTCTTCTGAGATTCTAATTCTTTAAAGTTTTACTGTTATAACAGTTCATTTATTACAGGAGCATCGTCTATATTTTGTACCAATTAAGGTATAACCGTTTTTATTTTCATTTAACATGTGCGGGTATATTGTGTCTATAACTTGTAGCATAAGGGAGTGAACTCTTGTATCTGCATGCATGTATATTTTACCTATCAATACTTTTTGTTTATATGTTATGATTTATTTTATTCATTTCATTTTCTTTTACATATACATATCAATTTGTATAAGCAGTTTTCACTCACACAGATATATATATATATATATATATATATATATATATATATATATATATATCATAAATAAGATGATTTGTTTGTTCTTAATTTCATGTATTGAAATTTCTTGGGAATTCAACATATTCATATATATGACAATGACACAATACATGATAATTGCAATGAAACAAAAAATAAAAAAATGTAACTGCTATGAAATAAATGTATTACCCACTTCTTTGCTTTTCAAGCTGAAATCTTTTCTAAATTTCTTCTTTTCTCAAGTAGTCTATTTAACGTAACACTTAAGGTCACATGCAAAATTACATAAACTACACTGATATCTTACAACTATACTTTCATTAACATATATGCAACTCTTAACCAAACTTTATCTGAGAACTCTTGTTGGTTATATATATTGTCTCAGCTCAATGATTTAACTCTTTATTCTAAATAATATTTATTTGCATTAATTATTGTTAGACTAATTTCTAAAAAAATTCAAATGTCATCAAAGTAATGTTGAATGAATTGGATATTGTTAAATAACTTTAAATGCATTGGACTTCATTTATGTAACATTGAATGTTTCTAATTCATCATATCATAATTACAATTACATCTACTATTAATCTGTAAAATGATTGAAATTTAAATATTCTTAAAAAAAAATTAATTACCTCGATTAATTTTCCTTTCTTTCTCTTTGAATTGAGACATTCTCCAATTGAATTTTTTCCTATGAAACAATAATATACAAATGTTTCAATCAAAACTAAAAATTATGCATTTATTTCTTTTCCAAATTTGAACAAGAAGGACGAAAATTTATATGACTTACTCCTACCGTCATTAAAATTGAAGGCTCACAAACTCCTCTTTCTTCTTCCCACCGAGCCCAATTCTTTTGACAACCTCAATAGTAGACCATCCTTGTTAACGGCGAATGGCGCACCATGGCGCAAAGGTCCTATTTGAGCCGTGGCCTATGTTGCTCCGATACGGATACGACGACACGGATAAGACATGATACAGATACGGGACACGACAATTCTTAAAAATACAGGATATGGATACGGCGCGAATACAACATTATAATAATCATACATAAAAAATAACAAATTAATCAAAGCATAATATTTGAAATGACAAAAAAAAAAAAAATTAAAGCAACATCATTTGTAGCATTGTATCATATAATATCAAAATAAAAGTAAGCATTAAATATTTAAATGTCTTGTACAACAACAAAAACATAAACATAAATTGTCCAGCAGATAAAGTTTCAACTATTCAATCGAAGGAATGATAGGATTAGCTTCTTCAATGGTTTGTCTTTGAATTTCTATATCATCTTCAATAAATATCATAGCTTCCAATTCAGGCTCATCAAGTGAAAGATTAGCAATTTCTAATATTCCCATATCCTCAAGAGATTCAAATCCATCTCCAGCAACATCCCACATCCAGTTGTCTTCTTCCATATAAGTTGAAGTTTTCCTTGAGAGAAGCCGAAGGTTTGTATGCACATAAATTAAATCTTCAGTTTGTTGTGGAGTAATTTTATTTCTCTTCATTGATTGGATGAATGAGTATGTGCTCCAATTTCTTTCACAACAAGATTAGGATGAAATTTGGCCAAGCAATTTTATGGCGATTGTTTGAAGTAGAGGTGCTGAAGCTCCATGTATAATCCACCACATTTTTGGATCAATTCTCCACCTATCACGCAATGACTCTTGGTCACCAAATTCTTCTAAATAACAAAAAAATTTAATAAGCTCAATATTGACACTTCTTCTCTCCTCATTTGGAAAATAACGCTTCAAACATGCCTTCCTCATATTTGAAATTTCTAAATTTTTCTGTGGATAAACTCTTTGAGGATCCTCTTGAAGCCATTCTTTAGTTGAATATCTTCAAAGAATATTAAAAGCAAATAATAAAAAATGTTGAAATTACTAAACAACAAAATGTAAATTAATAATGAAAAAATATTGAATTTACCTGGGATTTAGTGAGTGAGCCAAGCAATATAAAGGTGTATTACTTTTGCTCCACCTATCTTCTAGAATAGCATAAATAATATCCTGAAATCTTGAGTGTTCATGAAGTGCTTTCCTCTCATGTCTGTATGTAATTTCTTTTATTTTGTATGGCATGGAACCCCACATCTCATAAATGTGATGTAAACAAGACTTATCTGTATCCGCTATTCTCAACATTTCATAAATTGGATCTGTGAAGTTTAAGATGTATTCAATCTCATCCCATTATAAATCATCTAAAAGCTTCTCATTTACATACCTAGCATTTCCAACATTATCTTCCCTATAATAGGATCATTTGTCACTTATCACCATAGCTTGAAGAATATTTTTAATTTTTTTGAATATTCTCAACATCATTATAACTGAGGCAAACCGAGTTTTAGCAACAGCAAGCATCTTCAAATTAAAAAAATCATTGAACATAGAGAGATTCATGGAGTGATTCATAATAAAATTCCTAATGACACCTGCATCTCCAGCAATCACTGTGATCCAATGACATTCATTGTAGGTGATTTCGTTTGCATCGGTATTCTTAGCTGCACAAATGTTCTTCAAGGCAAGATTAAGCGTATGCACAACTCATGGTATCCAGAAAATATGAGGATAGGCTTGCTCTACAAGTAGACCTGCAACTCTACAAACAGGTGCATTATTAATAATGACCAGGATCATTTGTCACTTATCACCATAGCTTCAAGGCAAGATTATTATTGCATGCATAGGTAAAGACATTCTTGTAATGTGAATTTCTTGCTAGGTTAAAAAGATGTCCAGCTGAGTAAAACATTATAGCTATTTCCCCATCTTGTTGTTCTCTCATTTGTAAATTAAATGCTTTCTCCAAAGCACTATCTATAACATGTTTTCTTCTTTTTGGTTCAAATCTCTCTATCTGAAAAGGCCCTTTATTTATAGTACTGTCATCACTTCTAATTGAAGAAGATGATGAAGGATATGAAGCATGAGTGCTTGGAAGTGAAATATGTTTTGAAAGCTCTTTTTTACTCATTTGCTCAGCTTCACTGATTTTTCTTTGTAATTCATCTATTTGTGATGAGCTCATATTCGGGCATATTTTAATTCCATGACCACTAACCTTCAACAAATGAGCTTTCACTCTATAATATGATCTTTTGTATTTGGCATTACAAAAAATACATTTGAATGCAATATTGCTACACTTTTTGACGTTTTACCTATTTTTGTCACATAACCCCTGTAGAGGTTTGTTATCTTCAATATTGGTCTCTAATGGACCATAAGTAGATCAAATTCCTACACCACTACAGCTCATTATCCTACGAAGGATCGACACAAATTAATCCACATGAATTTGAAACATGAAAAATTTTTAATTAAAAGTGTAGATATGTTGCGCCTATGCCGGGGGTCCAAGGGGGCGCTGCCCCTTGTCGGGGTTTGACCTGCCGGGTCAGATCGCGGGGTCAAGGGGCAGAACAAATTTTTATTGTAAGAGTTGCTTTAAAGTTTTCTCTACATTCTCGGTACTGCTTGGTACCATTCGGTACCCCTCTGTACCGAGCGGTACCGAGTTCGGGTACCGAGTGGTATCGAGTTCCGGTATCGAGCAGTACTGAGTTCTAGTATCGCTCGATACCGAGCGGTACCGAGCAGTATCGAGCAGTACTAAGTTCTAGTATTGCTCGGTACCGAGCGGTACCGAGCAGTACAGAGCAGTATCGAGCGATACCGAGTACCGAGCAGTACCGAGTAGTACTGAGCGGTACCGAGTACTGAGCGGTACGGAGTGCCAAGCGGTATCGAGCCTACGATTAAGAAAACGAAGAACGAAGAAAACGAACCTTCAATACTCACGTCGCCTTCATTATTCTTGTTGTCGAGCCGCTCCGTCGACGAAGGATTCTGCCTGCTTTAATGCTCGCGTCGTCGAGCCTCTTTGTCGACGAAGGATGATCCTGTCCGCTTCTATGCTCTCGTCGTCGAGCCGCTCCTTCGACTATAACGAAGAAGACGAACACCTATGCGGAAACGAAAAACCTAGCTCGCCGAAATATTTAAGCCGCATAAATGAATAGGGATATCGAGCTGATAGCCGAAATGAATAGGGCAAATTGCGGCTCTATTTTTTTTAATAGGACACCTGTATCCGATACACGTGTCCGATCAAATCTAAATAATATTTTAATTGGACACGGCTTGGCAAATCCGACACGTATCCGTGCCATATCGGAGGCGTATTCGTATCCGTCACGTGTCCGATACAACATGTCTCGTAAATAGGCGTATCCGTGTAACATAGGCCATGGTGCATAACGCATGACACGGCGCGCGCCATTTTGAACATGATGCAAATTATAAAAGAATTATAAAATAATAAGCATGCATATGAAATATCATTAAATTGAAAGACAAACTATCATAATAACAAGCAAACAATGACAATACAAATAAATAACAATCCAACATAATTTCAAGTCCAATAAGTAGTCAATCTTCATACAATTAAAATATATTTAAATGAAAGCAAATAGCATTAAGAAGATAATAATTTGCAATCTAACATTTATCTTAATACCTTTAATATATTTAAAAATTAGAAAATATATTATCTTAAAAAAAATATATAAAAAAATTTATAATTACATTAAAAAAATTGTAAAACAAATGGGCGCGCTATCTTGCGCCGTGTGCCATGCGCCCTGGCGCGCATGTGACGCAAATAGCGCGCGCCATTTTGAACGTTTGCGCCGCGCCATACACATGGCGCCGTAGGTGCGCCGCGCTGGCGCGCGCTATTTTGCGCCATTGACATCTATGTAGTAGACATTCTCCTCCAATTTTTCTCTTCCACACAATTTCTCCCTCCCTATCTCTCTCTCTCACCTAAATTCCTTTTTTTTCCTCTCAGTTCATGCTCTCAACTTCTTTATCTTGTTCAACTTTAGTGGACGGAGCAAAAATAACTTATCCTTCTTGAGGAGTGGCGTCTGCCCTTTGCTCAATTGTACGGTTTTGCTCGCCAATCTCAAAATTCATGGCCATCATATTTTTCATAACTTTACTCTGATGCCTATTTGTAGGAAAGAGAATGACTCAACTTTTGAGGAAGTATAATTAATCATAAATAATGACCAAAGAGTTCAAGCACTATAAAATAGAACATCAAAATTTATATGGCTCGACTTAAGTAAGCCTACATCCGCAACTTCGCTAAGATTAAATAATCTACTAAATTTCAAAAGAGGTACATGAAGTCCACTTCATAGAAAATTAGAGATATGGGAAAATATACCATTTTGCCTAGCTGAGAGAAAATATAGTCAAATACTACAAAGATGAGGGCTAAATATGGATTGATTCAGTTAATATTTTTCCTTCTCTATTGTATGGGTCCAAATGAGAACTATTCTCTTCTATGACCAAGAGTTTTTCCACTTGCTGAAACTAGGAATAGAAACACTTATTCCATCTTAAAGAAGCCGTAGTCTCACCTTGCAAGCACAAAAAATAACTTATTTTCTTTATAATTGGATCGTAGAAATAATTTTTTGTTTTTGAAGGCCTGAAATCATTAAATTCTCAATCTTCTACTTTGTGACCATCATTCTTTAACATTGTGCCTTGACTCCTTTTTTTTTTGTAACGAGAGCACCAAAACTTGATGTGGAAGCATCAACCATGATTGAGAAGAATTTGTCGCAAAACTATCACAAAGGCGAAAGAGAAGAAATACGACATATAGTGATTCATGTAATTCAACTTTAACTAGGCTTACATCCATGGGAAAGGTGAAAGGATTTGATTACCTCTCACCATGCTATCAGCAACCAAGACAAATTCTACTATAACCCTAGTTGATGCCACCCTTCTATGTTGTAATCCTATAGCTGCTTTCTCTAGAAACTCAAACTAAGAAATCTACACTCTAGAGAATCCTATTCGAGAGGGTATGTCATGGAGGCCTTCACGATTGGTTTGCAAACCCTAGATAAGAATCTCCATAATGTAGCTATTAACATCAATCAAATGTATCCGATCTCCTTAGGAATATGCTGTTCATATCTCTTGAAGTATTGAGTCATAATTAGCAATAATAGCGGAAACATTTGTAGAGGCATGATGCTTATTGACCAATTGATCTTTACAATATCTCTAATATAATGTTGACTAATTTTCACTACAACAACAATAACACCAACAACAAGCTTTTATCCTACTTTGTGGGATTGGCTACATTAATATTTTTTCTCCATTGTGTTATATTAAGAGTTAAATTCTCATTTCTAAATCTAATAATAATATATTTTTAATACTTTCTACTCAAGTTTTTTTAAGCCTATCTCTACCTTTATTAATATAGGCTGGATCTAATATATCTACACTCCTAACAGGGCTAGTAGAAGGCCGACTTTTTATGTGAACATATCATCTATGGTGTCACTCTTGAATCTTGTTTCTCACTGTAGCTACTCCAACCTTATGACATATATATTTGTTTACTATTATTTCTCTAAGTGTAAAGCTTGAGCATCCTCATCTCTACAACACTTAATTAAATTTTATGCTTCTCTTTTAATGACCAACATTTTTGCACCATAAAATATTGCAGGTCTCACCACTATCTTATTAATTTTTCCCTTAAGTTTGAGGGTTACTTTTCTATCACACAACATACCCGATACATTCCTCCTCTTCAGCTATTTAACTTAAATTCTACCAATAATATCCTCATTTGTTTCACCATCAATTTGAATAATAGACCCGATATATTTAAAACGTGCACTCTTTTTAATAACTTGATCACCCAATCTCACAATCCCACCACTAGATCTATTGCCACTAAAATTATACATTGTATTTAGTTTTAGATCTACTCAAATGAAAACATTTAAACTCTATGTACGAGCTCACTTACCTTATCCTATTTGACTTAAGTATTAGGATGCATTAGAATTTAAGCTTAATTGATACTAATTTTTTAATGTACTCATCTTTTTTCTATTTTAAAATATTTTCTTTTAATTTTTTCATATTTTTTATTCGAGTTTTTCATCAACTTCCTCTCTAGTCTTATCAATAAGAAGAATATCATAAGCAAAAAGCATACACCCAGGTACATTCTCTTGGAAATGTCTAGTGAGAACATCCATAAGTAAAATAAAAGATATGAGCTTAAAGCTGATCCTTGGTATAATATAACTGAAATAGAAAATTACTTAGTCAAATCTCCTTATGTTTGAATACAAGTAACAACTACTGTATGCATATCGTTAATGACTTGAATATAAGCATTTTTAACTCTTTTCTTTTTAGAACTTTTCAAAGCACTTCTCTTGAAATTTAATCATATGCTTTCTCTAAATCAATAAATATCATATGTTGGCCCCCTTTCCTCTCTTTATACTTCTCCATTAAACCTCTCAACAAATGTATAGCTTCCATAGTAGACTTAGCCGACATGAATCTAAATTAATTTTGATAAACATTAGTATCACGTTGTAACGTATACTCAATAATTCTCTCTTATAATTTTAATCTGACACATTAATTTAATTCCTCTATAATTTGCACACTCTTATGCATCATCTTTATTATAAAAATAAGAATCAACACACTTATTTTTCACTCATATGACATCTTTTAGTCTTTAAAATAATATTAAAAAGTTTATTAAGTTAAGAAAATCTTTTTTCTCTTAAGCATTTTTATACTTCTATTATAATATTATCAAGTCGTATTGTTTTTTCACTATTTATTTTCTTTAAAGCCTTTCTAACTTCAGTTTTACTAATACAATGATAAAAACAAAAATATCTATTTTTATTTTGGATGCTAAAGTCACTGAAGTTAATCGTATTTTCATAACCTTTATTGATAAATTTATTGAAATATCCTATCCACCTATGAAAAAAAAATCCTATCCACTTATGTTGAATATCTTTTTCTAAGAAAATCATTTTTTAATATTTATTCTTAATAAACTTCGCTTGAACTAGATCTTTACTTCTCAAATCTTTTTTGCTTGGCTAGCTTATATGTACATCTTTTACCCTCTTTTGTATTTAATTTATTCTATAAATATTAAAAACTAAATTAGTTGCATCAAGTATTATTTTTTTAAAATTGTTATGAGTCTCTTATCATCTTTTCCAATTTTTTGAGTTTTTCTATATAAAATAAATTTTATAACAAATTTCTTATCCTCATATTTTGATTCTACAAACAACTATTTTTACTATTAAAGCATTTTTCTTTTGACTCTCAAAGCACATACTTAACAACATTCTTAATATCACTAGATATATTTTTTCAAATAACAATAGCTTCTTCATTAATATGAACAACTCAAATCATAAGATCTAGAATCTTACTATCAAAATTATTTTTATTGGCATTTTTTAATTACCCTTATTTAATCATAAGACAATTTTACTTTATTTTCATTTTTTCAACCCTCTTCATGTTAAAATCCAAAACTGATAAGTGATATGCTCGGTGCATAAAATTTTAGTCGGAATATTTTTATAATTTAAATGATTTATTTTAAGAAAATAATTAATCTGAGTTTTATAATATTCATTCTTGTAAGTGATGAGACACTCATTTCTTTTCTTAGATAAAATATTGGCAATTAGAAAAATCACAAGCAAGAGCAAAATCTAATGTGATCTCATCACCTTTATTAGTCACTCCAAACTTATAGCCATCATGAATTTTTTTAAAAGTTTTTTATAACTCTACCAATATGTCTATTTAAATTTCCTTCAATAAAAATTCTTTCTTTAAGATATTCTTTATATGAACTTTTTTAAGCCATTTTAAAAAAAAAAATTTAACCTATATGAGAAGCATAAGTACTTACAATATTAATAATCTTAACATTAACAATCATCTTTAAAGATAATTCTATCTCCAATTTATTAATTTCTTTAATATTATCCTTCAAAATTTTATTTCTAATCACACCTAAACCATTTTAGTATGACTCTTATCTGAATACCAAAATTTTAAATCCTAAACTATCAATCTCCTTAGCTTTTTTTCAACTTATTTAGTTGTCTGAATACATAAAATATTTATCTTCTTATCTCTTTAGCCTTTTTTCCAACCAATTTAGTTTTCTGAGTACATAAAATATTTTTCTTATGAATCATAATATCTATTTATTTCATTGATTGTATATAAGAGTACTTATATTCCAAATTCATATCTTAATTCTAATTTTATGGACTAACTTCTTTGCTTACATCCATCCATAATATGGGAACTCCTATTTAATACTGCACCTGGGCGCTGGTGTAGCAACATCTGCACGCTTTTAGCTGTATTCAAGCCATATTGCACATCGCTTTCAGGGAACACTTTAGCATTACATAATGTATTAAATGATTCATGTCATGATTGTTCAACAAGTATTATGGTGGTTAATAATTGCCTAACACAACTCTCCATTTTTCTCATATAAGGCTTGGGATACGACAACAACATGGTTGTCTAATTTTTACAATTATGATTAAATATGAGAGACACATCATCTAAAGTACTCTTCATCCAATGAAAGGTAATCTGTAATTAAACTTAATCCTTAAATGCAAAACAACTTTATCATTTGAGCTATACCATTTTTAACGGTGAGATTGCATTCTTCTTCCTGTCTCATTCCAGAGAACATCATTCAATAAAATTTTGACCTTTTATTTCCCAAAATTTTTTTTTTGACCTTTTTATCCTTGCATACTGTCAGTATTTTGTAATAAAATGTTGATTAATTTTCACAATTATGTTTAAATATGAGAAGCACACGTCATCTGAAGAACTGTCCGTCCAAGGAAAAAGATAGCCTGTCATTAAAGTTGTCACTTAAATGCTAAACAACTCGTTCCTTTGAATTAAACCATTTTTAAACTGTGAGATTGCATACTGTCTGCCTCATTTCAATAAAATTTCTGACCTCTTTTGAAGACCAATCATTATTGATGAGATCTGTTGACTAAAACTTGAAAGCATTTTGATAGAAGTCCAAAGGCAAATTACTGATTCCTGGTAAATCAACATCCTTTTTAGATATTACTTGTACACATATTTTATACAATCAGGTTTTAGGGTGGCGCGTGTAACCAACTTGAATTTTGGTTGCGATGTTCTGGTCATTTTAGAAACGCTTCTGTCTCAGTAAATTTTAAGGGGAAACGCTTCATGATATTCCACTTGGCAAGAGTGCCTTTTGAAAATTCATTTTTAGATGCTTTTAGAGATTATATGTACTATTTTCACTTAAAGATGATGAATTTCAGCCTTATCAAATTTTGTTGGTTTAATATTCAGATGCAATGGCTATGTCAAAGCATGGAAAAGACTTACAGTTCATCAGGCTCCAAATGTTCTCACTATTGCTCTCAAGAGATTCCAGGTTTGAGCCCTGTCAATATTTTTCTTATAATTCATCTCAATTTTGCATCAGCCCAAGATTTATCTCTTGCTTATGCAGAGTGGTAGGTTTGGAAAATTGAACAAAAGAGTAACTTTTCCTGAAAATTTGGATCTCACTCCATACATGAGTTCAAGTGGAGATGGTACTGACCGCTATACTTTATACGGAGTTGTTGTTCACTTGGATATGCTAAATGCTTCTTTTTTCGGTCATTACATTTGTTATATAAAGAATTATCAAGGCCTCTGGTATAAAATTGATGACTGCAAGGTATTTTCCCTTAACCTTTTTTAAAGCAATTATGAATTCTTTGCTCTGGAGCTGGAGCTCATTGTTGTGATATTGTAGGTTATAAAAGTTGAGGTGGAGGAAGTACTAGCTCAAGGTGCTTATATGCTGTTATATCGTAGGTATGTTTTTCATTCCCAACAACTAATGAAGTTGTAAAATGTAGTAAAATGCTTCTGTTTTTTACTTGTAAGTGTATAAACGCACTAATTCAGTAACTGGCTATTGCATGGTTGCCTTGATCACTTTATTTTTAAGGTAAACTTAATTTTCATCATACAACAATGATATTATGATTCCATATCAAAATATTCAGAACAAGGAGCACCATTTAGTGGATTCAAACATGCTAGTTGTTAGGATAAGGCTAACAATGATGATTGTTTGAATACCTATTTTCAATATTTGATCAGGAGAAATCCTAGGAAGGATCCTTTCGTCAAGCCCGTGGAGCATTCTACAAATGCGCATTTAGCTGAAACTGATCCCGAGACTTCAAGTGCTGCTTGTGCTGTATTTTCCATGCCCTTGGAAGCTGAGCCTCAAACAAATATTTTACATTCCGAAACGTTATCTAAGTTCTCCATGTTAAGAGATACAGGGCATGATAGAGAGCTTGTAGAATGCAGCGGAAATGAATCAGAAGATATGGACCTGTATGCATTGGGGACCACTAAACTGGTGCCTAAAAGTGCTGAAAACTTTGGCATTGATAATTCTTTCGCCAATCCATCTGAAGTGAATGGTGTCAAATTAGAAAATTCAAATTGTCTGGAAAATTCCTCAATCAAATCTATGCCATCAAAAGCCTCAAATACTGCTAATTTTTCCTATGCTGAAATTGAAGCAACTGAATTCGAAGAATTGAACTCTTATTCTGATGCTAGTTTGCATATGGAGGAAGGCAATGTATCAGTTAATGGCAAAGTAATACCTGAGCTATCCTCCACAGATAACGATATAATTATGGCAGAAGCATCAACTGCACCTATCCTTACTTCAAGCATAGATCAAGGGCCTAGATTGGCCCTAAGCCCTTGGCCTGAACCACGAGCAATAATTTATGATTCATCTGGGCTAGTAAATGGTACTTTTACTTCAGATACTTATCTAGAATGTGAAATGCACACGAAAATTTCGATGGACAGTTCAAGAGTAAAAATGAAGCCAATCTTTACCCGCGGATTCCTCGACAAGCCTGTCCATAAGAAACCTTCAGGGTGTGAGGTAACAGTTCCAATGGACAACCATGGAACTCCCTTATCCTCCAAAGCCAATAGCCATTCTAACGGGCATTTACAGTTTGGCTGGGATATCAATATGGCTAGGGGCAATGTAAATGGAGACTCAATTTCTCCTGATTCGAATGTGACTTCAATTTCTCCTAGTTCCTCGAATGGTTGTTCTCGAGATCATACCGAAATGGAATGCAATGGCGTATCATCATTTTATGAGAATGAAATCAATGAATTTGGACAAGAGCTGCCATGCTCGAGCTTCGAAACCTCGGCCGAAACATTCAATTCTCCAAGCAATGGTGATGGCTTTTTATTTAAAATGGATGTGGTCTTTCCATCATATGGCTCAGATATAAAAACTCCCAAGTCTAAAACCTCTGAATGTTGTCGAGATGAGAATCAAATATCAAGGCCCTTAAATGGATTTTCTACTGCTGATTTTTCTGATTAAGTAGCTGCAATTCAACTATCTGTTGATCATTATCATGAAGAAGTACCATTTTGGTAAGATCCGAGATAACTAAAGATTTTTTTTTTCTAACTTTAGAAGAATTATTCAGTTTGGTGCATAAAAGGAGGAAGGAAGCTGCGGCATATTCTGTGTTTTTTGCCATCTAATGTCATTTTTTTACATGGATTCTGAGTATTGGAGGAGAGTATCTGAGTTCCACACAATTTTGCCGAATCTCAGATGCTCTTCGAAATACCATGCAGCTGTACTAACTGTCCAAGTTATTATTTGAACTACTAATTCACTGACCTGGTTAATATCATATAGCCTTTAATGCCCTCTAATCTAGTCCGTTAAATTCATGTTTCTTCTCTTATATAGTGTTTATTTCGTGCTATAGAATATTTTAGTCTTTCTAACTTTTTTTTTTGTTGGCTTATATTGGAGGCATATGATGGTTATTGATTAAAATCATAATGTTTCTTTTCCCCATTTCATTCTTCTATTTGGGTTCCTCTGCTATTCCACTGCGCTTGAGTTTAGATGGGTATTGGGAATATTTCAAGCAGTTGAAGAATAGGGTGAAAAAAGGTAGATTAGGATGGTTTAGATGAAATGAAAGACAATTTTTGTGTGTTAGAAATAAATAATTTAAATCTCATATTCCACTTTGCATATGCTTTTTCAGATATCTAGCAGGTAGGCGGCGAGTCGTTATAAAGGAACTCGCACCTAACAAGCCACACGAAGGACTCAACTCACTCAAGGACGACGAGAATCTGCTCGCTTGGAAGCACACTGGGAAGTTGTTTCCCATGGGGACAATTAGGGGCAATCGTAGATCACACGACTCGCCACATGTGTTATTAGATAGTTCGTCCACTAAAGCTGCTTGCCATCATACACGGTAGAGTGTCTTCACTCACTCTTGTCGCCTCCGTTACAAGAAAGTGCCTACCCAAGGAGCTCTTAGCATGTCCTACCACGGAGCTTGCCTTCCTTGCAAACAATAGCTCACTCGCCTCCCTTTCTGAGGTGATTCATGGCTCCATGACATGTTGGCAACTCCAGGGCACTCACTAGTCACAGGTCCCTCCATCTTAGCATTTGCTAATGGACTCATCCCATGCTCACTCGCTCATACCTACTTTGACACCATTGAGCTCATCCAAAGGTAGATTATCAAAAACTAACACAACTTCGTTCTCCTTCGAGCTAATTAGAGGATGAAATATGTTTAGGGGTGGTCCACGTTGGGTTGTGTAAAGTATGCACTTTTTATTTATTTCCTTTTTAGCATTTCTTGTAGCCCTCAAATTTCTATCAATAAATGATGAAGAGAAACATTTGAGACCTTTTTTATTCAAGATTTTTAGTTACCTAGAGCTCTTATACTATAGATCTATAATTATGATTTTTTTATTCATTCTCACATTCTCACATAGGTTTCCAAGTCATTTTCTCTAAGTTAGCATGCTAGTAGGGTCAGGCATCATCCACGGACAAATTTGGATCCAACTTCCTCTAAGGCGACTTTGGATTGATGCCAGTGATAAGAAGATAAGCCCAACTTGACAAATAGAGTAACCCAAAATCTTTAGTGAACATGGAGAACTCTAACTTTAATACTTGCTGAGACATAATGAAGATGGAAGCTAGGTTTGACCAAAATGATTCAAGACACCTTAGGAGGACTACCAATCCATACACGAAGGTTGAGCACTCCTAAAGAGTCTTTTGACTTGGCAACACGTCGCAGGAGGCTTGGCAATAGAGTGCTGACCTCAACATTTGTCCTTGATCCCACTTGCACACTAATGAGTGATGAAGACTACAACCCACCATTTCTTGTAAGAGAGCTGAACATGAACTCACAAACTCTCAAGTATTGTTTGTTTGACATTAATGATGCTCTCAAGTATTATTTGTTCTTCATGACACTCAAGGAGTCAATAGTGAGGTGGTTTACTCACCAATCAGTGTGGGTCATCACTTCCTACCAAGATTTTAAGAGAATGTTTGTGACACAATTCATTAGTGCTCAAACGCCCAAAAGAGCTCACATTGCTCTTTTGAAGATGAGATAGGAGCTCGGAGAGGGACCGGTGAGTTTTATTATGAGATTCTAAAGGGAGATGCTTGAAATGAATGATTTAGAGGTTGTAGTCAATCATACTACTTTGACCTAAGGATAAGGGAGTGTCCTTTTCATTATGCATTCGACGTGAAGTTGTCGTGGTCAAATTATTAGAGCTCTCCAATAGTCATGCCAAAGAGTATAACAAAGTGGTTGAATCCTACATATCCATTCGATCTTATGAATTTCTCTCTCTCAAATCAAAGGCATCAATCAAGGACAAGAAAGTGAGATAACTCACCCTAAAGAGCGAAGAGATATAAGACATAATCTGCTGTGAGATCATCGTCTTCTAGAGCACCAGAGGGTGCCCTTGCAATCTAGGCCACTAAGGATTGTGAGACCACTTGCATTAAGGGCGAAGTAACTCCCTTGTACCAGTCACCCCTACCACAAAGAGGTTTCACACTGTTTGCTAATTTATCCCATCTATACTCCTTTGAGTATTTACATCAATCCCAGCTCGTTTGGTTCACATTGTGGGAGTGGTGCCCGTCATTCTGGGAGGCAAGCGATTTAACTCGCCAACGACGACAAAGCGGTTGAAGGTCAGAGAGGTGAATTTCATGTCCACCTCACGAGCTCCAACGGTGGACATCGCCCTTTTCACCTTTGGAGAAGCTGAAAAGCCAGCATGAGGGAACCCTCAAAACGATGCTATCGCCATCATTGTGCTAAGTACCAAATGTCAGATAAGCAACATACTAATAAATACAAAGAGTTATGTTAATATTATCTTTAAATTTGTATTTGAGAAGATGACCTTCTTACTTCCCAACTTACACATAATATATATATCCCCTATATGGCTTCGTAGGAGAATGTAGAGAGACATAAGGAGTAATCACCTTTCCAGTTACCTGTGGCAAGGGTGACCAACAATACATAGTCATGGCAGATTTCAACATAGTGGACGCTCCAACCACTTACATTACCATCTTTAGTAGGCCCCTACTGTAACCATCAAGTTCTCAACTGAAGGAAGGGATATAATTATGATGGGGATCTCACACAGTTAACGTACCTACTACCTAAGGGCGGTCAGGAAGGTGTCATCTTTCTCAAAAGAAGGCTAATATCTATATGTGGAGTGCGAGTCAGGTAGAACCCTTAGAATAAGTGCATTGTTCAGTTAGAAAGCATAGGGCGAACTCATTCAAGCACTCATGAGAATATATTGACGTCTTTGCTCGGACGATAGTAAAGATGTTAGGCATCAACAAATAAGTCGTTTGCCATAAGCTGAATATGAGTAAAGAAGCAAGAACCTTAAAGTAGAAGATAAGAAAGGCTCTAGTAGTACTTGCCGAGCCTATCAATCAGGACAAACAAAAGCTGATTGAGGTTACTTTATTAGGGTGGTTCAGTACCCATACTAGATATCCAATATGGTGATGGTGTAAAAAAATGAGCTAGTGAAGGATGTGTGGCCTTCACTAACTTTAATTTAGCATGCCTTAAGTATGTCCACCCAATATCAGGGATAGACTCATTGGTGGACTCGATTATGGGCTATGTAGTGATGAGTTTCTTCAATGCCTTCTCTGGCTACTACCAAATAATTAGGCACCCAGGCGATTGCGAGAAATTGCCTTCATTACGATAGAAGGCTTGCATTATTATACGGTCATGATGTTTGACTTAAATAACATAAGGGTGACTTGTAACAATCCAAACTCTTAACTATCAAGATATTATTTGCTTTGGCTTAAGGGACTCACGGTTTTGTCCTATTGGTATAATTTTTCAGGAACTCTTAACTATCGAGATATTGTCTGCTTTGGCCTAAAAGCCTTATGGTTTTCTCTTGTTGGTTTAACTTCCCAAGAACTCTTAACTGTCGAGATATTATCCGTTTTGGCCTAAGGGCCTCATGATTTTGTCAAGTTGGCTTAACTGAAAAGTTTCTTAAATGAAATTCCAATCATTACTCCAAAAGGCGCCTCCATGTTTAAGAGTTTAGTTTCTTTTACTTAAGAGCCTCCATGTTTAAGAGTTTAGTTTCTTTTATTTAAGGGGTTTCACAATCTCCCCCACTTAAGTAACTGACATCCTTGATAGTATCCTTATCCCATAATCATCCACCAAGTCAATATTATTATAAAGGTGACCCCTACAAGTTCAAGTGGTGACTCTCACCACATAACACTTTGTCTCATACAGGGTTTAAGAGGTGGCTCCCATGTCGTAGCATTTTATCTTGTATGACACTTAGTTCCCATCTTCCGGTTGGTGTATTACTGTGATACTAATTATAACTTCTCAAACTCTTAATTATCGAGGTATTATCTTCTTTGACTTAAGGGCCTCATGGGTTTGTCCTGTTGGTGTAACTTTCAGGAGGTCACCCATTCTAGGATTTCTCCGGGATGAACACGCTTAACTACTGAGTTTCTTAAATTTAATTCCAACCATTACATCAAAAGATGCCTCGATGTTTAAGAGTTTAGCTTCTTTTATTTGAGTGGTTTCACATGACCTACCATAAAGAATGATGGATAAACCTTTCAAGGACCAAAGGGGAGGAACGTAGAGATGTATGTGGATGACCTATTAGTTAAGAGCAAGTTACTCAAGTTGCACATTGAAGATTTAAAAGAGACATTCACTATTAAAAGTTACAATATGCAACTCAATCCTTTAGGTATACTTTTGATGCAGGTTTAGGGAAATTTTTAGATTCCCTTCTCACCACTGAAGGTATCAAGGTGAACCCGAACAAATGTAGGTAATTTTAGAGATGCCATCGCTAAGGACGGCAAAGGAAGTACATCGACTCATTGGGCGAGTCACTGGCTTAATCTCTTCATCTCCAAGCTTAAGAAAAAAGTGCTTGTCATTCTTCAAACTACCTAGAAGTTCGCCTGGAGCGAGAATGGTGAGGTCGCCTTCCAGTAATTAAAGTTTCTTATATCCTCGTCTTCTCTACTCCAAAGTTCCATACTTGGTGAGGACTGTTTAGGGGTACAAATGAGTCGAGTTGAGCTCAAGTTGTAGCAAACTCGACAACTTGAGCTTGACTCGTAATCCCTTAAAAGAGCATCTTGAACTTGAGCCCATAGAATGAGCTCGAGCTCAACGTGTCCATTTTTACTTGAGATTGAGAGCTCAGCTCAAAATGAAATTGAAGGAGCTCTGCTTTGTTTTCGTTGAGGAAGAGCAAAGTTTGATGGAGGAAGATCAAGGCGGGAGGTCTTGGTTTTTGCCGAGGAAGAGTGAAGTTTCATATGCTTGATGATTGAATCTCTTCTGAAAGAAGGAAGAGAAATGGTGAAGGAGAAATGACCGAAGTTCGACGAAATGACATGATTTGGGAATTGAGATTATGCCTTTTCACCTTTTTTACATGTGCATTAATTATTCAAATTTTTTTTATTTTCCTCCGAAAATCATACAACTACATTTAATAATTTTTTTTAATTAGACAGCTGCATTTAATGTTTTTTTAATGTTCTTTTGCAAATTGTACAACCACATTTCATTTTAACTTATACTTTGATTAGACCTTAGTGTTTAAATTATAATTTGATGTTTAAATTAATTTTTCAAGCAGTGGCTTAATAAGATCGACTTGCAACATCATTGGTGAGTTGAGTTCGTGTCGGCTCAAGAGCCAGCTCAACTTATTTACACCTCAAGGATTGGGTGAAGACATTATCTATTTAGTACTTGTCTAGGAAGAAGGGAAAAAGTTGTGGCTGGTATATTATGTGAGCATGACACTAAGAGCAGAGCAAAGATATCCTATCATGAAGAAATTTGCATGGGCACTCCTAACCTTTGTTAGGAGACTACGACCATACTTTCATGCCCATTTGATACAAGTTGTTACATATCATCCTCTCAAATTAGTACTTGTTATGCCTGCTCACTCAAAAAGATTGCTAAAATGGTCGATGGAGTTGAGCTAGTTCCAAATCACCTATAAGCCAAGGACAACCATCAATGCTTAGGCTCTCTCCAACTTCCTTGCTAACTTTAATACCCAGTGCATCAAGCAATTAGTAACAACACTGGATCCTTTATGTTGATAGAGCTTCAATCCAACATGAAATAGTGTGAGGATGATTTTGAAGAGCCCAACATAAATTGCCATCACTCAAGCTGCCATCATTGAATTCAAGTTAACAAACAATTAAGCAGAGTATGAAGCCTTACTCGCTGACAATTTGCAACTCGCTGTAGAGCTTGGAGCTACCCAGTTGATGTTACACTTTGAAGAGCCCAACATAAATTGCCATCTCTCAAGCTGTCATCATTGAATTCAAGTTGACAAACAATTAAGTGGAGTATGAAGCCTTACTCGTCGACAATTTCCGATTCACTGTAGGACTTGGAGCTACCCAGTTGATGATGCACTTTGACTCACAAGTGATGGTGAATTAAAAAAATGACGCGCATAAAGTAAAGGATGAGATGTTATTGAAATACTTTTTTGAAGTAAAAACAAAAGACAATCAGTTGGCATACTTCAAGATAATTTAAATGCTTAGGGAGAAAAATCAATTCGCTGACTTCATATCCAGACAAAGAATGTGGGCTCCGAAAATTCATCCCCGGCCTTCGTCCGGTTGCTTTTCTTCGGGGGAATTTGAACTGATTTAGTTATGGGGTAAATTTTGGGAAAGCAAATGGGTTTGTAGATATGACACTGCCCAGAGATTTTGCCCTCATTTTGTGAGGACTTTATGATATGAGTTTTAGTTTTCTATAGTCGCAAGCCCCTATAATTAATTACCCCTCTCGATAATAAGAGAGAACTTTTGACTAAGGCTAGTCGTCAATCATATACGTTATATTCATATATACATAGTTTCAGGTGTATAGTAGCAGCATGGGCATTGGGTTTGGTTGAAGAATTGATATTTAAAATTTGAAATTTTCACCATCTTGCACTTAAAGCAGATTATGGGGGGATGGATGATGGACTCGATCAGGATCCCATGGTTCCATCGTCCGGGCCATCGTGGTCCCTTATCTACTTAATCAGAGGAGGTAGTCGACCCAACCTGATCGAAGGATCCTTGTCGGCAGTCATGGGTTGCTTCGTCCAAGGGGACCTTATAAACCATGGGTAAATGTTTATCAAAGGGGACAAATTTGAATCCACCTTAGCTAACAGAGGGCTTTGTGCCCTATCGATTATATTCAATTAATTCATATCTCAAGGATTTGATGTCACTAAGGAACATATTGACTTTAGCCATAACCGGTATTTAGTTATACCATTTAGCGGCAAAACCACTCGGTTCAGAGGGCCCCTGATCATAATCATTTATCATGTAGTGTCATTTGGCGATGAAACTGCCGATTAGATGACACGTACCACGTCATTAATGACATGAGATTATTTTGAGAATGAATCATAATGATATTCTCGACTAGGCATTCATTCTTTGTGAGTTGAAATATTTTTCAATTTGTTCACCCCGGCAAAGTGTTGCGGAGTGTGGATGAATTTTATGATTTAAGTTATTTGATGGTTTATTTCGATTTTAAATTTTGGATTTTTTTTTTTTTAATTTTCATGGACGTTTGAGGGCATTTTGAAATATTTGAAGTTAATCCTCCGGTTGAGATCTACATTCAACACGGTCATCATCGAGATGTTTACGGGTCATTGTGTTTCATTGACTGAACCTTATCAACTCTGTCAACTTGCCAACAGAGGATCGGGTTCGTCGATGGATTTATGGTTTTGTTAATGAAATTTCTTTATAGGAGGCCTTAAAGGCCTTATATGAATGTATAAAACATATATTCCGTTCGATATCTTGACTGTATATATGTTTGATAGTTTGAATTGCGTTGACTCTTATCTACCCTCATAGAAAGATCGAGCTCGAAATACGTTCATTTATTGACTTGCGCAACATCCTTAGACATCATGTGTGTATCCAAAACATGCTCGTCGAGGCCCATGCGGGTGTTTGAGGGTATTTTGTAATTATTTGATGAACATTGTCAACTCATATTTACCTACTTAGGAGGATCGTGTTCAAATTTATTGAGCCGCGCAGCATCCATAAACATCACATGTGTTCCTACAACATGCTCGTCGGGGCCTATGCGGATGTTTATGATCACACTTGTCCATTTTGTGTACCTATGTGTATATAAATTACGGTGCATGTGCGGGGGCATGTTGAGATATTTAATGCTGCTCAGTTGTGTGGGTGACCACCATTTGAATCCAGTGTTTTGTTTGGAAGCTCGTACATGCCTTTTGTCTGCTTGTACACAGGTTGCAAATCTGGTGGCGTGGCGTTGCACTTCAGTAGCCCGTGGTTCTTACTACCGATCCCCTGCTTTTGCTTACAGGTGAATCGTAGCGTTGTCACATGATTTTCATGAGATACCTCATTTTTCTGATATAGACTCCCTTTTCTCATTCACCGGGAGGTCTTTCTGGACCTTGTATAAATCCCAATAAATATCAATTTCTATTGTTAGCTTAAATAAGAAATCAATCTTTTCAACCTTGGATGTCTGCGTCCTTACTGATGCCCTATACCTTGAATTCAGTGACGGTTACCTTGAAAAGAACTCCTTCCCAGATCTACAGTTTAGTAGACCTATACAAGATGTAACATCCATAACCACATAGTTGGCCTTCAAAATGAATAGAGGTATCTGGGTGCACTTTCCATTTTCAGTGTTCTTGGATTTCATAACTGTTTTCTTCCCAAGTATAGAAACAAGAAGAAATTTTGGAACACTAGCAAGTTTAATTCAAATTTGCTCAAACATCTCTTTCATTCTTACAGGAAAAAAGTGCCCTCGTCACACAAGGGTTCTATTCGAGGAGTCAAAAGATGCTTGTATTTGTCATATGCTCCTGTATACTTTTGTGTCCATAGGGGTCTCCCACAATGTACCCACTGTTGTTATTCACAAATGGATCTTTTTTATTTACAGGGACCGGCGTATTCAATACGATCTCTTGGAAGTTTTCGTTGAAGAACCATTGTTCCTGCATCATATGCACCTTTCACCAATCTTAGGTGTTCATTGATTGTACTTATTTGCAAGGACGAATCTTCCACTATCAATTGCCAGTATTGCCATCTCAATCTACAAGCAAACTCTTAGGAACTGTTGTGGGAGTCTGTTGCATTCATCTGCATGCTAACACCGACCATTGTAGGTTATTGATTGTAGGCACACATCTCCAACAATTATTTGTATGTGTCGTGTGTACTTATATCCACAGGAGATTTACTGTACTCATGATATGCCCACTGTTGTTATCCACAAGTGCGTTGTATCATCCATCCTTGCTCACAAGGAATGATCATGTTTACTATAATCTCTCAGACGTACTTGTAGAAGAGCCATTGTACTTGCATCATGTCCACCTTTATTATTCACAAGTGGTCATTTATTGTACTTGTTTGCAAGGATGGGTCTTCCACTATCAATTGCCAGTGTTGACATCTCAATCTACAGGCAAATTGTTGCTTGTGTCTCGAGTTCTTCATTGGCATATAGAAGACATTTATACTCTTTACAGTGGATTGGCATTATTTGGACTTGGTTGAATATCATTATTCATATGCATTGAAAGCATTGTTGTATTTGTATCTTGGCCTTCATTAATGTAGGTGGGAGATACTGGTGTATTCTGCTGTTGACTGCTATTACTTGCAAGTACAACGCTTTTGATATCGTATGGATTGTTGTAAGAGTCAGTTGCATTCATCAGCATTATTCATTATGTACATTGTCTTATGTATTAATAGGTTTCGATGATTGATGCTTGCTTTTGATTGTTCAAATGCTGTGAATTGACTATTGTTCATTACTTGTATGCATTTATGTTCTATTCATCACAAGTCTTTTGCTTGTTTGTTTGTATTTGTTTGAATGCATTAAGTTGTTATTTGACATTTGCATTTTAATCTTGATTGTGCATTTTAGGATTTTGGGTTCCATTTCTTAGTTTAGTTCAAGTCCTATTCCCTATTGTTCGTACAAGTCCTCTGCACATTTGGCTCCAGTTCTATGCATGTATATTCAAGTAAGCTTAATTAATTATAATAATTATAATAAATTTAAAATTATTATAATTAATTATAATTAATTAAATATTCAATTTTTTAAACCTTTCGGTTCGACTGTTTTACTGGATTTGGCCGAAGTAGCGTGCGTAAGGTAAAAAGTTACCTTCACAACAAGATGCAAACTTCCGATTCAACGGGAATGCACGTCGTTGGAGGGGCGGAGTCAGAGAACCACGTGAGAAGGAAGAAAGTTAGGTTCACTACACGCAACATGGAGAATGTTGTAGCTTCCGATCCGACTTGAAGGGAACGTCATCGACGGAACGAAGTCGAACAACCACGAAAGAGCGAAGAAGTGCGAGAGAGAGGGAAAGAGAGGAAGCGCACCCCCCCGGGTCTCTCATTTCTCCGCTATTTAATGCGATGGGGAGGTCGCGCGAACGACGTACGAGGGGAGGGGTTCAGAGCTGCCGTGCGTGTGATCCGACACCGTACATGTACGATTTTTTTTAAAACAACACACATGTCAACAAAGAAATCCAGATAAGCTCTGAAGATAACAAGACCCATAGTTGAAGAAGAGTAGTAAGCTGGCTAGACCTCATCTTGGAATATTTAAATACAGGGACAATAAGTGTTAGTCATCGACCAACAACGATTCAATATAAAGGAAGCTAGATGCCTAATAATCGGAGGTGAGTTGTTTAGGAGATCGACAATGATGCAGGACTACTTAAATGACATGCTCATGGATTCATGTGGGCATTGCACA
Organism: Dendrobium officinale; assembly: GCA_019514585.1. Taxonomy (NCBI): domain Eukaryota; kingdom Viridiplantae; phylum Streptophyta; class Magnoliopsida; order Asparagales; family Orchidaceae; genus Dendrobium; species Dendrobium officinale. Next base: position 30,284,432 of record CM033695.1, on the reverse strand, counting down.
ACTAATAGGTTAGAACAATTTCGGAACAAAATTACAAGCAATTTTCAAACGACAATTAAAACAAATGACGCGATCAATTGCGTAGGCGAAACCACATGCTCCGAATTTGAACTAACAAGATAATTGAGAAAATAAAAACAATACCGAATAGTAGTTTTCAAATTAAATCCCTAATCTAACAACGAGGCGTAGGATGCATAGAAGATTACACTCAATTCCTACAAATGACTAAACTTGGCAAGAGCAATTTGAAGGAGCTTTCGTGACTACAATCTAACCAATTGAGAATTTAGATTTAGAGGAAGTTGAAACAAGTGATAAGGAGAACCTTTGCCAAGGAGAAGTGGAGATCTTCCATTCGGTGCCTTAAATGTCTTATTCCATGGCTTCCGTCAAAGCAAATGAGGTACGTCTCTTGAATAATCACAGAGCGAAGAAGTTTCTCAAGGTAGAGGAGAAGATGCACGCTTTCAAACTTTTTCTCTTACAATCTGAAACAGTTTCAGATTTTCCACTAAGAAAATCTGAGAGAATTTCTCAGATTTTATTGGGCTGGGTTGTAGAAGACGGGGAGGAGAACCTGGCCGTAAATGGGAATAGAGAGTTGAAGGCAGATCTCCTTTACAAGCTTTGGAAGAGGGGATTTACTCCTTGCAAACCAGGGAGATGAGAGGCGGTGAAAAGGGAGAGGGAGTTGACGGGTTGGAGAGGGATTTGACGGGCTAGAGAGTGGAGCCTTGTTTCCTAAATCAGAATTCTAGTATTAGGAAATAATTAAAACAAAGCATAGAGGAAGATTCGGCCATGATAGGGTTTTTTCAAATTGTTTCCAAAAGCTGAGATGTAGTTTAGGAAACAATTCTCTGGAATTGTTTACTGGGACGGCAGTTAGAGAAACCAAGAAGGAATTTGTGGAGAAGATTTGGGGAGATTTAAAAGGCTAGGAGAAAAGGAAATTTCTTAATTAAATTCAATTTGAATTTGAAATTCAAATTGATGTAATTAAGGAACTTTCCTAAAATAGATTCATTAAATTAGGAAAGATATTGAAATTCTCAAGGATTAATTTGAATTTCAAATCTTCCCTCATTCAACTCAATCTAAAATAGGAAACAAGCTTGAATGAGAGAAAAAGAGAGTGGATCGGTGGCTAGGGAGATGGAGGCCGGCGGCATGGGGATTCGAGCATGGGTTTGGCCGTGGAATTGAGGGAGATTTGTGGAAGGGGAATTCGGGTGCTAGGGGCACCGGCGGCTAGGTGAAGAGGGAGGAGATATGAGAGAAATAACGGGACGAGAAGAGAACGAGATAAACAAAGAAACCATGAACCCGACTTATCTAGGTTGATGGGTATTGCGCCAAACTTCTTCCTCTCCTAGGAAGCTTTCTCTATTAGAATTCTCAAACACACAACTCTCATGCAAGAAGGAATTTTCATCAGTAATCATCCATTAACCATAATAGAATAAAATGGGGCTTTAAATAGCCTCCTACAACATGACTCGAAACAAAAGACACAAACGCCCTTTGGGCTTACATACGATAACTCCCATAAGAGGGGTACAACGGGAAAGAAAACACATAAGCAACTAAATAAAATAAAATAAAATACGACGACTCATAAATGCCACATAAGCAAACAACAAGCTACATGAAAATAAAATACATCAACGACTCAAAAATATAAAGACTCGATCGTGGCCGTAGATCGACGGCCGCGTCTCTGATAAACTCCATGATGATCTGATGTCCCCATCATTCTCCCGGGGTGGGAGAAAACTCGACTCCGTCGAGTAGGAATCTCTGGCGCTCTCGTAGATCTCTAGTGCATCTGGGTCAATCTGCTGCAGCTCCTCACGATCTAGCCATGTGTCCTCTGACTCGGGTTTTCCTTTCCACCTGATCAAATATCTTCTTCGTCCTCCTTCTCTTGTGGATATGATCTCATCACTTAAGACTGCCTCCACTTGCTCTGCCATAGGAAATTTGGGAATATTTGGTAGTGGGGGTAGGCTTGGGATCTCACAGGGTGGGTTCACACAAGGCTGTTTTGATAGTGGATTTTGTGGGTTAAAATCAGGCCCTTCATATGCCACTAAGTCTTCTATGTTAAAAGAGGGATTTATATTGAAATCTGCAGGCAGATCTACTATATAAGCATTGTCATTAATTTTCTTAAGAATCTTGAAAGGCCCAGCACTCTTTGCATGCAATTTCTTAACTGTTCCTGGAGGGAACCGTTCCGGACGAATCCGCACCATAACAAAATCACCAACCTCAAAAGTTTTAAATCGCCGTTTTAAATCTGCGTGTAATTTATATTCCTGATTATTCTTTTCAATTTGTTGTGCAATGTCTTTATGAAGTTCATGCAAATGAGATGCAAATGCGGATGCAGACTCAGAAATCCTATACCTAGAACTCATGGGAATCAGGTCTAACGGCTGTCTAGGTTTGAACCCGTATACACTTTCAGAAGGACTTAGACCAAGAGTAAAATTCACTGAATCGAGAAAGTCAAGACCGCCTAGAATACGATCAGATAGGGAGTCTCCAGGGGCTAGGGTTTTAGAACATATGAAATGCCTCTAATCGGGGGTAATGGATCGGGAAGACCATCAGAATGGATCTCAACAAGTCTACTAGGTATGAGCTGACTCTCATGAGGGACTGATTCGTCAAACTCAGTGGGAGTCTCACGATCGACTGAGGTGTGTAAAGGCACGCTCTGGGCTATGGCGGCTATCAGGTTCAGTCCCTTCTTGGCTTTGACAGGGTTGGATTCAGGGTCATCCGAAACCCGAGGCTGTGATGGCAAAAGCTTGATCTTTTTACCATCATGTTCAAACACGCAGATGTTTGAACGACCATAGATGTGGACATCATTATCAAAAAGCCAGGGGCGACCTAGCAGGATTTGTCCAACATTCATAACCAACACATCGCACCAGACATTCTCCTTATAAGTGGCAAAGGAGATGGGCACGTGGCTTCGTTCCTTCACCTCCAAGGCAGTGGTGTTGACCCAAGCTACCTTATAGGGGTTGGGGTGGGGAACGACAGACAGACCAAGCTTAGACACCATGCTGGAGGAGACAGCATTGATGCAGCTGCCACTATCCACGACGACCTTGCAGTTCTTATCCTTGATTTTAGTGTAGGTGTGAAAGATCGTAGTTCTACGCCAGTCGTCGGTGGTAACGGGTTGTGACAGTGCACATCTCGCCACACAGGTGGGAGGGGTGTCAATTTTCTGAATGTACTGGATGACAGCAGTGTCGTCATCCTCCTCAAAGAATTCACCATCATTGTCCACTTGGTGAATCTGGTCGATTTCAAGATCGAATTCAGCCTCAGTGATCTCTTCAATAATCGTGACTTTATATGGACTAGAGCACTGAGAGGCGATATGCCCATACCCCTGACATCTAAAGCATTTGGTCCCGGGGTTAGATCGATGGGTATCAAGAGTGGGAGGCTTACTTCTAACATCATGACGGGGAGTAGGGGGACCAGACGAGGGTCGGGTGTTGCTCCCTGGGGTCGGCTGGGCAGTGGGGGTGTGAGGGGTGGAACTACCAGAAGGTCTGTAGGAATGCCTAGAGTCATGTGAACGGATCGGGTGCTGTGAACGGGTCTCCTCTAAGTCAAGCACTAGGCTGTAGGCATTCTCCAGGGTAGTGACGTTCCGGGCAAACAGCTCATTGCGAAGATCCTCTCGCAACCCGGTTCGAAACATAGACAAGATTTGTGCGGGGGTGGTAGAGGTCTCCCCTTTGCATCGAATCAGGTAGTCATCAAAGGAGGCGATGTACTCCTTAACTGGTTTATTGCCTTGAGTCAGTCTATTCCACCTATCCAATAGTCGAGGGAAGTACGAGGGTGGCAAGTACTTTTGTTTGAGTTCCCGCTTCATGGTTAGCCAGTCTACAATAGGGTACTCATTTCTATCTTCTCTAAGACTCTCTAAGTTCGCCCAAAACTGACTCGCCCTACCCGTAAGTTTCATAGCAGCAAAGCTAACCTTCCTAGCCTCAGAAATGGCATACCACTTAAAGAAATTGTCCATACCTTTGATCCAGTCCAGGAAGAGCTGGGGATCGAGAGTGCCATCAAAGGTAGGAGCATCAACCTTAATGTTTTTTTTCATAAGTGGTGCATCGGGATCATGGCCGTGGTAGGTAGTACGATGATTGGCACGGTGATGCCTCTCATCCAAATCAGGATCATGACGTGGATCATGTCCGTGGTAGGGAGCTCGATGATTGGCCCGATGTGGCCTCTCATCCGGGTAGGTCTCTTCCCCATACATAGACGGTGGTCTAGATGGGGTGTAGGGAGTAGGTTGGTCTCTAGCTCGTTCTAGTGTATCAAATCTCTCGGTGGTGTTCCTACGAAGCTCAGCTAAATCCGACTGGTTCTCCTTAAGTTGTTGGCTAATATTGTTCATTTGGCCTACCAATAGGTCTAAAGTCCTGCTAAGTTGTTCTGGGTCCATTCCTAAACACTATGGGTGAGTTAGGATGGGTTCTAGTCGGAAAACAGCAGCTAAAACCTACAGGAACCCGCTTAATCTGAAGGAAAAAGGTGCAGGAAACTCAAGGACAGCAGTCTACACGTAAGGCTTAAGGTTCTATATGCAAATGCTGAAGTGGGGAAGTGAGTGACAGCACTTAGGCACCTAAACGATGAACCTACAGCACACTAAATGTTGCAGGAAAAAGTTTGGACAGCCACTAAACAAAGTGCAAAGTGATTCCTAGACAACTAGACGAGTTATAACAAAGAGGGCAGCAAATAAAACTCAAAACCAACACTTAATGCTTACTAAATGCATGCAGAATTTTCTGGACAGCAAATGTAAGTGAAGATTAAAATGTTTTTATAGATGTTATGCATGCCAAAATAGTTATGCAAGCCTAATTAATAGCCTAGGATGAATTCTAGCACAAGTATCACATGCTAGCCATGCTCTGATACCAGATGATGCAGGACTACTTAAAAGACATGCTCATGGATTCATGTGGGCATTGCACAACTAATAGGTTAGAACAATTTCGGAACAAAATTACAAGCAATTTTCAAACGACAATTAAAACAAATGACGCGATCAATTGCGTAGGCGAAACCACATGCTCCGAATTTGAACTAACAAGATAATTGAGAAAATAAAAACAATACCGAATAGTAGTTTTCAAATTAAATCCCTAATCTAACAACGAGGCGTAGGATGCATAGAAGATTACACTCAATTCCTACAAATGACTAAACTTGGCAAGAGCAATTTGAAGGAGCTTTCGTGACTACAATCTAACCAATTGAGAATTTAGATTTAGAGGAAGTTGAAACAAGTGATAAGGAGAACCTTTGCCAAGGAGAAGTGGAGATCTTCCATTCGGTGCCTTAAATGTCTTATTCCATGGCTTCCGTCAAAGCAAATGAGGTACGTCTCTTGAATAATCACAGAGCGAAGAAGTTTCTCAAGGTAGAGGAGAAGATGCACGCTTTCAAACTTTTTTCTCTTACAATCTGAAACAGTTTCAGATTTTCCACTAAGAAAATCTGAGAGAATTTCTCAGATTTTATTGGGCTGGGTTGTAGAAGACGGGGAGGAGAACCTGGCCGTAAATGGGAATAGAGAGCTGAAGGCAGATCTCCTTTACAGGCTTTGGAAGAGGGGATTTACTCCTTGCAAACCAGGGAGATGAGAGGCGGTGAAAAGGGAGAGGGAGTTGACGGGTTGGAGAGGGATTTGACGGGCTAGAGAGTGGAGCCTTGTTTCCTAAATCAGAATTCTAGTATTAGGAAATAATTAAAACAAAGCATAGAGGAAGATTCGGCCATGATAGGGGTTTTTCAAATTGTTTCCAAAAGCTGAGATGTAGTTTAGGAAACAATTCTCTGGAATTGTTTACTGGGCCGGCAGTTAGAGAAACCAAGAAGGAATTTGTGGAGAAGATTTGGGGAGATTTAAAAGGCTAGGAGAAAAGGAAATTTCTTAATTAAATTCAATTTGAATTTGAAATTCAAATTGATGTAATTAAGGAACTTTCCTAAAATAGATTCATTAAATTAGGAAAGATATTGAAATTCTCAAGGATTAATTTGAATTTCAAATCTTCCCTCATTCAACTCAATCTAAAATAGGAAACAAGCTTGAATGAGAGAAAAAGAGAGTGGATCGGTGGCTAGGGAGATGGAGGCCGGCGGCATGGGGATTCGAGCATGGGTTTTGGCCGTGGAATTGAGGGAGATTTGTGGAAGGGGAATTCGGGTGCTAGGGGCACCGGCGGCTAGGTGAAGAGGGAGGAGATATGAGAGAAATAACGGGACGAGAAGAGAACGAGATAAACAAAGAAACCATGAACCCGACTTATCTAGGTTGATGGGTATTGCGCCAAACTTCTTCCTCTCCTAGGAAGCTTTCTCTATTAGAATTCTCAAACACACAACTCTCATGCAAGAAGGAATTTTCATCAGTAATCATCCATTAACCATAATAGAATAAAATGGGGCTTTAAATAGCCTCCTACAACATGACTCGAAACAAAAGACACAAACGCCCTTTGGGCTTACATACGATAACTCCCATAAGAGGGGTACAACGGGAAAGAAAACACATAAGCAACTAAATAAAATAAAATAAAATACAACGACTCATAAATGCCACATAAGCAAATAACAAGCTACATGAAAATAAAATACATCAACGACTCAAAAATATAAAGACTCGATCGTGGCCGTAGATCGACGGCCGCGTCTCTGATAAACTCTCCATGATGATCTGATGTCCCCATCAGACAACTTCAGTTAATTTGAGACATGTTAGAGAAGATGGGAAGGAGATTGTGCTTAAAGAAGCTCATTCAGGTGAGTGTGATATATACGCTTAGGAGGAAAGACATTCACCCATAGAATTTTGAGGTGAGAATATTTTTGGCAAACTCTAAGGAAAGGTTGTCAAAAAATTATGAAGGAAGTACCCTCAAGAGCTTGGAGAATTTTTTCCAATCATGAAAATGTATCTTAGTCCATCACCCACAAACCAACGGGCTGGCTGAAGCACCAAACAAGCAGTTCCTCAATCTCCTAAGCAAGACGGTCCAAGGAGAAAGGGGCAAGTGGGTCGCTACCTTCTATCTTGTAGGCATTGAGAATGACTCTCTCCTCAATATTGGGCAAACGCCATTCTCATTCTCCCATGACAGTGAAACATTACTATCTATGGAGCTCTAATTGCATAGCCAATAACTGGTCATTGTTGCAAATTATGAAGAGGGCCAACTCGATGAGTGGGGGAGGCAAGGAACTAGGAAAGCTTGGAAACAACAACTGACCTATTGGAGGAGCTCAAAGCATAGGTTGTCCTCAAATAGTAAGAAGTGAAGAGAATAATAGCCAAGTATTAAAGCTCGCACATTAGGGAGAAAGCCTTCAGCCTAGGCAACCTAGTCCTCAAGAAGGCAGATGTTACTACTCGCCAATCTGACCTCAACAAGTTGTGATCAATATGGTAGGGTCCTTATATCATCAAGAAGCACTCAACTCAAGAGCCTATCAACTAAAAACACACTCAGAGAAAGATGTACCAGGGACATGGAGCTACGATGACGTAAAAATATTCTACCCATAAGGGACTTCTTTCACTTCCCACATGTTTTTTTTATTTATGGAATCCCCTTAATTAAAAAAAAAAATTCATTCATTCTGTATCTTTCACCATTCCTATATGAGCAAGTTCTAACATAGATGAGTTAATGACTTAGAATCCACGACTAACCTAAATTTAGGCTCAGGAAACTTGCCTCTAAGAATTAATAATGCTCAGGGAATATGCAAACCCTATAAGTCTGAAAACAATTAACTCGCCCATTCAGGGAATTTGTTCTATACAAACACTTGAGGAATTCATATGAACGAGTCTAGTAATGAAATCTTAGAGATGAGAAGCTCGTACTCATCAAACTATTTGGCAACCTGCTGATAATTCTTGGCAAGTGCTGGACAACTAGAATAAAACTCGCCCACCTAAGTCGTTTGACTTTGCAATAATAGAGCATGATCAACTGAGACAAGGACTAGCTGAGTTCTCACATAGGTTTAAGCTAATGAGTGTTTAGACTACTCCCTACAGGGGAGTTATGGTCCAGACATAATGTCACAACCTGATATGACCCACATATAGATAAAAAAAAGGTCATACTATGTCTGATTGTAACATGGGAGGATTCTCAAGACCAAATTGGGGAGAATTGTAGAATTCTTATATAAATTACAAACTACATAGCCACCAAAACTTCAATTAAATCCATAAATACTTATCATCAAAACTTTTTTCATTCATCTTAGAAATATATACAATCATCTACAAGCAAAACATTACACAAACATGATTGAATAGAAAAAGTCATGACTATTAAAAATTCTAATAAAGCATGCCTAAATAGGCACATATTTCAGATCCTCCAATCTTTCTCTACTCAGCCTGTCCCTTCATCTTACCTGACTTGAAACAAATGCAAAAAGCAGATATGCACAACCACAACTCAGCAAGTCATATTAAACTTACCCAAATCTTTAATAGTAAGTAACATAAATAAAGGAGAAACAGTAAAGAAATTCATTCACACAAAAGTTTAAACAAACCACTCAGACCAAACAAATATCTACAAAACGTGAAACAGTAAATCTATCACACCAATCCATAAGTAACGAAACAATAAACACATCACATCAATTCCTCAGAGCAGAACACCTTCATTTTTCTCATGCCGTTATACCTCCAAACAAATAAATAATTTAAATTTCATATTCTTATGACTCCCAATATATAACATTCAGATATTCAGAATTTTAAGCCCTTTATGACTCCCATTCAAATATTAGATTTAAAATTTTAGGTCCTTATAACTCCCTATACATATCATAATAAAACCTCTAATAGATCATCAGAACTATGTCAATTCACACATTTCAAATATATATAAATATAAAAATAGTTTTACTTTTAGATTTAATAAACAACATCAGGCTTATCACATAATTTTCATATAATGTCCTACTAGCAATACCACATAAATTTGGGGGAAGGTGCTCCCCATGGGGGCAATCAAGGGTACTTGCAGAGCATGTGACTCGTCACCTTCCCCACTTGATAGTTCATCCAATAAAGCTGCTCTCTATCATACATGGTAGAGTGCCTTTATTCACACCATCACCTTAACTATAGGAAAGTGCCTGCTTTAGTGGTTCTCAGCTCGTCCCACCATGATCATGTGACCATGGAGTTCGCCATCCCAATAAACATCAGCTCACTCACCTCCCTTTCCTGAGGCGATTCAAGTCTCCAGGACTGGTTTCCTCCATCTCGGTACCTACCAATGGACTCATCCCATACTCATCCATACCTACTTAACACTACTGAACTCACTCAGAGACTGATTATCAAGGCTAACACAATGTCTTTCTCCTTCCAGTCAATCAGAGGATGGCACGTGTCTAAGGTATTCCATGTTGGGAGTCTGTAAAGCATCGTGCTTTTTATTTATTTTTTTATGTAGCCTTTCTTGTAGCATTTAGATCTCCATAAACAAAGATTGGAGAGGAGCATTTGAGCTCTTTTTGTCTCAACATTTTTTAGGTACCTTGAGCACTTGTAGTAACATATCTTCAACAGTCGATTGTTTTCTTCATTCTCGCATTCTCACACTCACACAGGTTTTCAGATCATTTTTTTTAGAGTTAATTTACTAGAAGGGTCGGATGTCATCCAGAGGCAAATTGGGACGCAACACTAACTCTTTTTTCCTTAGTCTCTGTGCCTTTGTATTGATCTAGGAATGATATTCCAGCCAATGTTGCCGTTATGCATGCCATGGCGGACTATATTAATTGTTAAGGACTCATTTGGTTTCCTGAAACTAGAAAAAACAAAAAAAAAACAAAAAATTCAAATATGTTAGTTTTTAAAATTGTTATTTGATTGGATGTGCTCAAACATCAATATTGATTTTAACTTTTTTAAAAAATAATGATTTATTTTTTACACTGAAAATGAATAAAATTGATTTTTCTTTTAAAATTATATTTTTTTGTCAATTTAAAAGCAATCAAAAGTGCATTCATGATAAAATTTAAATGAGCCGGAATGGGTGATGAAGTATCTAGGCACATTTTTAAAAAAATCTGAATAAGAATTTACGGTGGAAGAACATAATTTTATCTAAATTAACCAAAAAAAAAAAAAAACACAAATTACATGATTTATAGATAGAATATATGCATTTGTTTATCTTTTGTCTCTTAAATGCTTTATGGATATCTTTTTCAGTCCCCTTAAATAGAATTAATTATTTTGTGTAGACGTCGAATATCATTTGGAGACCAATCAGAATGCTTAACGTCACCCATTCGCTCAATATTGCTTGTTACCGTTGATGTGGCGCATTCTGGTTGGTCTTCGGACGGTGTTCTACTATGGTCTCCGCACAGAATAATTTCTCCCATAATAGACGATGAGGATATTTAGGCTTTGTTTGGAATTGCTTTTCTTACTGCTTCTTAAAACAATTTTTTAGTACACAAATTCTAATTTTTTATTTCAAAAATTATTTTAAGAAGCAATAAAAAAATTGGTCTCAAATGCAATCTCAATTTTGCCGCGGTTCTTGAGCCTACATCAAAGCTTTCTTTATTCTAAAAGGTTGCTTCAGAATCCACTTGAGGAGGAGAATTAATCTTATTAAAAAGATATATAATGAATGGATTTTTCTACTACCATAGTGTTTTTTATTGATTATTTAATGAATTATAATAGTAATCTGAAAGTAGGACTGCATAATCGTTGGATGTAGTAGCAAACTTAAAAAGGCATTTGTTACTTTTATTTAAATTCCTTTTAAGGATAATTATGGATTTAAGATTCTAAAAGGTATCGCGAGTGTGAATTGATGTTGAGAACCATAAGTCAAATTCAATATGAGCAAGATAGAGAAGCTTTGAAGAACATGAAGAATCAAAACTTCATGAGAAATAGATTACTTGCAGAGATGGAAGAAGGAATCATGGAACCATGAGGATGATCTATGGAGCATTGGAGTAGGGGTGTCAATTTCGGGTCACAGGTCGGGTTCGGCTTGAACCCGGAACTGACCCGGGTTCAATCCCGACCCGACGCGAGTGAGTGCGCGGGACGCGAGCGAGCGTGCGGGCGGCGGGTGCGCGGGATGCGAGCAGGTGCGTGGGTGAGCGGGCGCGCGGGTACTCGGCCGGGCGCGCGGGTGCGCAGCTAGCTCGGTGCGCTGGACGCGGGCGGGTGCGCGAACGGGACGCCGCGAGTGTGTGGGCGGCGGGTGCGACGCTGGCCGGGTGCGCTGCAGTGCTCTTGCACGGTCACGAACTCGAGGACAGTCATTTTAAACAGGTTTCCGGGTTGACCAGCCAACCCGTCGAGTCAACTCGAACCCGACCCGTTTTTTCAAACGGGTCGAATCTGCAAACCCGAACCTGACCCGTTTTTTAAACGGGTCGGGTCCAACCCGGATTTTCCGGGTCGGGTCCGTGTTGGATTTTCGTGTCGTGTCAAATATTGACACCCCTACATTTGAGCATTCAGTTATTCAAATGCAATCACATATGTTAGAGCACTAACTTTATGTACTACTTGATGTTTAGAAATTTGGTTGAGTGGACCTTAATCTGGTATACTCCAACTTATGTTGATTTTATTTTAAAATTTTAAGTTATTTAAGGTTAAATTTAAATCTAAATGAATTTAGAAATGAAACAAAGAGGAAGAGAAAATATAGAGATCAAATGCTTTGAGGAGTTCTGCATCGTTTGAAGTGGTGGCGTTCTCTCTCTATATTGGGCTAAGAATTGAAGGAGCGCTGTGACATTGAGCTATTTATGAATGTTGCGATGTTGTCCACTATAATAAATTTTTAAATATCTAAATCCATTTTGCTAGAACCCTTTATCCTTTTGGGCTTATCGGAGAAGACGAGAGAAATAGAAGAATTTGGAGCTGCAACATTCATCTATCAGGCTAGTTAGAAAATTTTTTTTACTTTAGGTAAATTCCTAAGCTTTTATTATTTATTTCAATTTTGATATTTTTGTGAAAGATATGGATAAGCAAAATAACCTTTCTGCCATGTAATTCCTAATATATTATAGAATATTTTTGTATATGTATTCATGATCATATAACATATGTTATGATGTGGAAGACTAATAAAGTGCACTATGAATTCTATTATGTAGACTCAATTTTATGTTTAGCTTCTGATTTTGTCTCTATCTGTCGTGCACAGATGTGGAAGGCTATTTCGAGCTCCATCTGCTTTAAACATGAGTGGAAGGTTCAAAGAGGGCATAAGTGGAAGTAAAATTAGAAGAGGATTCAAGATGATCTCCTTCACCTAGTAAAGGTTGATTGTCGAAGCCATAAGTAAAAGTGAAATTATAAACAAGCATCTACACATGCATATCATGATTCATTTTTTTTTTCTTTTTTTCTTTTATTTACAGAAATATCATGTTTCATGTAATTGCATATTTTGCCAAATATATAAGTTGAATATAAAGAATATTTTGATAACTAGGATGAGTTTAGATATTTAAAATATTTTGTTGATATGTACACTACTATGGTTGCTGCAACTCTGACTTCTGAGTTTATGATTTTTTATGATAACAAACATTATTGATTGCATATTTATGTCTCCTAGTATTTCTAGTGCATATTTATTTTTGTGTGTATTAAAATTTCAAGTACAACATGCACTGTTCAATGAATATTTAGGGCTCAAGATTAGGTAGAATAAGATATGTTGAAAGATTATATATTTTTCATTTAATTATTTTTTTATTTATTGAGTTAAGTCCTGTAAGGATGTATGGTAATCTAGTGACCATGCACACACACACTAGGGGTGAGTGAGATAGAGAGAAAATCAAAAGAGTTATTTTTTGAACTAATTGTATTGTACGATACATATTGTATTATATGATCAACTTATTAGAAAATTATTAAAACAACTAATTATTATAATTAAAGAAATTTGAACTTATCATACTGTATAATCCAGATCATATAAGACAATCAGTTGAAATCAAGATTTCAGCCGCCAATCATAATTTAGGTAATATTTTGAAATACAAATTATGTATTAATCTGATTGTACGATATGAATGTATCATACTATATGATGTAATTAAATATTTCTTAAATTAATCCAGTAATTAGGGATCAAATTTGACTGGATTAATTGGTCCATTAAGATCGCATTGTATAATTGAACAAATCGTAATGTATGACCCGATTTTTGCATGGGACAATATTTTATCGTTGCTAATTATATGGGACGATAATACAATGTGATTGTAATAATCGCATTAGACGATCAACTCAAATACTTAAAATGATCGTACAACTCCTTACTCTTCATATAATATTAACAAAAATATATTGAACTAATCATACTATACTATCCAAGATCGTACTGTACGATCAAATATGATAGAATTAAGTTTTTAGGATTTTTCCTAAGCCCTCTATTTAAGCTTTCTTATAAGATTTTGTAAGGGTCTTGTTGTCATTCACTGAGTTTTCTTCTTCTAAAGAAAGCTTAAAGAGAGAGTCTCGACTTTGGGAGTTTTTGATAAATGGAGAAGATCCTTGTGGGTTTCAAGGGAGTATGAGAAGGAGTTCCATATAGTTGCTCCGACGAACTTGCACCTGAGTTCCTCCTTGCATCAAAGTTTGTCTTGAGAGAAATTTTGGGAATATCTCTTTGGTGATAAAATACTCGACTACTCAGTCACACTTAGGAAGGTGAAAGTGATTCCGAGGTTCTCTGCCTTCATCAAGAGGGTAAAAAAGGATTTTGAGGTTCTCAACTTCACCAAGAGGGTGAAAAAGGATTCCAAGGTTCTCTGATTTCACAGGAGGGTAAAAAGAATTTCATATTCTCTGCCTTTATCAGGAAGGTGAGAAAGGATTTTAGGTCCTCTACTGCACTGAGTTGTGGAAGAGATTTTGTAAGGGCTTCTCCGTCTAGCGGTGGGGGCTAAAGAATAATCACTAAATGTTTAGTGCAATATATGGAGAGGACTTTAGGAAGTGAATGTAGGGCATGATTTGACCGACCCACCATAAAATTCTGATTTGTTTGTTCGAATTTTTTATTTTTCATATTTTACTTTTTCACATTTAATTTTTTGTGATAATTACTTGGTGAAAATCTATAATAGCTATTTTGTTGTGTTGATTAGAATATCATCTTCGCTATTGTGTCTTCTTACAAGTTAATTAGCTTACGCGTCAAAGTGAAAGTATTGATTTCGTATTAGTGTGTATAGGGACAAGTTCACTTAAGGCTTAATTACCTTATCGAGCTTTCAATTGATATCAGAAAGATACTAAAAAATAGTGTTTTAAAAAACCTAGAGAAAAATGATCAATATCATATTTTGGAAATAGGAACACCGTAAAAGGTTACTCTATAACTTTTCCACCTTTGTTTGATATTATTCTGTTTAATTTTTAGAAAATTTGCATTTTTACTTAATTTCCTGTAATCAATTCATTTTTGAATGTGGCATATGATTCAAACTAATTATTATGTACCATCACGTATTATTGATGGAGTCAAACTTACATTCCTTTTACTAAATGGAGTAGATAAGAAAAAAATTTTGCACAACTAAATGCAAATTGCTTAAACTTATTTTTTGTGCACTTAAGTCTGAAGATTTAATGAGATATTCTACCTGTACCACCGGTAAGAATTTTTGGAATAGACTATGCATTACATACGAAGATATTACTGAAGTCAAACAATCTAGGTTAAATGTATTATTGCATTATTATGAACTTTTTATCATGAAATCCTATGAGACTATCTCAGACATGTATACTATATTTAGTCAGATAGTGACATCATTGTATGCTTTATGTAGAGAATTTTCAAACTCAAAGAAGGTCAACATAAGTTTACATTATCTACCTAATAAGTTTTATGCCAAAGTCACTCTTATATGTGAATCGAAAGACTTGAATGCTTATTTTATTGATAATATATTTGGCTCACTCATTGCCTATGAGCAAAGTGTAAGTAAAAAACTTTTGGATGTAGGTGATAAGAAGGCTATAGTGCTAAAGGCCAAAGACACAAATAAAGATGGCTTAGAAAATGATGAGAATAAGGAGATAACATTAATAACAAGCCAAATCAAAAAATATCCTTAAGCCTAAGCATAAGCATCAACTAAAATGGAGCAAATGTAAAAATAGTAAAAACAATAATTTCTCTTCTCACGTTATTTGCTTTTGGTGTAGAAAATTTGAACATCTGAAATATAAGTGCCCCAATTTTAAGAGACACCTTGTAAAGGAAAAGGGTGATGATAAGCCAATTGTAATAAGAGGAATTGATAAGAAGCAAAAAATCTAATATGCAAATTTAGCTTCTGACTCATCAGAATTGATCCAATTTGATGAGGTAACAACCTTATGCTGAACAGTCAAGGATTCAATTGTTAATTTCAATCAAGTATAAATTTTGTTTGTGTGTTTATTTATTCTTTTTTTAATAATTATATTTTATGTATGATTGTATATTGTCATTTACTTTTGCATGTAATTCAAATTTAGGTGTTATATTCTCTATCTTTTTTGGTGATGTCAAAAGAGGGAGAAGATATTTGATTGCATTTGTTCATTTGTCATTTATTTTCAAAATTTTGTATTTTTTTCATATGTTATTCAATTTCAATTTTTCTTAAATAAATTAAAAAATTGAAAATAAAATATTTTCTCCTATTTTTAATACAATTCTCTTAGTGAGAGGGAGATTGGGAGAAAATGATATCAGTATGCAAATTCAACCAATAATGTTTGTTGTCATCATAAAAAATGGGGAGATTATTGTAACTCGAACTTCCAAGTTTATGATTTTTAAATTATAACAAATATTATTGATTGCATCTTTATGTCTCATAGTATTTTTAGTGCATTTTTTTTTTGTATTAACATTTCAGATACATCATGCAGAATTCAATGACGATATAGGGCTCAAGATTGGGTAGAATAGATATGTTAAAAAGGTATATAATTTTTATTTAATTATTATTTTAATTTTTTTAGTTAAGTCTTGTAAAGATGTATGTTAGTGTGGTGAACATACACACACACACACATAGGAGAGTGAGATAAAGAGAAGAATCATAAGAAATATTTTATAAATTAATAGTATTGTATGATATGTATCATACTATACAATCAACTTATCAGAAAATCATTAAAATGATTAATTATGACAATCAAAGAAATTTAAATTAATCATATTGTACAATACATATCATACAGGACAATCAATTTAAATCAAGATCCCAGTTGCCATTCATAATTTAGACAATATTTTAAAATTCAAATTATATACTAATCGTACTATACGATATATATCATATTATACGATATAATTAAATCTTGCCTAAATTAATAATGTAATTAAGGATCAAATTTGAATTAATTTATTCAATAAGATCAAACCTATGATTTTACAAATCATACTGTACGACCAGATCTTTGTACGGGACAATATTTTATCATCGCTAATTGTACAAGCCGATAATCCAATTTGATTGTACTAATCATATTGGACGATGATCATATTGTACTAGACGATCATCTCAAATACTTGAATTGATCGACAATTCCTCACTCTTTGTACAATACTAATAAGGATATATTAAACTAATCTCAATATACGATCCCGAATCGTACTATACAATTATAGAAGATAATTAAGTTTTTATGGCTTTTCTAAACCCTCTATTTAAGCTTTCTCATTATATTTTGTAAATCGTTTTTTCATCACTGAGTTTTTTTATTTTGAAGACAGCTTGAAAAGAGAGCCTAGACCTTGGGAGAGAAATGGTGAAATTTGTAAGAAAGGGAGAATATCCTTGAGGGTTTCAAGGGAGTTTGAGAGTAAGTTCCACACAGTTGCTCCAACGAACTTGCACATGAGTTCCTCTGTGCATCAAGGTTTATCTTGAGGAAAGTTTTAGGAAGAAGAACTCTTTGGTGACAAAGGACATAATTACTCTGCCGCATCAGAGAAGGTAAAAGTGATTCCAAGATTTTCTACTTTAACCATAAGGGTGAAAACATATTCAAAGGTTCTATGCCTTCACCAGGAGGGTGAACAAGAATTCCAGGTTCTATGCCTTCACCAGAAAGGTGATAAAGGATTTCAGGTCCTCTACCCACAAGGTTGGTGAAAAAAATTTTGTAAGAACTTCTCTACCTAACTATGAAGGCTAAAGGAGAGTCACTAAAAATTTAATACAATACTTGGAGAAGAGGACTCTAGATAGTGGACATAGGTTATTATTTAATCGAACCATTATAAATTCTATGTGTTTATCCTGATTTTCTATTTTTCACATTTAATTTTCTATGATAATTGCTTGGTGAAAATCTATGATAGTTTTGTTTTGTTGATTAGAATATCATCATCGCTATTTGATCTTCTTACAAGTTAATTAGCTTCTAAATCAAAGTAAAAATATTGCTTTCGTATTATTGTGCCTAGGGACAAATCCACTTAAGCTTAACATCCTTATCGAACTTTCAATTCTTATACAATAACTGCACTCTAATAATTCTCTGAAAGTATAAATGAAAATACATAATATTCTATTCTGCTCTGGCAGCCAATACATTTCAATATTCATATAACAGGACACCCTTATGACACTGAAAAGAAAATTAAGATGACTTCTAATTTTGCAAATCTACTTGCAGTCCACAACAAGCTTTCTTGTAGGTACAATTATGAGTTAATTGTAATGAATTAAGATCATTTTTCATGACTTGCTATGGGGACCAAAATACACCACATAGCAGGTGTGAGATTCATTAAAAAAATAGAGGAAATAGAGTAACAATGAAATCCCAACAATCTTCATGTTCCAAGTCAAAACCCCAGAAGAAGCAACTGAGATATCAACTTTGAAATTTATTTCACTCATAAGCTTAAAATAAAAGAAGAAAATACAATTAAAAACCTAGAAAATAGAGTCATCATGCAATTTACCATAGAGACATTCATAAGGACAGTATGTGCTGTTAGTAGCAAAAGAAAATTCAACTGATGATTTAAAATCTATTAGGATGACTAACGCTTTTTTATAAAGTTGGTTGTAAAATTATTATGATTTTTTTTTTGCATGTTATTGTAAAAAAAATACAAGCTCCTAGTATTAATAAATTTAAAAAAAAATTGCCGTACTTGACACATATAAAAAATAATGCTTTATTTACCATACTCAACACAACTAATAAAGATAATCACAGATGCATAACAAAAGTGAATTTTTTTCCCTCATATTTTTAGCATGTTTGAGGCTTCGTTTGGGACGATTTTTTTTACCGCTTCTTAAAACAACTTTTTAGTACAAAAATTTTAATTTTTATACTAGAAAGCAGCTTTAAGAAGCCGTAAGAAAGCCGTCCCAAACGAAGTCTAAGACTTCATTTGAGACCGTTTTCTTACTAATTTGTACAATAGCTTTAAAAAGCAGCAAGAAAGCTATCCCAAACGAAGCCTGAATCTAATGTTGAAGGTTTGGATAAGAATATTTGAATAGCAATGTAAAAAAAAGTTAGCCAAATGGAAAATTTACATCATGAACATGAAAAGTTAAAGATGAACAATACTTCCATGAGCAAGAAATAATCAACAGCATGGAAGTTCAAAGCAATGGGAAATTGATATATTGAAATAATCAATCCATATGTTGCTTTCTCTCCTGTCGCAAATTCAAGTACCAGTTTGCCAGCCGGCGAAGCGTAAGACCTACCATTATTTTGCTTATAGCAAGCATGACATATGTGAGGCTTGACCAGACAATTATCCAAAATAGTCTCCACATGAAGGGGCCATAGGGAAGAAGAGTTGCATAGATTGGAGTTAAAACTCGGATGACCTGCATTAATTGGAGGAGTTGGAAGTTTTGTAAAAGAAGAAAAGAAGCTTTGAACAAGAAAAGATTTGGAAGTATAGCATACCACACAAGCTGGTGCAATGGGAATGAAAGTAAGATCTTTCGGACGGCCCTCGGGCTTCTCATTTAGGGTCTGGAACACAGAAATATGAATGAGTAAAAGAAGAAAATAACATATAAAATATTCCTGATCTGTTGGAAATACTGAATTTACATTTAGTTCTAAATTCTAGAACAAATGACAAATCTATGTACAATTTATAAGATAGGAATGCAAAACATATTTATGCTAATCTTGAAGATCATGGTATGTTTATTTAAGAAATTATCACTTTAAGCTCTACAATATGAACCATATACAATATGCCAACAGGAAGCATACAATGAGTTCCAGTTCACCACGAAAAAAAAAAAATTCTAAAAAAAATAAAGGATTAAAACACATGCATAACTAGCTAGATATTCAAATTTCTAGAAAAGGAGGCTTTCCTCTTTTCAAACTTATTTGAAGTTTAGAACGAGCAATAAGTATTAGCGATTCATGAAGAAAGTGAATTAAGATCATCATCATCAAACTCATCCCAACTATTTAAGATCAGCTTTATGAATCCTCAATTTTTGCATGAGTGGGTCATGTGTTACCTGAGATGTTAAATTTATTCTTCACAAATCAACAGTGCATTAAGATGGGATAGGTAAATGACTCAAATAAATATTAGTAGTACCATCAGAATAAAAAAGAGAGGTGATCTCATCTTCATTTAAAATAATTCAAAAACATCATTAATTTTGTTGGATTATGCCTACACTATGAAGCAAGTTATAATAAGTTCATCAATTAATTACTGAGAAACCAACCTGAGCTATAAGCATGAGTATCATTTTAGCAGTTGCATATTTCCAAAAAAAACCAACACTGCCGTTGCCAGGTCCCAAGTCCTGGATGAGAAAAGTGGAGGGTTGCGTTAGGTAGTCGACAGCCAGCGTAAAACTTGTCGAACAATAATGACATGAATCCTTTAAGAAATTGTGTTAATGCTAGGGCGTTCCCTGGAAGCGACGCGCTGTATGGCCTGAATACAGTGACAAGTGTGCAAGGGCCGCTGCACCGGCGCCCGGGTGCAGTGTTAAATAGGCAAGGGTTCCCACATCAAGGACGAATGTGGGCAAAGAAGCTAGTCCATGAAACTAAAATTAGGATAGGAACTTGGAATATAGGTTCTCTTACAGGAAAATTAATGGAATTAATAGATATTATGATTCATAGGAAGTTAAATATTTTGTGCATTCAGGAAACTAAATGGGTTGGAGAGAAGGCTAAGGAAATTGATAGTTTAGGATTTAAACTTTGGTATTCGGGTAAGAGTCGTACTAGAAATGGTGTAGGTGTTATTATAGATAAGAGTTTAAAGGATAATGTTATAAAAATTAATAGGATTGGAGATAGAATTTTAGCGTTAAAGATTGTTGTTGATGATAAGATTGTTAATATTATAAGTGCTTATGCTCCTCAAGTAGGTTTGGATATGAGTTCTAAATTAAATTTTTGGAATGACTTAGAAGAATTAATACAAAATATACCTCTTGAAGAAAGAGTTTTTATTGGAGGAGATTTAAATGGACATGTTGGTAGAAAGGTCGATGATTTTAAAAGCATTCATGGAGGCCATGGATTTGGAACGACGAATGAAGGTGGCAAGACCATATTGGATTTTTGTTTAGCTTATGATTTTTCAATTGCTAATACCTTATTTAAGAAAAGGAATGAGCATCTCATCACTTATAAAAATGCATATAGTACAACCCAGATTGACTATTTTCTTATTAGAAAATTAAATCGTTTAGATTGCAAAGATTGTAAAGTTATTCCGAGTGAAAATTTATGTACCCAACATCGATTATTAGTTTTGGACTTTAAGATAAAGGGGCATAAAATAAAAAATAAAGTAAAACAATTTTCTAGGATTAGATGGGGGCATTTAAAGAATATTAACAAAAATATTTTTGGAGATAAGATTTTAGATCGTAAGATTTTGTCTGTACATGAGGATGCTAATATTATGTGGGAAAAAGTGGCTAGTGATCTTAAGAATATTGCAAAAGATGTCCTTGGAGTATCAAAGGGAAAAGCTCCTAATAGTAAAAATAGTTGGTGGTGGAATCCTAATGTGCAAGAAAAGATAAAAAATAAGAAGCTTTGTTATAAAAATTGGTTTAATTTTAAAAATTCCGATAATTGGGAAATATATAAAGTTGCTCGTAAGGATGCTAAGAAAGCCATATGCGATGCAAAGACATTAGCTTTTAGTGATTTATATAATAGATTAGATACTAAAGAAGGAGAAAGATATATGTATAAGTTAGCCAAACAAAGAGATAGGAGTAGTAAGGATTTAGTTCAAGTGAAGTGTATTAAAGATGAAGATCAAAAAATACTTTTTCTTAGAAGATGATATTCAACAAAGATGGATGAGATATTTTGCTAACCTTTTTAATGAAGATTGTGAAAATAAGATTGACTGTAGTGACCTTAGCACCCTAAATGAAAATAAAGATTTCTATTTTTATCGGCGTATTAGTAAAACTGAAGTTAGAGAGGCTTTAAAGAAAATGAAGGGTGGAAAAGCTGTTGGACCTGATGATATCCCAATAGAGGTGTGGAAATGCTTAGGAGATGAAGGAATTTCATGGCTTACTAAACTTTTTAATACTATTTTGAAGACTAAAAAGATGCCAGATGAGTGGAGAATGAGTATGTTAATTCCTATTTTTAAGAATAAAGGTGATGCACAAGATTGTGCGAATTATAGAGGTATTAAGTTAATGTGTCATACTTTAAAACTATGGGAGCGAGTTATGGAGCATAGGTTGCGGCGTGATACTAATGTTTCTCAAAATCAATTTGGATTCATGCCGGGTAGGTCGACTATGGAAGCCATACATTTATTAAGAGGTTTGATGGAGAAATATAGAGAAAATAAGGAGGATCTACATATGATATTTATTGATTTAGAAAAAGCATATGATAAAGTTCCAAGAGAAGTGCTATGGAGAGTTCTTGAAAAGAAAGGAGTCAATAATGCTTATATTCAAATCATTAAAGATATGTATGCAGGAGCTATTACTTGTGTTCAAACACAAGGTGGATTGACCAAGTATTTCCCTATTTCGGTTGGGTTACATCAAGGATCAGCCTTAAGCCCATATCTTTTTGCTTTAGTCTTGGATGTTCTCACTAGACATTTGCAAGAGGATGTACCTTGGTGTATGCTTTTTGCTGATGATATTCTTCTTGTTGATAAGACTAGAGAGGGAGTTGAAGGTAAACTTGAATTATGGAGGTCAACCTTAGAGTCTAAAGGTTTTCGCTTGAGTAGATCTAAAACGGAATATATGGAGTGTAATTTTAGTAGTAATAGACCTACTGAAGGGATTGTGACTTTGGGCGATCAAGTCATTAATAAGAGTACACGTTTTAGATATCTTGGATCAATTGTTCAAAGTGATGGTGAAATAGATGGGGATATTATCAGCAGAATTCAAGTTGGATGGTTGAAGTGGAGGAATGCATCGGGCTTGTTATGTGATAGAAATGTACCCCTCAAACTTAAAGGAAAATTCTATAAGATGGTAGTGAGGCCTGCAATGCTTTATGGTGCCGAATGTTGGCCATTAAAAGAGAAGCATAATACTAAGTTAAGTGTGGCAGAGATGAGAATGCTCAGGTGGATGAGTGGCTTTACCCTTAGAGATAGGATACGAAATGAGCATATACGTGAAAAGGTTGGAGTAGCTCCAGTAGAAGATAAAATTAGAGAGAGTCGCCTTAGATGGTTTGGTCACATAAAACGACGGCCTTTCGATGACCCGGTTAGGAGAGTAGAGGTATTAGATTTGACTTATGTTAAGAAAGGTAGGGGTAGACCTAAAAAGACTTGGTTAGAAAATATTAGGAATGACCTTTCTTTATTAGGTTTAAATGAGAATTTGACTTTTAATAGAACACAATGGAGAAAAAGGATTCATGTAGCCGACCCCACGTAGTGGGATAAAGGCTTGATGTTGTTGTTGTTGTTGTATATTTCCAAAAAACCTCACTAAGAATACAATCAATCATCATCATCATTAGGATTGGGTTTATAGATCCATGTTCACCATTGATTATGCATGTTGCATGAGATAAAGCAAATTCGCATATTGTTAGCACAACTTTAATCCATATTTCTTTTAGTTTCCTTTTTCTTCCTACTCCTTAAAAATTAACTTTATTGGTGCATCTTCTACCCATTTATTGCACATGCCAAATCATGTAAGTATGTTTTTCAATATCTTATCCTTAACAGATCATCATCACCGCAGGTGTCACTCAACATAAATAAATAAAAAATGAGGATTCATAATATTGGCCCCAAATAGTTGGAGTAATTCACATATCATTTTGAACAACTACTCATGCAACCTTGAATTGACACTTTTTTCCATTCTAATTTTTTTTACCACTAATTATATCAATTCATGTAATGGACATATTTTCTAACTTTCATTATGCATATCCAAATCACCTAAGTTTATTTCAAAAACCTCATCTTAAATTGTTAAAACGGAGAATTTGAGAGGGAAAAGCTTGAAATTATTCATTACAATCTTCCCTATTTATAGATCTATACAAGACATCCTAATGAGGAAATAATAAATTGCATAATTAATAAATAAATAATACATAAAAATCTTTCCTAAATACGTCCCCTCATTATGGCGTAATCCATGAGAGTATCCCACGGATTGATCTTTGTGTCCGTCGGATTCTTTGCACTAGGAACGGCTGGATTTCGATAGCTGGATTTCAACACTCCCCCTCAAGCTGGAAAATATGGATCCGTCATTCCCAGCTTGTCAATCATACGGAGAAATACAGATTTGTCCAATCCTTTAGTAAGAAAATCTGCAAGTTGATCCTTTGATGATACATAGTCAACACTTACTAGACCACTGTCTAGTTTTTCTTTAATAAAATGTCTGTCCACTTCTATGTGCTTTGTCCTGTCATGCTGGACTGGATTGTGGGCTATGCTGATTGCTGATTTGTTGTCACAATGTAGCTTCATGGGCTCATCCCACTTAACCTTCAGATCTTCTAGGATTATTTTGATCCACAGTAGCTCGCATATTCCCAAGGCCATAGCTCGATATTCTGCTTCTGCACTAGATCTTGCCACCACATTTTGTTTCTTGCTTCTCCATGTAACAAGGTTTCCTCCAAGAAATGTGCAATACCCAGAGGTAGATCTTCTATCAACCGGTGTCCTGCGTAGTCAGCATCCGTGTAAACTTCTAGGGTCATTCCACAATCTCTCTTAAAGAGAATTCCTTTTCCTGGTCTTCCTTTAAGGTAATGCAATATCCTGTCTACCGCTTGCATGTGAATCTGCTTTGGATTCTGCATAAACTGACTGACCATACTTACAGCAAATGCTATGTCTGGTCTAGTGTGGGAGAGGTAGATCAATTTCCCTACAAGTCTCTGGTAGGCCCCTTTATCTACATCTGGATCTTCTTTAGCTTCTCCCAATTTAAGATTAGGTTCTACTGGTGTTGGTGCTGGCTTACAGGCAAGTTTATCTGTTTCTCTTAGAAGATCTTTGATGTATTTCTGTTGTGAAATGAAGATTCCTTTGCTGGAGTGAGCTACTTCAATTCCGAGAAAATATTTTAGTCTCCCAAGTTCTTTGATGTCAAATTCCTTAGTAAGATTTTTTCTTAAACTTGCTTTCTCCTCTTCATTATTTCCAGTCAAAATAATATCATCAACATACACTAATAATATTGTGACTCCCCCTGAATCTGAGTGTTTGAAGAATAGTGTATGATCCCCTTGACTCTGTCGATACCCATTCAGAAGCATGAATTTAGAAAATCTTCCGAACCAGGCCCTTGGTGATTGTTTGAGCCCATATAGAGCCTTTTTCAGTTTGCACACCTTGTTACCTTCAGATTTTTCTTTAAAACCTGGTGGTATTTCCATAAATATCTCTTCTTCTAAGTCCCCATGTAGGAATGCATTTTCACATCCAGTTGTTCAGGTGCCAATTGTACTTGGCTGCTAGTGAGAGTAGTATTCGGACAGTATTCATCTTGGCCACGGGCGCAAACGTTTCTTGGTAGTCAATGCCATACGTTTGAGTAAACCCTTTTGCCACTAGTCTTGCCTTATATCTCTCCAGTGTGCCATCAGCTTTGTATTTTACTGAGAACACCCATTTGCAGCCGACCGATTTTTTCCCTAACGGTAGATTGATGATCTCCCATGTTTTGTTCTTCTCCAGGGCCTGCATTTCATCTTTCATGTCATTTCTCCAGTTTTTATCAGATAAGGCCTCAGAAACATTGTTAGAAATATGGATATCTTCTAATGTAACAAGAAAATTTTTGTGTGATGATGAGAAGTTGTTGAAGGACATGGAGTTATCAATAGAGTATAAGGGAGGTTGTGATCTTACCTTATTTCCAGGAGATGGTTCAGATTCTTGGATCTGCTTTGGAGCACAGCTTGAGCTTGTACGTCTGGAGTAAACCTTTCCAAATCTAATGGTAGTGTTGTCGTTTGTTTCCCTTTCTTCGGTTTCAGGTGGATTTTTCTGAGGTGGTGGAGGAAGGTCAAGAGGTGCAAGTTCATTTTCCTCATCCTCCTCAAGTTCAGTCTCCCCCTGAAGATGAGTTTTTGAAAAATAGGAATTTCGTTCAGCAAAGGTAACATCAATAGAGACAAAGGTTTTTCTTGTGGGTGGATGATAACACTTATACCCTTTTTGGGTAGCAGAGTAGCCAACAAAGATGCATTTGAGTGCTCTTGGATCTAATTTTCCTCGCTCCTGGCTGTGGATATAAACATAGGCAGTGCAACCAAAGATTTTGGGTGTAAGATTATGATGAGTTCGAAACTCTGGGTAAAAGGAGGATAAGGTCTCCATTGGAGTTTTTAGGCCTAAGGTTGTTGAAGGTATGCGGTTTATGAGATATGCTGCAGTTAAAAGAGCTTCCCCCCAATAGGATTTGGGTGTATTATAGTGAAATAGGAAAGCTCGGGTGGAGGCTAGAAGGTGACCATTTTTCCTCTCTGCAACCCCATTTTGTTGTGGGGTGTGAACACAGGAGGACTCAAGGATGATCCCTTCACTCTGGAAGTAGGAGGAAAGGGTTTGGTTGAAATAATCTTTGGCATTATCGGAGCAGAAACTCCTTATTTTTACCCCGAATTGATTTTTAATCATGGAATGAAAGATGGGAACAATGGTGCTAACATCAGATTTATGTTTAAGGAAATAGATCCAAGAGACTCTAGTGCAATCATCAATGAATGACACAAACCAGCATGCCCCCGAGATGTTGGGAATTTTAGAGGGTCCTCAAATATCACTATGAATAAGGAAGAAAGGCGTAGCACATCTCTCACTTTTGTTTGGGAATGAGGTTCTTTTATGCTTAGCCAATTCACAGGTTTCACACTGAAAAATTTTATTGTCTACTTGATGAAAAAGTTGTGGATACATATATTTTAAGACATCAAAAGATGGGTGTCCTAGTCTATAATGATGGAGCCAAATAGTGGAGGTCCTATCGACTAGGGATAACAAAGAGCAACTCTTTTTGGATTGGTTTGGTTCTTCCAGGTAGTACAACCCAGCCTTCTCCTTAGCAAGTCCAATCTTCTTCCCCGATCTCTGGTCCTGAAATAAACAATAAGAGGGTTTAAACAATGCTTGACAATTATGGTCATTGGTAAGTTTTTTGTATTGATATCAAGTTTGTGGATAATTGTGGTACGTGGAGCACATTTTTTAGTGTGAGGGATGGGGATAATATGATATCTCCTTGGCCAACTACAGTGGTAAGAGAACCATCAGCAGTGATGATTTTTTTGTGGTTTGAACAAGGAGTATAATTTATGAGGTGGGTTGGTGAATGGGTCATATGATCTGTGGCTCCTGAATCAATGATCCATAATTCCTTTAATTGATTTCTAGAAGCACTTAAACTGATAGAAATCGGAGTCTTAGCTGAGAGTGCAAGTGAAGAGGAAGCATTTGGTTTTTCAAGAGATACCAGGAGTCGTTTCAATTTATCAATATCTTCTTTGTTGAATTCTCCAAGGCTGGACTGAGCTTCTAGCTTACTTGTAGTGTTGTTGGCATGTGGTGTGCTCCTTGTCTCACCTTTTTGATTCCACTCTTTGCTGGGGGGTTTTCCATGTATCTTCCAGCATGTTTCTTTTGTGTGTCTTGACTTTTTACAATAGCTGCACCATAGTGAGTCTTTATCTTTGAATTTTGAAGAATCTTTACCTTTCTCCTTCCACGATGATTCTTTGTTCATCACCATTGCTGAGCTTTCAATGACCTTTGGTTCTAACATCACTCTCGTCGACTTTCTTCTGCGCGGATGAGAGAAATGGTTTCGTTGAGTGATGGCGTCTCCTCTTTGCCAAGGATTTGAACTCTAACTTGGTCAAATTCTGCATTTAGTCCTGCAAGAAAGTCATAAACTCTATCTTTTTCAATAAAGTTTTTTAGGATCGCCGCATCTTCCGGACATCTGGTTTCTATGCACCTATAGTGATCAAGCTCCTGCCACAGATTTTGTAGAATGGTGGCATACTCCGTCACAGTCTTACTCCCCTGCTTCGTGCTTCCAACTTTGACTTTAACTTCAAAAATTTGGGCCGCATCACGAGCTTTGGAGTAGGTTTGTCTAGCAGCATCCCATATGTCCTTTGCCGTCGAAAGGAACATAAATGTATCACTAATTTCTGGAGTCATTGAGTTCCACAACCATTACATAAATGTATCACTAATCCCATACCTCAAATTTAGGATCTCCTTCTTTTGGTCCTCCTCCAATGAGGTGATGTACTTTCCCTTTAAATTGAGACCACTTTAGATAGTTCTTCCCATTTAGACGATAGGAAGGTTGAATGCTTTGAAGGTCACCTCGTCCTTGGTGCGCCATAGACTCCTCATTTTGCTCAATGCTTTGGGAGGAATTAATTTCAGACATTGGGCAGCAATGAAGGCTTCCAAAATTTTTTTTTTTTTTCATTCGACAATAAAGGTCGATTTACTTTTTTTTTTCTTCTCTCTCTCAGGTTTAATAAGCCGACCGAGCCAAGTAGGTAAGCTTGGATCGATAACTTAGATAACCCGAGCCCAATCACGCGAGCGCGTGAGCACTCGAACTCAAGTAGGAGCCTTCGAGCGGTGATTCCGCCTCTTTTGCCGTAAGCAGGGCCTTCGGCTTCTTCTTCCGATCCTTGCACACGACACCAAGGGGAAGCCGCAGAGATCCTTTCGCACGACACGAAGGGGAAGCCGCGGCTGGAGGAAGGATCGGCCTCGACTGGTCATGCGATCGGAAGTGAGGATCGAGCGGGGTGCTTCGCTCCTTCGACGATCTTCCCTCCCTGTCAGATCGGGATGCTTTTGATCGGGACTGGGTAAGGGGTTCGAGCAGGGCAATGGAGCGGTCGACTTCCCAAGTCGCACGCGTGGATCAGTCGATTTCCCTCAAGTCGCACACAGGGCGATCAAGCGGTCAACTTTCCCTTTCTGTTGGATCGAGAGACTTCTTCTTCGGCTCCTTCGGCTCCTATGTGGCTATTCGACTAGGCTCCTTCAGCCTTCCTCTCGGATCGGAAGTTTTGATCTAGTCGCACGTTCCGTCCGGGTCTGCAGCTTCCGATCGAGTTTCGGGTGCCCAGGGCTTCTACTTCTCTTTCTCCTCCGACGATCTAGGATCGTTGTTCTCCGACGGCAATTAAGGCCGTTGGCTCTGATACCATGTTAAAACGGAGAATTTGAGAGGAAAAAGCTTGAAATTATTCATTACAATCTTCCCTATTTATAGATCTATACAAGACATCCTAATGAGGAAATAATAAATTGCATAATTAATACATAAATAATACATAAAAATCTTTCCTAAATACATCCCCTCATTATGGCGTAATCCATGAGAGTATCCCACGGATTGATCTTTGTGTCCGTCGGATCCTTTGCACTAGGAACGGCTGGATTTCGATAGCTGGATTTCAACATAAATAAATGTCAATAACTCTTCCTCTAATAAAAGCATTCTATAACCTACTCCTACACACTCAACTTAAATATCAATGACTTTTTTACATTCCAAAATCTATACAACATCGTTAGCCTAATTATAATTTACCTTTAAACTTACATGATTTTTTTTATTTTTTATTTTTAATTTCTTTTATTATTTATTATTATTATTTTTAAATTGTCATAGGCTTTAAGCTTACATGATATTATACTCTTATCACAATAAAATCCCAAATCAGTTCTCCATTTTAACTATTCAAAACCTTAACTCTAAAATTTATATGATAATCTATCTCTATTCTTTTGCATTATAGATCCAAGATATTTAAACTATCACGCCCAAGTATCACTTACCTTCAAATAATACCAAATCATAATTGTTAGCATCATGGCCACCAAAATCATAATTGTAAGACCTGCTGATGGGGACATCAGATTACGACACATGTATCTTCAGAAGATGCCGGAGATCGACGGCCACGATCATGATCTTTATTTTCATCATTTTCTGTAGTAGTTTAATTTTATTTTATGTTTTTCCGTTTTTGCCCTTATGGGTATTTGGTAGCTATTGTATTTCAAGGGGTATTTTAGTCTTTTGTTTTTCTTTGTCATTGTGAGGTCTATTTATATGGCCCTTCTCTTGTAATAGGGGATTATTGATGAAGAAATGAAATTTTCTATTGTTTGTTCTCTTTGTGAGTTCAAGAAGATCTCTTAGTGAGTTCTTCACATGAGATCTCTTTGTGAGTTCTCTTAGTATTAGCATCCATTGATCTTCTCCTCGTCCACAAACGCCACCATCCACATCAACAAGTGGGAAGAAGCCGGCCTCCTCCACACTTGCCGTCACCTTGGAGCCCCACCCGTCGGCCACCACAATCCCGCCGGCCAACCACTTCTCTCACCCTCCCACCACCACCCCTCTCTCCCCTAACCCCTTTAGTAATTTGAATTTCAAATTCAAATTATTTCTAAATTTGGATGTTCCATTTTAGGAAAGTTTTAGAATTTCGAATTCAATTTCCATTCAAATGAAATTGGGTTCATGAGAAAATTCTTTCCTAGTCATCATCCCAATTTGGAATCTCATCCTCATTCTCCAAACTCCTCCCCAACTCCTTGATGCTGCCGGCCCCCTTCATTGGGCCTCTCCCATTAATTGCACAATTACTCCCACTCCCTATTTTGAAATTCAAACTTTAATTTCAAAATAATTCCCTCCTTTCTCACTTAAAACTGAAATTTTTTTTTCAGTTTTCCCAAACCTAGCCCCTCATAAATGCCACCGGCCCCCCTATTGGCTCTCCCCATTGAATGAGCAATAATTCCCCTCTTTAATTTGGGATTTCAAATTTAAAATTCCAAAATTTTCCCTCCTAAATCCTTTGAAACTGAAATCAATTTCAGTTTCTCAACCCAATCCCTCTCCTCTCCCCTAGATCCACCGCCGGCCCCTTCCTCCTCTCCAAACCGGCCCCTCTCTTCTCTCTTGGTTCAGTGAGGGGATTGCTCGTCTTCAAGTTCATGGTGCATGGCGAATCCCGCCGTTGACTACGGAATCGAACTCGACACCTACGGCCACATTCACGTCCTTAGATCACCTTTCTTTGACGTGGTTTTGGATTCGACAATACCGTCGAAGATTACTTGGATCGGATCTTACCGACACTAGTGGACGCCTTCGACGACCAATTCTCCGACTACACGTGGATCATCGAAAGTCATCCGCCCGCTTCTCCAACTCCCACTTCCTTCCCGACGACGAGTCCTCTTGGCATCACACGTGTCTTAGTGGTATCGCTAAGTTTTATTGCAACCCTCTTCCGCTAACCTCCACTTCAAAGAGAGCTTGTCGGACCTCAAGGTGAATGGTCTAAACTTTAAACGTGTGGCTTTAGTGAAAGCTATTTGCGTTATTTAGTTATCTTTTGGTTTATCTTTTGCAAGACTCTTGTAACTCTCAAGTGTAGTCAATGCCTACCGCTTAATCTCTCACGAATTTTCTTGAATCCTAATTGAGTAAGCTAAATTTTATTGTTAATGTTGCAAAGTTAAAGTTTTCACTAATCTCTGAATTGCAATTCATGTTTCCCCATGTTGGTTTCACATCACCTGCAATACTTTAAGGTTAAAAGACAAGAATAAAATTAAGATAAGTGTTACAGAGATGAGGATGCTCAGGGAGATGAGTGGATTATTTACTCATTGAGATAGAATGTGAAATAAGCATATATGTAAAACACTTGGAGTAGCTCCGATAGCGGATAAAATTAGAGAGAGTCTCCTTCGATGGTTTGGTCATATATAACGTCGATCTTCCAATGGCCCGTTTAAGAGAGTAGATGTACTAGATATGTCTGACCTATGTTAAAAAATGTAGAGTTAGACCTAAAAAGATTTTTACTTTATTAGATTTAAATGAGAATTTGCCTCTTAATAGGATATAATGGAGAAAAAGGATTCATGTAGTCAACCCTATGTAGTGAGATAAAGACTTGATGATATTGTTGTTGTCAGCTAATCAGAGATAAATTAGGATAATTAATTTTTAGTTAATGATTAAGAAAACTGATTAGTACATTTATTCATAAATTGATTAACAATTACTTTAATTTGACTAATTGGGGATAATTAGCATAATAAGAAACTCATCGGGAAAATTTAGGAATACTTGACTATCAAGTTAGCAAATAATTAATAGAATAATAACTATTATGTTTTCATAAATCAGTTAGTTTGCATTAATATCAAGTTAATAAGCTATTAATTAATAATTAGGATATTAAATTAGTCTGACTAATTGAGCTGCTAACTAAGATAATTTGTTTAATCATACACTAATAAGTTTTGGGATAAAGGCTTGATGTTGTTGTTGTTGTATACACTAATAAATTTAAAAAATAAAGCATATTGAAGTGGATTGTTGCTTCATTAGTGATGTGATTACATCAAAGAAGAACATCACTTGTCTCTAGTGAAGAACAATTAGTAGATATTTTTATTAGAGCCCTTAGCTCAACCCATTTCTTCAATCTTTACAGCAAGCAAAAATTCCTTAATATATATACTCCAGCTTGAGAGTGTCATCATAAATATTTTATAAGATTGAAAAGATTTAAGTTTTCAATATTTTATTTTTATTGCCACAATATATCCTATATTCTACTTTTTTTTTTCAAATTTTATCTCTGTATTTGGCTATACATAAGCCACACCTACAAGTGTTGAAATCAATCAAAATTATTTCATTGTTACCAATGCTTTCAATTACATCCTCCGCCACAAGCATGCTCTTCCGTTCACTAATGATGTGTATATCCTTAAACATTTACAGGAAACACCCAAGGATTGATTCTTATACTAAGATGCAACAAACATTTTTTTTAATAGCAATGCATCTTTTGTAGCATTTCTTTATATCATTCTGAAGTAGGGAGATGTCATGAACTTCAAATTTCATTAGCTTTGCATGATGGATGTCTTTTTTCTTTAAGCTCTATTACCTCATCCTTAATCACAATTCAAAAGTACTTTGAAACCACTCCACTTTGATATCAAGGCAAAATTAGGTCAATTACTACTAAATTATTTTCATAAAAAGAAGTGTTGCAATAACAAGAAGAGCCAGTTCTATCATCTGAGCGAGGTATGCTTCACAAAATAAATCGCTTTTCCGATACTTCATTTTAAGGTACAGCGAGATGAGTGTGTGATTTTCATGCACCATATAAACCAAGTTGAGGACATGAACATAAATAATCATCCAATATTATTATTCTAAGGAATATTGCAACGACTGTTGCAGCAGAAACAAGGCACAGGTAAAACAAATTTCCTCAACTCTGATGAATTACCTGTTTGCAGAGGTCTTCTAGGAATTCAGAGTATGCATCTGGTTTTATATCGTTGAATTTTGCAAGGAAAGAATGCTTGATTGAATCAATTAGTATTTCACACATGTAAACCATGAAAGCATTCTGATAAAACAAAAGATACGCTATGTCAAAATAACAAGTTTATATTACCCAATGATCTGAACATGTGGAAGTTACCATAAGAAAGCTCTCAAACCAGGAACCCTCTGCCTCCAAGATATTTTGAGCAAGCACAAATAACACAAACGCAGTAATGTGGAACCTTTCTATTATATCTGCTCATAAAAAGCCATTAAGCAATGATTTAAAAAGGCTGTAACGATTAATTTTGGAAATAATTGGAAAACAATGAAAATTGGTAAAACTGTCACACAAAAGAGAATGTAGAACAACAGGAGTGTTATTTGTGATAAGAAAATCTTATGTTGAAAATAGTGGAAGTTAAAACATATTAAATTACCAACAATATTGCACATTTTAAAAATTGACTATGCTTGAAATATAAAAAACAATGAAATACATGATGCCTATCTGATTGTGAA
The DNA here is from genome assembly GCA_019514585.1 of Dendrobium officinale. NCBI lineage: Eukaryota > Viridiplantae > Streptophyta > Magnoliopsida > Asparagales > Orchidaceae > Dendrobium > Dendrobium officinale. The sequence goes on along the minus strand of CM033695.1, from coordinate 30,250,883 downwards.
GTTGGTTGGATTAAGGGATACAACTATCCAGTTTTATATCTGCTAATTTTGGTTGAACGAATCACATTTCAGGAGTACTCAAATGATGAAATTAGAATCAATGATGAGGAAGTAAGATCTATAGTATAGCATTCTAAAATAGAAGCAGTATCTGTAGAAAAACATGGGGAAAAAAAAAACGGATCTACTAAGGAACAAATTCTTTTGATGATAATCACCAAGCAACCGCTGGTTTGGTAAGTGTTTCAGAACTAATTTATTGATTTTATCATAAATCCATAACGAACAAGGTGACAACATACATCCACCAGATATTTATGAAATTCAAAAAATAAATACCCACCTGAATATACAAGATTATGTAGGTTGTCTTTGCTAACACGTTTGAATACGTTACTCTTTATTTCGGCGAAGTTATTTGACACCAATAAGGCAAGCAAAGCATTATTGTGGGCAATAATGCAAGTTGAAAGGGTAACTGCCTGCGCTAATAAGATAAATGAATGAAGAATTATTAACAGTTAAGGATACAAACAAAATTATCACCCACATGAGGCATGCAAACACACAGATAACATAAATTGTTAAGGATATGATGCTCGAACACACAAACACATAAAAAATTATAAAGCGAAGGAAGCATTAATCATCAAGGATATTAAATGAAACAATAGCAATGGCTGCATCAAAAATAAATTTTCCAACTTCAAGCTTGAAATTTTCTGCAGAACAACTTGACAAACTCTCCGCCGAGCTAAACAGAACTTGCAAAACATCTTCACCAAGGGATTGACAAAGTTTATCAAAAACCTATTATAAATACAAAAAAAGAGGTTTAATCAACAAATTTAATTGTAAAATAGAAGTAAATATGCAAAGTAAAAATTTTTCGCTCACTTCTAAGACATTATAAACCACATAGAGCTTGACTGTTCCTTGCCCCCTTATCATGTGGTATATTAAACTGATATCTGAACAAGAAAGGAAATAATTTATGGGAGATGGTTATGATAACTTTGTTTAATGATAACATGTATCCAAACCACAAATTACAAGTTCTAACATGTGAAGGTGTAGGTGCTGAGAAAATTGAAATGAAAACTATTTCTGAGAGCATAAAATGTTCCTACCTGTCCTCTGTAAAGTTGTGACACCAAGAACTAACACTATAAAACAACCAAAATCAGACAGCTCTGCAGCATTTGGTCGCTGAAAATGTCTGTCAAAAGTTATTAAAGATCAACTCACAAATTATTTTAAGTTATGAGAAAAGAATTCTGCAGGACAGTGCAAAAATAAACATTGCAGAAAATTCACGTGTAAGTCTACCACATGCATTCAATTTAGTAAAGTTGGCTTTTCCCTGGAAAATTCCTAGAACTATTTAAAGATGAACAAGAGCAATAAGGCAACAGTAGAATAAACGTAGAATAATAAGTAAGAGAATTTCTTAAAAATAGGAGAATTAGTGTAGCAGATTTCAATAAGCTATTCAAATAATAATGTGGGGCTGTGAAAAGATGAAGATGTGTGCCTAAGCTTCAATATTTAGCTAGAACATTACACCCTGAAAGTAACAGAAACAAACAAGAAGTACACAACAATTTGCCCATCTCCACAATTATGGCATTTTCAATTTGAGGTGCATGTTAAACACCATAAATGATGGTAGTTTCTACATCAGATGAAATCCTACTTTTTAGTGAGCATAGAATTTGCCTAAACTACTCCAGAAAAAAGGAATAACCAATAAATGAAGCTCCAACTAATGCAATATCTCGGTAGAGGTTGATGAACACAAACCCCTATAACGCATAGAGGCTATTTCCAAAATTCAAATCCATTGCCACAAGTTCACTTTACAAATTACTCAAAGACATAGTACAATGTATTTCTATGAACAATTTTATCATTTTAAAGTCAAAAGTTACTAAGTACCAACACTTGCAAAATAGAACTGGTGGAATGTTAGACTAAAGTGGGAAATATGTGTTCTTTCGTTAATAAAAAATTGAAAAAAGAATCTCATTTGACAGTCATTACCATTAATTAAAACATACATTGATAAGTAATTCAAACATTAATATATCTGTGAAGCATTTGTAAAACTGCAACCTAGGGGGGCTGTTTGGCTGGAAGAATTTGAAATTCATAGGAGCTTTAAATACAATGTAAAGCAAATACATGCATTATAAAAATGCATAAGTTATCTGGTTGAATAGAAATCAAATGTAATTTTTTTGTGCATTGTTATAATGTGCATCCTTTCAAAAAAAAAAATGATGAGTGGTGACAGGAGGCAGGTGGTGATTGCAAAGGATGCCGGTGGCGACAATGGTGGTGATAGACATCCAGCAATAGTGAAGGCAGTGGCAGCCATTGGCGTTGAGGCGGTGGTAGCTGGGGTGGGTGCTGGCCACAAGCAAAAAAGGTGACATGGGGTATTAAAAAATATCCCAAATTTGGCGATTTTAGAATTACTTCAAAGCTATTTTTCATCCAAGAAAAATCAAAATTTTTAGAACTCATGCATTTCTTTTGCTCTAGACTTAAAATACTTCAAACGAAACAACACCTAAAGTCAACAAAGAATACTTCAAAAAGACCAACCTACCCATGAACTGGCATACATATATAAAGCAATTACTTTTATATATTGAATTCTGAACATAAGAAAGAAAATTGTTACAAAATTATTTCAACCTAATTTAAGAAAGATGTTCAATTTTGAAAGATATCAATAGATTATTCTAGATCCACAGTCTGCATACAATCCTGAGCCATTAAGTTATCAGTCATAGCCTGGAATCAAGCTTGTAATAGACGCTACCAACTTACAGGGTCAAGAAGAAAATGCTATAGATCCATGAACCACAAGTGATTTCTGACATGCTTTCTATAAGAACTTTACACACGAAAAAAGAAAATTACACACCTGGTTCTCAGCACCCTCCAGATAATTATTAGGATTCTTGCTGGCATTATTGTTAACAGTGACAAAAATGAATCTACACAGAAAAAGAAGCCTGCCATAATAAGCTGCAGGAGTTCAAGTCAACATCAGAACGCTAATAATACCTTAGAAAAAAGTAAATAGACAAAACTATACGTATAAACTTAATTAAAATGGACATTAAGTAAATACATATCAGTAGCATTCTCAATACCAAAAAATGTCGCATTGCAAATAATTTGAATAGACATTTTCAAATAACCTACTCAACTGTTGATAAAGCAACAGCTTTCATGAGAATGTTTCACTACTTCCCAAAAAGTGGCCTAGGTCAGTGAAAACGTGATTTTAACAAAAAGATGCAATTGTCAATAAATATTAACTACGCTAAAATGAAATATATAGTCTACTGAACAAGACCTTGCCAGCAAACCAAATGTTGCATGGCACTTGGAATTACAGCTAAATTCGAACATAAAAATGTAAATGCTATACCAACATTAATACTAATTATATGGACTGCCATTACAAAATTCCTTCTAAATACAGACCAATGAAGAAATTAAAAGAGATTTGGAAGTACCCTTTCACACCTAAATGGAACATGAAACATGGTATTATAGACCCTTTGCCGTTTCTTCTCATTCCCCACAGAGATTGTGCTTCTAAGAGAATTTCCACCATATATTTCTCCCATAAAGTATTTCATAGGCGCTATCTCTACACTTGAAACTTCTGCATAAAATAACAACATTAAGGAAAATAAAATATGAAGTTCTGCAATGAACAGTGCAACACAAAAGAATATATCTTTCATACACAGAATAGCTGACACCGCTGTGCTATTATTACCATTGAGTGAATTATTGAATTCATGGTAGTGCTAGGAAGCAATAAATATCAAATGCAGTTCCTACTTATTCTGTCTAAACTTTTCCATCAAACCTCTCAATAAATATATAGCTTCAATAGTAGATTTACCCGACATGAATCCAAATTGATTTTGAGAAACATTAGTATCACATCGTAACCTATGATCAATTACTCTCATCCATAGTCTTAATGTATAACACATTAACTTAATTCTTCTATGATTCACACATTCTTGTGCATCACATTTATTCTTAAAAATAAGAAGCAACACACTCCTCCACTCATCTGGCATCTTTTTAGTCTTCAAAATAACATTAAAGCATTTAGTAAGCCAAGAAATTCATTCATATCATAAGCCTTTCACATCTCTATTGGAATATCATCAGATCCAACTATTTTTCAACAATTCATTTTCTTTAAAAACTCTCTAATTTCAGTTTTGCTAATAAGACGATCAAACAAAAATTTTATTTTCATTTAGGGTGCTAAAGTCACTAAAGTCAATTGTATTCTCATAATCTTCATTTGAAAAACTTATCGAAATATCTCATCCAGTTGTATTGAATATTATCTTCTAAAAAAAGCACTTTTTGATCTTCATCCTTAATGCACTTCATTTGAACAAGATCCTTCTCCTATCTCTTAAATTAGCTAACTTATATATACATCTTTTGCCCTCCTTTCTATCTAATATATTATATAAATCTTTAAAGGCTAAATTCTTTGCATCGCATATTATTTTATTAAACTCCTTACAACCCCCTCTATATCTTTCTCAATTTTATCAGCTTTAACATCTAAACCAATTTTTAAAACAAAAATTCTTATTTTTTATCTTTCATTTCCTAAGCTCTACATTCATTTCTTTTCTAAACTATACACTCAGCTAACCAAATCACACGTATTTCCAAACACCATGTAGTTCCTAAATGAATCCCTTTCCAATATAATGAATGATGCAATGACTTCAACAACTACTTCCAATATAGTCCCTTGAACCTATGTTTTTTTTGTTCGCCAAGCATGGCAACATCCTTCAGCTTTTAGTTCTGCGATGGTATTGAGAGACTTAAAATTTTTTAGAGAGAGGTGATTTCATCATACAAGCGTGAGGCTTGCTATTGGTGAATAATTTACCTTTTATTTTGAATGTGAACTATGTTATTAGTTTGAGAGTTTTCAACATGCACATGAATTTAACATAATTTGTGGCATTCTTGATTCAAAATTTTTTCATAATTTCTAGTATAAGGCCATTGAATCTTTTTTCAAGTTGTTCACCTTCATAATTTTGGTTTTTATAGAAAGTAAGGAATAATTGCTAAAAGATTAAAAGTTTAAGACCACAAATTTTTTTAGAGTTGCATTATTACTGCATCTCATAGTAAATCTGCATAAAAAATGTTGGACCCTAAAATGACCTGCATCATTGCTAACTCTTTTGCCTTATAAATTGATGCAAATGTTGTTTAGATATGCATGCCATAAAAAAATATATAGTTTAAAAAAGGTTCATCATCAGTTATCCAACTTAGTCATTTCATTAGACATCCTCTTTTGGTCAAGAAATGGAAGATGTACCAAGTTGCATACCAAAAATAATTTTTTACAGTAAACTTTATAGTGCATGTAATTGTATACATTTAGTGTGTGTGTATATATATATATATATATATATATATATATATATATATATATATATATATATATATATATATATATATATATATATATATATATATAGAGAGAGAGAGAGAGAGAGAGAGAGAGAGAGAGACGGATAGACACAAAAAAATCTATATACTAGGGATATTATATCTAGCTACATCCATTTCCCGTAACTTAGGACTTCCTATCTGGCTGCAATTTATCAAGATATTGTATGCCCATATCTTGAACCTCCCTTCTAGGCCGAGTATCAAGTTATTCTTTCACATGTATAGCAACACAACAAATAAAAATTCTACAATTTCAAAATAGCATACTATCCTATCCAAAAGTACTTCCTTAACAGTAGCATGAAAAATGTTGCAGGATGTTTCAAAGTTCATAAGGAGAACCTAGTTTTACAGTGATCTGCATATACGTGGATTCAAGTTTCAAAAGTGACCTCAAAAGAAAAAACCTACTTTTACAATGGTTCACCTAAGCTTGGATTCAAGTTTCAACAATGAGTCATAAATGGAAAATTTTGCATTAACTTTTTCATTTAGGCTCTTTAATTATAAAGATGATCCGTAGCCAACTCCATTTAGCTTCTAAGTGCCTTAGTGACAATGGAACAAAAAAAAGCAGCATTACAAAGTTGGGGCTAGTTTGCTTTGATGCACTTGAAATTGATTTGAGTGGACTTTTGAGAGTTTCAGTGAACTATGGTTGTTTTTGCGAATAAACATTTCTTACAAAACTAAGTTCTTGTGCTTATTTGGGCAAGGTTGAGTTTCACTTTTACCCACACTCTTATAATTTTATATTATTTTATTTACTATAAGTCAAAGCAAAGTTCTAACCAATCAGCCAATTAATTTTTGTTTTATTCTATTATTTTTTATATTTAACAAAACTAATTGTGACTTTCAATCCCTCATGAGAGTTCCAAAATATGAACTCACTTCATTCATTTCTAAAGACAAATGCTTGAACTGAATTACGGGAGTGAGTTAGAATCACTTCAAATCATTTGCCTCGAAATAAACTAGCTTGTGGAGGCCTCCTATGACAACGGATTGATAGGTCATGTAATTACCTTCACGAATGAACATGAAACTATGCACAACAACAGCCTCCTAGGCTGTTTACTTCCCCGTGCGTATGCATGTATGCCCTCCTGTGTATAGGCTATAAAAGGCTCATTATGCGTTCGTACATCCTGCAAACGTCGAATTTGAAATAAGTGATACTAAATGCTTCTGCATAAGTATAAACCTAAAGAGGTTTTCTGCTATTTTTTTAACCAGCATGACAACCATCAAGAGCTAACTATTAAACAAACCAAGTTTACCCCAAAAAAATTCAATAAACTGCGGAGATAGCTCATAGTTCATCAGCCAAAAAAAGCATAAAAATATAAAAATTCCAAGTAAAATGAGCAGCAAAACACAATTAATGGAAGCATGAGCATCTCCAAAGAACATGGAAAGGCAACAGAAGGCAAACATAGTTCTGTTAACCAAATACCTCCCAGAAGATCAGGATTGTCCGCCATGACTCTTTTCCAATCTAAAGACTCCATGGATTCCAACTTGGCAGCGCCACCAATAGATTCAGGTTTCCACTTCCCCGCTGTCGAGCTCTCCTTATAGTTGCTTGCATCATCGGCTACATTATCATCAGAAGCAACACTGTTCACATACCTCTGCCTCAACTCCACATACGAAACACAACTCACTCGAGAGCTCTCGGTGTCCGTCTCCACCACGGTACTCTGGCAAGCAGATTCCACCACTGATCGACTCTCACAAACTGAAAATTTCATCCCAATCTCATGCGGCGCGTTGTTCTCAGATAAAATAAATGGACCGTCCAGTTCCAACAAAGGTTCCTCAGCGGCTTTTTTCTTCTTCGCAGCCTTCGATCTGCGCTTTCGGCGGCTAGCGCGGCCATTGATGAACACGCTCTCTTCAGGTAAATCGGAAATCAGGCGTTCAAAGAGACTGCCACCGTCGCCGGAGCTCTCTCCTTCGAGTAAATCGAACGAGGCCTTTCTCTGGACGGATCTGAGGGACATGGGCGGGATAGATGCGAAGGCACGATGAACAAGAAACAGAGAGAAGGCCGGCCTCAAAGAAGATTTAAGGAGGCGTTAGTAACTTTTATACATTTTAATTTAATTTAATTGTAATTGCACTTTTTTAAACCTTCTTCTATTTATTAAATTAGTATGCATAGCATAAGGTCTTCGTCACATTTCTTACATTATATATATATCTTTCTATTTAAAATCTCAAATAAATATAATCCCAAATTTAAAATTTCATCATTATTTTAAATGGTGGATATAATTGAACTTTGTGACATTATAAATATTTACATAATTAATTACAACTCACAATTTGTTCATTTTAATAGCATTTGGTTCTAAAATAATTTTGTAGTAATTTTTTTTTTAATTCAATTTTTTTTTTTTATTGAAAAACTACTTTAAAACAATAAGAAAGTTGTCCCAAATTAAATCTAAATTATGATTTTTTTTGAAGCTCTTACAATGAACTAATAGTATTATATATTGATCACAGCTTCTATGATCGAAGATTGTTGGTTGTAAAATTCGCTTTGCAGATGATGTATTTACGATAGAACTTCTTATTAATTTTTAGGTCGCAAAATAAAAATAACAACTACCCCTTTTCGACTTATTTTATGGCGTAAAAGGTTTGAAGCCAGAAAGAGCAATATTCTTTTAGCAATGGAGGTTATCAAAATAGGTTTAAGGCAGGAAATTGTACATTGCAATGCAATAGGCAATATCCATTAGACAATAGTCGAGCACATATTAGTGAATGAAAATGCCCCCAATAGATAAGAACAAAGTACATGGTACTCTCTTTTTCCCTTTGATGTTTTCCTTGCTCTCTACATTGAGATTTTTTTTTTCTAATAATCAATTGTGCTATGTTTAAGTTTAATTTTGAAATGATCAGCAACGGAGCTCATTCTAATCTTGATATATTCGCAAAAAATCATCTTGATCAAGCACGAATCTCGAGGCGAAACCGAACACGCCAATAGTGACTCTTTGTATTCACATCATGTAATGTACTCTTTAAAATGTACATCAAGCTAAGACCTTCTCCCAAGGAAAGGCCTCATTTGTAATCAACTACAATACTAGTAGATTCATTCAAATTGGGCTAGGCCCCGTGGTTTTTCCCCCTTTTTCAGGGGTTTTCCACGTAAATGGTATCTCGTAAATGCTAGACCCTTTCTCTCTTATCTGATTGTGTGCTAGATTTTTGTACAACGCTAAGACGATAAACTTTATATTTCTCCACCGCCGCGAATACTCCTGGATGCAACAAATCTGTTGATAGAGAGTTTTAACTACCAACAAAGAAGGATTTGAGGTTCGAGTATGTGATAAGTGTGTGAATTTGTCTTAAATTGACTTAAAATGTCCTCAAAAAATGATCAACAACAAATTTATTGATAATTTGTTGATTTTTAGGGTTGCTGTAGCTCATTTTGATTTGTTGGTTTCAGGGCTTTAGTTATTTATTTAGAAGTTTTAAGTTCGAAGCTTGCATCTATGATGTGTGCTTGAATTTATTTTAATTATGCAAAATGTCTAAAAAAAGAATAATAAATTGTTGCATTTATGCATAGGTGCTTTAATGTATTTATTAACTGTGAGTTTAAGAGGGTATTTGGTGCATTAATGCTTTGGGGGTTTTGAACCGTAGCTGGACGTTGTTGTAAGGAGATGCGTTGAAAAGATGCAAGACGAATTGCTGCATCGTTAGCGATTGGACCGTTTCGTTCAAAATATTTTAATTGCCTGCGAACGGTTAATGTCCTTTAATGACAGACAGTATGGCTGTTTGGGATCTGGTTTTGGTACGATCTCCTCACATAACGCATCAAAAGTATTAATTTGAACTGATACAAGGCCTTGAACAGAGAAAATAGGGGAAGACAATTTTTTTTTCAAACACACCGAGGCTTAAGGTTGTTGGTTGGCGAGCACGGTTGGAAACCTCCCATACCGTGTTCGAATTCACTCTAATACGACCTCGCCTCTTCAGTGGGGCAAAACAAGTGTTGGCCTGATGCCGGTGGGTGGCCTCGCTGGGTTTCGCCGAGGGATTAATTACGTCGCAAAGCGCTTCCTTTGAAGTGACAGCTGATACCCCCATTACCAAAATGAGAGACCATGCAAATGGCACCTCTTTGATAGCTCAGCTAATTGAAATCAAGTATTCGATTAGATCATCTCCAATGGAAAAGCAAACAACTGTTTGTCGTTCTTCCGTCGCTCCAACCGAGCGACAATTCTTACGTCATTTCATCACGGATGAATAGTGCGACGCCAATATTGGTGTTGCACTGTTCATCTTCGCCATTTGTTTGATCTCTACCTAACTTGCCGAAGAAACGCGTGAAAGAAGAGAGCGATCGTTACTGGGCAAAATGGAGTTCGATTGGAGATGAAACACGACATTTTTTAGTTTCACGATATTTTGGAGTGAAAAAATGAGATTTTCGGTTGAAGATACCCTTAGTAATTGAACAACATTTACGGTGCTGAGGTCTCAGAGCTTCATGATCGATTCAAGTGTGATTGGAAATGGTGCCTCATATTTGATTTAAATAAATGCCATCTAAAACAATGAACTATGGATACCACATTTCACAAAGTTGCCTTAAGATCACATGTTTGCAAAATAGACTACGTTGATGAATCTAGAGTGTCAAAATTACTAAGAAATAACACACATATTGTTGGATTATTGCATAAAGGCGAAATGCAAAATTAGATCACAAGCAAAGCGATGGCACATAAATATAGATATATAGAAAAATAAAATTTTGGGTGAAAGATCAGTTCACATTATTTTTCTCCCTTTCTACTTTTTTTTTTTTTTAATAATTTTTTCATAAAAAAATAAAAAATAAAAACCACTCAAATCCCATTCAAAATCGTTACCATCCTCGTATCCTATGCCAATTCAGTGACTTATCATGTATGTCGAGTGAAGTCACGCCCATCAAGGAGAGTCAAAATGGATCAATAGGTCGGGTTCGGGTTTGACCCAAAATAGACATGACCTAAATCTAATCAATCTGAATTTGATCCTAGTAATACATAAGTTAAAAAATTAAATCTGAACTTGACCCACTAGTGACCCGAATCCGACCCAATAACTCATTTTAATTAAAAATATTTTTTATTAGCATATCAATCATACATTTTATATTAATTAATAAAAAGAAGAAGATTATTCTAATAAATAAAATATATTAAGAAAAAATATTAAACTGGTCAATTTAGGGTCAAAATTGAGTTAACAGATCAACCCGAATCAGATTCGTTTATTAAACGAGCTGAAATGTACAACCTGAAATTGCTCTGTTTATTAAACGGATCAATCTAAACCTACATTTTTTAGATCAGCTTAAAAGATCAGATCATTTATTAACACCACTGCTCCCATCCCCCCTCTTATATGGTTATCAACCCAAACAAAAAAATCAAAAATAAAAAATTCATAGCCTAAATCGGTAAACCCCAATCGAACTCACGGCACCTCATAGACCTTAGCTTCTCCATTTACCACTCAAGTACCTCACTTTCGAACTCCAAACCCAAGCCGTCGCTTAGGACTACAAGCAAACCAAACATTCGACAAGCTACTTGTTGTTTGGTTCGATTAAAGTTCGTTTAACTAACTAAACAAACAAACTTGAACAATGTTTTTAATACTCAATCTTTAAATAAACAAGCTTGAACACTAATGTGTTCGGTTCATTTATGTTCACGAACAACATCATTTGAAGCTCGTGAATAAGCTTGATAAGAAGCTCGATAAAAGCTCAATTCGTATTCGATTTAGAACTCATGAATAAGCTCAATAAATATATTCATATAGATTAATCATATTTTCATTTTAAATGGACAATTGCTTTTATTATAATTTTAATTTCATTTTATTTTATACCTTCAATATAATGAATTTGTTATTGAACAAGAGACCTTTCACATTTGTCAATGTTTGCTAGATTGTTTGTTTAAGATGTTCATATCAAATATAAGATAAATCATAAATCGTTTGTTCGTGAACGAGCTCATTTGGTAGCTCAAAAATACTAGTTATGTATATATTTATTATTTTGCTCATGTGATGAGTCAAGAATACTCATTAGATTTGTTCATGAACATGCTTATTTAATAGTGTAAAAAAATTATTTAAATAAATTCACGAACATAGCTCGTTAAGGCTTGTTTGTATAAAGCTCGATATGCACTAAACGAACCAAACATGAACCAAACGTGAACACCATTAATTTAAATGAACCAAATATGAACACAAATAATAAAGCTCGAATCAAACACGAACCAAACTTGAACAATCTAATAATAAACGAACTCAAACAAGAACACTCACATACTGGACTCGCTTCGATTCGTTTATAGCCCTACCGCCGCTACAACCCTATACGCCACTTGCTAGCCAACCTCCCTTCTCTAGCTAGGGCCCACTTTCCTCACTTGTAACTAGGGGTGTCAATATTTGACACGACACGAAAACCCGACCCGAACCCGACCCAAAATTTTCGGGTTAGACCCGACCCGTTTTCAAAACGGGTCGGGTTCGGGTTTCCGGATTCGACCCATTTAAAAAACAGGTCGGGTTCAGGCTGACCCGGCGAGTTGCCGGGTCAACCCGTGAACCCGTTAAATTCGACAAATTTCGAATCCCGCCTCTGCCCGTGCTGCCCGCGTTGCCCCCGCGCGCGCTGCCAGCCCAGCGCGCCCGACCGCGCCCGCGTGCCCAGCGCTCGACCGCGCGCCCGCGTGCCTAGAGCGCCCAACCGCGCCCGAGCTGGCGTCCGCCCGCTTGCCTCCACCCCCGCTGTCCGCCTGCCGCCGTTCCGGCGCCGACAACCCCAAAACCGGGTTGGATCGGGTCAACCAGGCAACTCGCCGGGTCGGATCAGGGTCGACCCGTTTATCTACCCGGGTCAGTTCCGGGTCCGACCCGAACCCGACCCGTGACCCGAAATTGTCACCCCTACTTGTAACTACTGGCGACTCACCCTCCACTTATGAACACGACCACCACCCCATCTCTATCACCCCTAGCTGTCGGCCAGACGACTCCTCTCTCCTCACCCTAGCCACCGGCCAGCTATTACAACGATTTGAAAAGAGGGAACGATTTGAAAATTCATAAAATTCTACAATTGTAGGTAATATTGTAGAATTAGATGGGAGACGTGCATCAGTGCATGCATCTTTGTGACAATGATGAGAATCATAATGATCTGATGCAGCTTCAATCGATCTTCCTTTTGTCATTGATCTAGAATTTAGAACTTTAATAATAAAAGGTCCAAATCACACTAAACCACCACAGACAATAAAATAAAATTTCTCCCTAGGGTCCAAAAGTTACATGGGATTAGCTTATCCCCACTTATGGAGTAGAAAGATTCATTGTTCTATGATTTTGGCTTTAAGAGCAAGCTTGTGAATGCCTTCATCAATGATAGAGTGAATATTATGATTGAATTTGAAAATTTTTTATATTGAGATTAATATTGTATATGATATCTTTAATTGTATTAAGGAGCTGTTTGGTAGCACCCAGTATTTGATTTAAATAGGATTTCATAAATCAATCCTCTACATGGGGATTTAGGAAATCCCAAGGGGCCTAAATCCTGAAAACTGTTTGAAAACTTTCATGATAAAGCATACTAAATCCCATGTGACTGCTTGGCTATAGAGCGGATTTAACGAGTGGACTCTTCCTCTCAAGCCAATGGATTTCAGAAATCAGGGATTTAGCACGAAAAGGCAAAATTTTCCGTCTGCAGCGGCTTTCATTTGTCGTGAGATTTGGTTTCATTTTAGGCTGTTTGGCCAAGTTTGGCTCAAATCCAGCCTAAATTCTGCTACCAAACAGGCCCAAATATTTTAAAGCTCATTCTAACATGGGATCCGTCAGACCATGCTCCACTTCTGATTCAGCTGGAACAGCTTCACAGGCCCCCCTCTCGATTTTGTTTCCAGGCTATGTGGATGGCATCAGGATATGTCGGGAAAAAAAAAAGTTTCTTGAAATTTACCACCCAACCTTCATCAAGTAAAGGGCAATCAAGCAATACATGATATCAACACACAAGTTAGCACCACAATAACCATCATGGTGGAGCCAACAAGTCTTGTCAAATGCACACGGTGATAAAAAAGGCTAACAAAAACACTTGAAACCAAAATAAGAGGAATTACGTACGCATTTCTTATAAAAATGCATGAAAGACCTCTTGGGCTCTAGCCACAAAGTAGAAGAGTAACAAGGACACCGCAGAGTCCCTAACCTCTCGAGTTAGCCTCGCTAGTCAAAATTTAGAATAATTATTAGGTCAGGACACCTGACGTAGCTCTACATCCGGACGCCAATAACATGTCGCCACGTGCTCTTACTTTTTACCGCGCGGGCCAACGACCCGACCCGGAACGGAACCCGGTATTGTTATGTTCGTGTATTGCTAGGTATTGCTCGGTATTGCTAAGTATTGTCCGGTATTACTAGGTATTGCTTGGCAATAAAGAAAAATACCGCTCTGTCAAGAGCAATACCTAGCAAAACCGGGGTATTGCTAGGTATTGGACTTGAGAGAGCGGTATTTCTTGTTATTGCCGAGCAATACCGAGCAATACCTAGCAATACCTAGTAATACCCCGGTTTGCACAAATCAGTCAATACATAGCAATACCGGGTCGGGGTCGTCGAGCCGCGCGGTAAAGAGTAAGAGCACGTGGCGACATATTATTGGCATCCGGATGTAGAGCTACGTCAGGTGTCCGGACCAAATAAAAGTTCCAAAATTTACATTAATTTATTCAAAATGAAATCTGCACCAGAGTTACACTATGCTAAATCAAAGTAAAATCGCCATCTTTCTCATGCTACTTTGCAATAAAATTATCTATAATTGTGAATGAAACCCCATAGAGACAGCGAGTGAGTGATATGTGCAGGACAGAACAAAGAAATTGGTGTCTTAAAAAATTATGAAGAAAAAGCAATGTCAAATGTAGAAAGAATTATGTGGTGTGACATGAGCAATTTGTATTTATTCTTGACCCAAAGTGTAAAACCACAACAAGCAGAAATCGAAATGTAGCAGTTATGAAACTGAATTTCAAATTAGAGCATTGAAGGAGGTAATGTACTTTAGAAGTAATGCTTCGCTTGACAGCACAACATCCCTTTTCTTGCCTAAAACTTGTTTTTAACTGGGCATGTTGGTTAGTTGAATCTTGTTCGATTAGTACCTGCAGTATATCATGACCAATGAGGGTGAAAATAAAGTAACAAGAACAATCCAAATATATCAAATCTACATCGCTAAAAACATAAGAATTTGAACTATCAAAATTCCAGTTTACTGTATGAACTGTTCAGAAATCTAAATCATGAATGAATTTCAAAGAGCAAAAAAAGACTAGGAAATATAGCAGAAGATCAATATAAAGCACTATTGAAGTTCCAGAACCTTTATTGCAGCTAATGGGCTTGAAAACATTACTAGAAATGAAAGAAAAGCAAGAGAAGCTCCATTATTTTAAAAAAAATTAAGAAAATGAAATATTTTAGCATACACTGGTGCATGTAGCATTATTTTTTTGCAAAATCGTTCAAAACAGCAAGAGAAGCCCCTATAGTTAATTACCTCTCCCGATAATAAGAGAGAACTTCCGATAAGGCTAGTCATCAAATAGATATGTCGTATCCGTATATACGTGATATCCACCATATAATAGCAGCATGGGTTTTGATGTGTGAAAATTTGATATATATAAAATTTAAAATTTCACCATCTTGCACTTAAAGCGGATGATGGGGGGAGCGATGATAAGCCCGATCAAGATCCTATGGTATGTGATCCCTGGTCTACTTAATCAGAGGAGATAGTAAACCCAATTAACAGAAGGATCCTTGTCAGCAGCCATGGGTTGCGTCGTAAAAGGTACCTTGTAGACATGGGATGAATGTTTGTCTAAGGGCGCAAATTTGAATCCACCTTAGCTAATAGAGGGCTTTGTGCCCTTTCAACCATATCCAAGTGATTCATATCTCAAGAATTTAATTCCATTGAGGAACATACGGGCGCTGACCATGACCGTAATATAATGGCGTCATTTCAGGGCAAACCACACCGTTCATAGGGTCCCAGTCATAAATGTTTACTTGTGATGTCATTTAGCGGCGAAATCATCGGTTAAAGGACACGTGTCACGTCCTTACTAGCAAGAGGCAGATTGAGAATGAATCATAATGATATTCTTAACCAGACATTAGCTATTTGTGAGTTGAAGTAATTTTCAGATTTTTTCACCTCGACAAATTGTTGCGAATGATTGATGGGTTTTATTTTTAAGTGGTTGATTGTTTATTTTAATTTTAAATATCTTAATCTTGGGTGGTTATTTGGAATCCTTGATTTTTATAGGAATTTGGGTGGCGTTTTTAAATGGTAATGGTCCCCTTCAGTTGAGATTTTCTGTCAAAACTACAATCATCGGGGTATCATTGCGATTATTGGAAAATATTTGTACGTTGTGGGAGTTTGAGGGCATTTAAAAATATATGATCCCCTCATGTTTATATTTACATTCAATACGACCATTATCGGGGTATCTTTGAGGTCATTGGAAAATATTTGTATGTTGTGGTACTTTGAGGGCATTTGAAAATATATAATTTCCTCTTGTTGATATTTACATTCAACACGACCATCATTGGGATATTTATGATCATTTTATTTTGTTGATTAAACCTTGTCGACTCTATCTACTCGTTGGCAAATAATCGGATTCAAATTTAAACTTATTTCTTGACCCGTACGGCATCCTCAAACGTCGCGTGTGTACCTTTAACACGCTCATCGGAGACCACGCAGGTATATGCCGTTGGATGTATTTTGTGCAATGCATTCACGTGTGTACATAATACAGTTTTTGAAATGCAAATTGTAGTGTCAAATGACGCACTGGAGTGAAACTCTCTGCATATTACAAATATATGTTGTTGGTCACTTTGACATATACTTGCACATCGAGTGACATACCCGTATAATGTATTATGTAAGTTACGATGCATGCACATGCAACATGCTATCATGCAAATGCAATGTACTTGTTATAATTGAATATATTTCGTGGCACTAGATGACTTGTTTAAATGAATTTTGATGAATGTTGTAATGCATGTCTGAGGGCCATTTTAAGATATTTGCATGCAATGCAAAAGGGTGTCCCACTGCACAGATGACTATCATTGCTAAATGTGTGGGATTTTAGTTTGGGCTTTGTTGGCATCTTCTGTCTGCTTGTATGAGTGTTGCAGATCTGATGGTGTGGCTTTACGCTTCAACAGACCATGGTCTTTACTACCGACTCCCAACGTTTACTTACAAGTTAATCATAGCATTGTCACCTGACTATCACAAGATACTTCATTATTCTGATGTGGACTCCCTTTTGTCATTCATCGAAAGATCGAATCCATAAGTCTGTTGATCCTTGCTTAAACTGGTAAGGATATTCAAATGGTTGAAGTGTTTTGTTATAGATGAGGTATCCTCATCTGATAAGGCTAAAGACTCGGCTAGTGCATCGTTAAATTGATTTATCTCCGGCTCGTCATGAGGGTAGGACACCGAGTTGAGAGGTTTGATCTTTGGGTCTTCACTTAAACGGTGCAGCATATTTTCAGTAGCACCAATAGTTTTGAAGAGATAATAGAATGCTACTTTTTTTAAGTGCTCATTCTTTAACTCTATAAAATTGTTCATAATATTATTTAACTTCGCGTCGTAATTGAAATCTTCCTTTGACGACGTATCAACGGGTTTAAGTGCCTTTTCCTAGCATTAAATGGTAGGTGATTGCCGGGTGATCTGGCATCTACTGCATATTGTTTGTCATCACCCCTTGGTGAACCACTGTAACTTAACCAATCTTCTACAATCGTTTATAGGTGTTGTATGTATTTGTGTCCACAGAGGATCCATTGTACTCGCGATCTACCAACTGTTGTTTTTTATAAATATATTATATTAACCATCATTGCTTATAGATGGATCAACGCACTTGTTCATCTGCTTATTGTTGTCGACTACCAGGGTGGCCCGACACTAGCTACAAGTTGCACATCATTGTCCGTAGATAGGTCGTTGTAGCTTGATGAGCTTTCTACAGCCATTTGCAAGTTTTTACATCCACAACAGACTATTGATACCAACTTGCATATGAATCATAACTCCATAGGTCCCCTATTTGCATAGCTACTGCAATCTTCTTAAATATGCTTATAGGGGAGCCATTGTACTTGCATCATATCTACCCCCATCATTTACGAGTGGCCTGGTGTATTTGCTTATAGAGACAGGTTGTATGCAAGATGTTGATGTCAAATACAAGGCATTGTTACATTCATTGCTTGTTGCCCACTGGCACCTTTATTTGGTCCATTGTGTGCACGATAGGCTTTCTGCTTTGCATGCAAAGGTCGTCGCTTCAAGCTGCCAGCTGATTGTTGCTTGCATTAAGGCTTTCATCGATGCAAGTAGGAGACATATGTGTATTCTATAGTCGGCTGTTATCGCTTGCAAGTGCAATGAATTCAACTGAATGGAGATTGTGGTAGGAGTCCATTATATTCATCAGCATCATTTGTTGCGAGCCATGTATTTGCAGGTCTTGGTGATTGATGTTCGCTTGTAATTGCTATAAATTGATTATCATTTATTGACTGTGTGCATCGATGTCTTATTCATCATGATTCCCTTATTCATTAATGCTTGAATCATCATTTAGCATTAGTATTATGAATTTAATTGTGCATTTTAATAATTTAGGATTATGTTCCATGATGTTCAGTTCAAATTCAATTCCTTATTGTTCAGTTTGAATCAGGTCACCTGTTATTTCAATCATGTGTATATTCACTATGAATTTTGGCAGCACCCCGACGTCTCCCCTGTTTAGGAAAAATTTAGGGAGCTGGGCCTTCCAACCACGCTAAGAAAGCATGTATGACAGGTGTCCATAGACAACGCAGCCATAGTCTTTAATCCCACCATACCAAGAAAGGCGTCTATGGGTCTTCAGAGGTACTTGCTTTGAAATGCACAATTGTTTCTCCACTAGTACTGAGCTGCCTTCCTACCACGCAAAGAAAGCGTGTATGATAAGTGTCCATAGACAACGCAGCCATAGTCTTTAATCCCACCATACCAAGAAAGGCGTGTATGGGTCTTCAGAGATACTTGCTTTGAAATGCACAGGTGTTTCTCCACTAGCACTGAGTCGCATACGGGTATTTAAAAGTTGTCCCTATTATGCTAAGAAAAGCGTGTACATAGCCTATCTGCCTTGTCGAAGGTGTCACATCGGGTTCCCTCCAACTACACTAAGAAAAGCGTGTATATGTGGTTGTCTGACGCGTCACGCGCACCGATAGTAGGGTTTGGAATTTTATGCCTGCACAGGGGTCGACAGCGACGTCATTGGCTATGTCGGCGATGTCGGGGCGACGACAATAGTGTCGACAATGTCTGTACACATATCGAGGCTCGAGGCACTTTCTTTTCTTCCTTATTTCTCTTTCTTTTTTTAATTAATTATAATTAAAAAATAATTAATTATAACTAATTTATGATTAATTATAATAAAAATAATTAATCATAATTAAATTTAATTAATTTATGATTAATAATAGTTAAATTAAATAAAAAAATATTTAAATAAACTATCATCTGCACTTTTGATCTAACAAGAAGGGAATGTCGTTGAGGGCTTGAGGAGGAGGTGTGGCTCAGCTAGGGCTTCGACAGAGAGGAAAGGAGGAAGAGGCATGCGATCGGCTTTGACAGAGGGCCTAGGCATGCGAACGGACCTCAGCACAATGAAGGAAGGAGGAGCTCTCGGATGAGGGGTTTGCATGTGAGGTAGATGGAAAAGGGCGGAGGCTTCGTTTCTTCGCGTTTTAATATTGCAAGTGAGGGTTGGATCGAGGCGGAGATCGCGCAAAGAGGACGCTCAGCGAAGTGGCGTCGATGTGCGAAGACGTGTGGAGGTTATGGGTCGTTCATGGTCGAACGTCCCACATGTACGCAAGAGACTTTATTTTAATTTTCATATACAGGTTTACAACAATCGAGATCTCCTTACGTTGTGCGCACATCAAGCCTAGTGTGTATGATAAACTCAACAGAGTTGATGCACGAGTTCACTTAGGTCTAGCGTGTGTACTTGATCCAACAAATGAGGGAGTTGTGTGACTAAGATGTGGTCCTAAATGGAAATGTCTAAATTTGAATCATCGGGTATATTTTTATCGCTTCTCTTTTCTTCTTCTTCCAATAATTCTTTTCAAAAACTCCACTACATCTACATTCTCATTATTTTTAGCCCAACATCATGCCATATAATCTTTATTGTCGTTTGCTTAATATCAAAAGGGTAAATAGATTGGCAAAAGGTGTACAAGTTAAGAATGAGGATCAAAACTAATGAAAAACTTGAGAAAAAAACTAGGAATGACAATAGATTTAATAGTCTAAGAAACATGTTCAAAGAATGCACAACAACAAAACCAAGAAATAATTATAATTTAGAGGAACAAATTTTATAGGGGGTTGTTTTAGTTCAAACTATCTAGTAAGTCAAATTTAATCTCTTTACTCAAAATTAATTTAAAATAGTCCCTTAACTCCTTAAATCTGATTAAAAAAAATCTAACAAATAGACTATTTTAAATCATATTCACAGTCTAGTGATTAAATTAAATGCATTAGATATATTGAATTAAAATGGCCCAATTGAAGTAGTAGTATAGGAACCATTTTGACATTTTTCTCAATTAAAATATGCAATTGTTAATCAAATTGATTAATGAAACAAATGGGAGTACTTACTGGATATCATTTCACATTACAACACTCGTCATTATCACAAATAAAGTCCCTCCGGCACTCCCTTCTTCTTAACCTTGACTTTTTCCTTTGCCTTCTTAAAGTCTTCATGAGTTACCTGAAGTATGCACTCAGTTAACATTGACATCAATAAACAAAGTGCAAATAGATGGCACGAAATGCAACTAAGAAAGGTCTTTTAACTGAAAGGAAACATCAAAGAATTGAAAAACTCACATATTTTGATTGGCTATTTAACCCATAAAATGAAGAATCAAACATAATTCGACCTAAAAAAACATCTAAGAACCAAATAAGTTCTTACATACCCAAAGTCTTTAACTTACATCATCATCATACACATCTTTTAATATATCTTAAATAGTATATATAGCCTTCGAAAATTCGCAGCCTCTCTACATTTGAGAGTTTTAGGGATGTATTGCCAGGTCAAAATTTACAAAGGCAAGTTAGATTGAGGATAAGACATTGCTCAGATATTTGGCCCTGATTTTGCGAGGACTTTATTATTTGGTTCCAGGTGTCTCATAAACGTAAGCGTCTATTGTGAATTACCTCTCCCTGTAACAAAAGTGAACTTTCAATTAAGGCTAGTTATAAGATAGTCACTAAGTGTTTGGCTTAAAGTAACAGCAAATTGATTTAAGATTGGAATTTACCACTTTACACTTAAAGCGGCGAGTGGGGAAATAATAATGAACCCAATCAAGATGTCACGGTTTCATCGTCCCAAATTATCATGGTCCTTAATCTACTTAGTCTGAAGAGGTAGTCAATCATAGCTAACAGAGAGCTTTATGTCATATCAAGTGAACAATAAGATTAACTAGTAAGTAATTTTTTAGTCATTTGATTGCGGCCCTCGTAGCTTCCATATAACAACTTTGTTGTCCCCCTTCTTTGGGTTGGATCAAGTTGAATATTGATGCCTCACTTCTACAATCCAATCAAGCTAGTTTAGGCGTTGTGATTCGGGAAGACAATGGTCGGCTCATCATGGCTATGGTACAGCAGTTCGAGCATTGGGATGCTACTCCGACTGGGGAGCTAGTTGTTTTTGCCATCTCCAATGTGGTTGAGGACTGGATGTATGATGTTGATGGAGTGATCATCAAAGGAGGCAAGGTTATCCAATGGCACAGAAGTCTTATAGGTGATGTAAGGAAATTAGCATCTAACATAGCTCAATGTGATTTTGCCTTTTTATCACACTTCTACTTTCCTAATCGGGTTATCAAAAGGCAACTGTTTTAAATAAAAAAAATTCACTAGAAATATTTTTGCTTTAAATTAAAAAGATAAATTTCACTAGAAATATTTTTAACTTTGTTAAAATTTTATTGACTTTTTTTGTTTGCAGGCGATCCCAAAATGACTTGCAATGAAATTTAGGGCCGTTTTGAAAGATATACTCCCATCCAGTAAATATTTTCATTCAACAAAGCCATCATCACCTTTTTAGGTAATTTTATATTATTATTAAAATATTGTCAACTTTGGTTGCTTGCAAATATAGGATCAGGTTCAAACATCTACTTTGTGAATTATTATACAAGTTTTTAAACCCGGGAGTTTGCATTTTGTAATGAATTTTCTTTATGAAATGTATTAGAAGTCTAATGCAAATGTAAAATCAATATATTTGAAAAATTCATGGTCGTTGATCACTCATTAGATTGATATTTTATCAAATTATTTCTTTTAAGGAGAAGAATTAGACTCAAAATTTAAGTTCCTTTAATTTAGCCCGCATAGCTATTACTTGTGTTCAAACACAAGCTGGTTTGACCAAGTATTTTCCTATTTCGGTTGGATTACATCAAGGATCAGCCTTAAGTCCATATCTTTTTGCTTTAGTCATGGATGTTCTCACTAGACATTTGCAAGAGGATGTACCTTGGTGTATGCTTTTTACTGATGATATTCTTCTTGTTGATAAGATTAGAGAGGGAGTTGAAGGTAAACTTGAATTATGGAGGTCAACTTTAGAGTCTAAAAGTTTTCTCTTGAGTAAATCTAAAACTGAATATATTGAGTGTAATTTTAGTAGCAATAGACCTTGTGAGAGGATTGTGACTTTGGGTGATCAAGTTATTAATAAGAGTACACGTTTCAGATATCTTGGATCTATTGTTCAGAGTGATGGTGAAATTTATGGGGATATTATCAACAGAATTCAAGTTGGATGGTTGAAGTGGAGGAATGCATCGGGCTTATTGTGCGATAGAAAAATCCCCCTCAAACTTAAGAGAAAATTCTATAAGATGGTGGAGAAAAAGAATTCATATATCCGACCGCACGTAGTGGGATAAAGGCTTGATGTTGTTGTTGTTGTTGTTGTTGTTGTATATGTATATATATATATATATATATATATATATATATATATATATATATATATACTTTTTAACACCGTCATTGTCAAGTCCCAAGCCTTGAATGAGAAAAGTGAAGGGTCAGATTAGGTATTTGATAGTCAGTGTAAAACTTGTAAAGCAAGCATGTCAAGAATTATTAGGGGTGTCAATTTCGGGTCACGGGTCGGGTTCGGGTCGAACCCGAACTGACCCGGGTTCAAATGGGTTGACCCTAACCCGACCAGGGTAGATAAACGGGTCGAAAATCCGAACTCGGACCCGACCCGGCGGTTTGCCGGGTTGACCCGACCCGACACGGCACTTGAAATGCGGGCGAGCGCAGGGGCACAGCGCGCGGGCGAGCGCGGGTGCTCGGGTGCGCGAGCGAGCGCACTGGCGAGCGCGGTCGAGCACGCGTGGGCAGCCTAGGGCGCGAGGCTCTGACACTGGCATGCGGGGCAACTTCGCGGGCATGCGAGGCAGCGTGGGCAAGTCAAGTTAAACGGGTTCGCGGTTTGACCTGGCAACCCGCCGGGTCAACCCCAACCCGACCCGTTTTTTAAACGGGTCGAATCCGTGAACCCGAACCCGACCCATTTTTTAAACGGGTCGAATCCGTGAACCCGAACCCGACCCGTTTTGAAATCGGGTCGGGTTTTCGTGTCGTGTCAAATATTGACACCCCTAAGAATTATTTAATACATTATGTT
Source organism: Dendrobium officinale (assembly GCA_019514585.1). NCBI lineage: Eukaryota > Viridiplantae > Streptophyta > Magnoliopsida > Asparagales > Orchidaceae > Dendrobium > Dendrobium officinale. Next base: position 30,227,322 of record CM033695.1, on the reverse strand, counting down.
AATGCTATGATGTATTGTATGGCCTGAATATAGTGAAAAAGTGTGCAAAAGCCCTGCACTAACACCCAAGCGCAATGTTAAATAAGAAAGAGTTCCCACATCATGGATGGATGTTGACAAAGAAGCTACTCCATGAAATTAGAATTATTATTAGAACTTGGAATATCAGTACTCTTATAAGCAAATTAAAGGAATTAATATATATTATAATTTATAGAAAGATCAATATTTTATATATTCAAAAAACTAAATGGGCTGGAAAAAAAGCTAATGAGATTGATAATTTATGATTTAAAACTTTAATATTTAATAAAGAGTCGTACTAGAAATAGTGCAAATGTGATTATAAATAAACTGTAAAGAATAATATTGTAAAAATTAATTGAATTGGAGATAAAAGTATAGATTTAAAGATTATTGTTGACGCTAAAATTATTAATATTATAAGTGTTTATTCTCCTTGAGTAGGTTTGAATATGCATTTAAAAATAAAATTTTGAAATCATTTATAAAAATTAATACAAAATGATAGCTCTTAAAAAAATTATTTTAAGAGATTTAAATGGACATGTTGGTAGAGTTACAAAAGCTATAAAAACATTCATGTTGGTTATAAAAATTGGAGCAACTAATGAAGGGGCTATGATCATAATAGATTTTACTATAGCTTATAATTTATAATTACTAATCTTTTATTTAAGAAAAGAGAGAAACATCTTATCATTTATAAAAATGGGCATAATAAAACTCAGATTGATTATTTCTTATAATAAAAAATATATAGTTTAGATTACAATAATTGTAACGTCATCCGAATAAAAGTTTATATACCAATTATTGCTTATTTATTTTGAACATTAAGATTTTGGGTAAAAAATAAAAAACAATGTAAAATATTATCTTATGTTTAGATAGGGGTATTAAAGAATGCAAATAATTTTTTAAGACTAAGATTCAAGATCTTAAGATTTAGGTTATTGATTATTCATGAGGAAGCTAATATTATATAGAAAAAATAGATATTGATATCAAGAATATTGTAAATTATATGCTTAGAGAATCAAAAGTAAAAACTCTTAATACTAAAAAATGTTGGTGGTGAAATCAAAATGTACAAAAAAAAATAAAAAATTAAATGCTTAGTTATAAAAATTTGTTAAAATATAAAAGCTCGAAAAATAAAAAAGACACAGGGGTTTGTAGGAATTCTAAAAAAGTAATATATTATGTAAATAATTTTATTTTTAGTGATTTATATAAGGAATTGAATAACTATGATGCACCGACACTTCTCCTCAAAGAGGCGTGCAGTGTCCGACACGACACTCGTCCGACACTCCTCCGACACGTGTCGGACACGCCGAAAACGTGTCCGATTAAAAAAATATTAAAAATAAATTGGACACGCGTGTCCGATACGAGTATCTTAAATATTTTATAATTTTTTAAAAATATAATTTCTTATATTTGGCGATCGAATATTTTCATTTTCATTTCTCTTTGGCAGTGAAGGTATTTTTATCTCCTCTCTTTTTGCACAATTACAAATATTTCTCTTGTTGAATCAGAGTTGAAAGTAGTGATATTCAATGATGATGATATTGAAGGCCAAAAACAAACCTCTAAAGCTAATCCTAATAGTTGAAGCTTGAATGCTTGATGTTGCAGTAAGTGATTATTTGCTTATATTTTTGTGGTTGTACTAGATATTTTGTACTAAATATTTTATATTATAAGCTAGACAAGTTATCATGTCATTCGTTTATTATTGTTCGTTATTTTTAATATGATATTACATTAATATATATACATTATATAAAAAAATGTATTGCCGTGTCCGTGCCGTACCCGTGTCCTATATTTTAAAAGAAAGTCATGTCCCGTGTCCGTGTCGTGTCGTGTCCGTGTCGCCGTGTCCGTGTCCGTGCATCATAGTTGAATAATAAGGAAAGCAAAATATGTATATATAAATTAGACAAGCAACAAGATAGGAGAAGTAATGATTTAGTTCAAGTAAAATGCATCAGGATGATGCTCAAAAAGTATTTTTCATAAAAGAGTATATTCAATATAAATAAATAAGATATTTCGATAAACTTTTCAGTGGATGTTTCTTAATAATTCCATTGAACTTGTTAAGGTCAACCTCAATTTATCTATGACGTATGATGTACTTAAGAAATGTTTTTGAGAAAATCTTGAAAGCATATTAGAGAGAGTTCATTTTTAGATGCATAAATGTTAGACTTATAGTTATTCACATAAATTAAATATCTCTGAATGTACTTATGAATTAGCATTTTATGTTCGTTATTGGTCATATTTTATCCACTTACATATGCGTTGTGAATACCATTGCGAGTGTCACAAATAAGAATCTTAATATATATTCCACACCATTCCTTCTTTCGCACATTTTTTTCACATTGTCAGTGAAGCCCCAAGATCTAATTTGGAAGAATATGATGTTTACTTCAATGTATTATCAATTCCAATCATCAAAATAGTGTTTTGCAGCTAGATTAAAGAATGTAAACATAAATTATTATTTTTGTCTATGAATATTAGAATTACGCAGCTCATCTTAGTTTATTAATTGGGGGTTTTGGCTACTAACCAAGAGGTCTTGGATTCGAAGTTTGCATATGTGATGTGTGTGTGAGTTTGCCTTAATGGCTCAAATGTCCAAAAAAAAAATAGAGTTATTTTATGCTCAGTTAAATTTCATTATTTTATCAGAATAACTCTAGTCAATACTATTAAATTTGTTAACAGTTTATAGTAAGTTTTAAGCAGTTAGTTTGTTAGTAGTTTACTTTTCTAGCAATTTATAATTAATTTACTAGTTCATTAGCAGTTATTTAATGATTTGCTAGTAGTTTGTTATTTCTTTCATATATAAATATGAGATTTTTTAGTCAAATAAAATAGTTTCATAGAATGAATAAAAGTAAACTTTAGATGTAAGCTCCACTTCCTCATCTATTAGGGGATATAAATGCTTCTGGGAGAGATTCTGTTTGTTTAGGCATGAGGCTTACTATATTGCTACTTTTATTAATCTTTTCGAGTTTTTCTTGTTTGATATCTTTCCTAGTATTTTTTTTTCAATAATCATCATTCATCATTACTACACATTTGGCACTATCATAACCGGATTTGTCGGTTAAAGTGAATTGGACTAACACTAAGCACAGATGAAGCAGAACGAGCGAATGGGCAGACAAAGCGAGCCAAGCACGGGCGCGAGAGTGCCTAGCAGAACCGAACTGCATTCGAATGCAAAAGGCAGTGACTCCTCATAAAAGATAACTCCGATTTACTCACTCCAGTTGAATCAAACGAACGCGAGAAGAAGCAACCAAGAGAAAATCTTGCCGAGAGAAAGAAGGAGAAGGAAGGTAAGTTCGTCAAATTTTCATGTCCGTGCAAATTTTTAAACAATACTTTAATTAAAGGCAAAGGAAGAAAATTTGAGGGAGAAAGAGGAAGAATTTGAGTTTGAAAATTTTTTCATTTCTAACAAAAAAAAAGTGTAAGTGGTTTTAATTTCATACTTTCTTTCTTTAATGTTCAAATTTAAAGAAGAAAAGTCATATAATTTCATTTCTCTAATTGAATAAATATTATGTCATTATTGATAAGAATGCCAAATCAATTTAATATTATCTTGAAGACATTTAATTTTGCAAATTTATTTAGCAATGATTAATGCATTGAAAATTAGTTGGAACAGTGAAGGATTTAAACTATTGAATGAAGATGAAGTATTGAAGCTAATAAGGGGCCTTAAAAGAGAATTTAGGTAAGATTGCATATATGTTAAGGAAGCAATCATGTGAATTCAATGAAAGTTAGAGATAATAATACAAATTTATGAAATTATGTGTGACTTTAGATTGCATAAAAAAGGCTATTTCAAAGATCAAGAATTTGAAAGGAATTGAAGCACGAAAATTATCAAAGTGGGTATTTTATAGCAAGTACATTCTTTTATTATTATTTCAATTTGCATACAATGTCATGTTAATTTATTTATTATAATTAAAAGTCTATTATATCCAAAATGATGAAGGATTAACAAATAAACTTACAATGCAATATGAATTTATATGAGTGCGTGAAAAGTGTATGCATCGTTTAAAACACATGTAAAGGAAAAAATGAAATGAATAAAAAATTTATAATATGTAAATGAAAAGTTATAAGAAAGAAGGAAAAGGTGTATGCATGCAAATATAGGAGTTCACCTGATGAGGACATCGACAGACGTTATCGACGAGTCTATCAGCGTAGGAATCGTAGATTGATGGCTACTGGCTACGATTCACAGTCTTTATTTTTTATGCATTTTTTATTGTAGTTTATTTATTTTCTATTTACAATTGTACCATTTCTTTTGAGTTTGCTTGAGTTGTAGCTCAAGGGGCATTTGAGTCATTGTTATTTTATTTTCTAGGCCTATATATTGTGGCCTATTCTATTATAAAAGGATGATGGATGATTATTGAAATGAAAATTCAGCTCTATGTTCTTAACCTCTTTGTGAGTTCGTGAGGGGTGAGGAAGCCTAGGAGAGGCTCTTGAAGTACCCAACAGCCCTTTTTTAGAAGAGCTCTTGGTTAGTTTTAAATTTTTCTTCCTTACTTTCCTTCCCCTTCTTCCCCATCTTCCCCTTTTCCCCTTGCCCCATCGCCGGCCCAACCTCCTCCTTCCTCTCTAGTTGTCCGCCCCTTCCCCCTCAAAACCTCCCAGTTGCCGCCTCCCCATCCTACGCCCGCCTAGCACCCGTCGACCCTCATCCCCTTCCCCAAGCCCCAGCGTCCAGACCACCTCCCCACCACTAAACCGCCGGCCCCTCATCCCCATTGCATTCCCAAGATTGCCATTAAGTGATATTGAGTGCTTTCCTAATTTAGGTGGATCCAAATTGGAGAGAATTTGAATTCAAATTCAAATTAGATTTGAATGAAGTTCTTTCCTAAAAGTCTCTACCTTAATTAGGCTGTGAAAACCCGAAAATGTCGTTTTAGACCTCGCACGCTTTTCAAAGCGCCGCGACGAGTTTTAAGTGAAAAATTCAATGTTGTCGGATTTCAACGGGTTTAATTTTAGAAAATCCTACGCAAAATTCTGATCAAATTGATATATAGAACTTATAGTTAATTTGGATTATTTTAAGAGGTAATAATTTTAGAAGTTTCATAATACCGGTTTTGCCCCTAATCAAATGAACTACCAAAATTACTTAATTAAGGGCAAGAGGGTCATTTGCAAACCTTATATCTTTAATATGAGTAAACCGAACCTCCCCTTCCCACTTTTTTTCATTCGGGCCGAACCGAAGGAGTTCGCGAAAAGGAGAGCAGGCGCGCGGAAGAGGAGTGGCGGGAGGCTTGGGTGGCTGCTCCGGCGGTGGTTTCCGGCGGTCGGCTTTGAGGGAAATTGTAGAGGAGAATAAGAGGAAGATTAAGGTATGCTTTACTTATGTATTCCTCCTTTCCTCTCAAAGTTTTCTTAAAATGAAAATCTAGGGTTTGAGGGGAAACTTTGTTTTTCTTTAAGAAAATGTTAGGATATGTTTAAGAAATGATCTTGTGCATAAGAATGATGTTTTTCTTAAAAAAATGTGGAGTAAGGAAATTAGGGTTTTAGGGAAACTTGAGTTTTCTTTAAGGTTCCTTTGACAAAAGTTTAGGGAAGAGTTAGAGAATGTTTTTAAACCCTAATGTGAAGTGTTTTATTGAAAAATATGAATTTTGGAAATTAGGGTTTTCTCTAAAGTTTGAGTTTTTGAAAATGCTTTTACAAATATGGTTCCTAAGAGTCCTAAGAGGGTTTTTAAGGGTATAAATTGAGTTTTTCTTATAAAATCTTATTTTCCTAATTTTTTTATTAATTTAAATCCGAAAATGGAAAATATTTAATTATGATTTAGGTGTGGGGGAGAGGATAACATGTTTATTTGAGGGAAATAATGAAAATAGGTTTTCTAAAATTAGGGTTTTAGGTAAATCCGAAAATAGAATTATTTTAAATTAATTTAGATTAAGGAGAAAGTGTTATGTTGATTAATATTAGGTAATTAGACAAAAATTATGAGTTTTTAGATTATGATATACTTTATGTGATCTTTTGGAAAGAGGAAGAGGAAGAACTTAGGGTAGATTGTAAAAAATAGAATGAGAACATTAATTTAGATTTATTATAAATGTATTTGAAGAAGAAATTATATCTTTTAGGTGTTTTAAGGAAATCTCGAAGGAAGAAGGATTAGCGTGAAGAAATCAATTTTCCAAACTTCTGTAAGTATGCACTGTTCTTTATTTCAGTAATATCTCTTGCTTTCTCACATGTTATATGATTTGATAGCTCCAATCTTAATTCTTTACTCATACCAAATGAATGATCATACAAATTACATGTACAATTTATGATATCTTACGATAAGGTTTATATGTTATAAGGAATAAGATGGAATGAAATGATATGCTTTATGTATATTGAATGCTTGCATGTGTATGTTGAAAGGATGGAGTTCACCCCCTTATGGTACTAGCTGGGGACGCTGTACTCGTGCACGATAAAATGGTAAAGGATATGGAAAAGGAAAATGGTAAAGGTGTACCTTTATGGTACAGACGGTGACTCCTGTGACGGTTGTATTATATACGAAAAGAGAAAGACATGTATAATGTTATGAATATGGAAAGGAAAATGAAAGATATGGTTTATGATATGATATGTTTAATGCTATGTTAGTATGGAATCATTTTATGTTATGTTCATATGAAATTTGCATCTATCATATTATTCAGTTTCCTTGTTTACTGTAGTTTAGAATTGTGTATTGCTTACTGAGCTTTAGCTTAATGTTAGTTGTTAACATTTTCAGGTGAGCTTAATTTTATTCAATGAGTAGAAGGGGCGGCATTGTTTATCGTAGGGCAGGAGCTCCGGAAGAAAGGTAAGGACGAAGAATATGTTTGCTTATATGTTTATGTGATTTCAAACTTTCTTGTTATAGTGGCTCTTTCAATATATATTGGAGATTTATTTAGGGAATTGATAGATTTAGGAATTTAGATACTTGACCTACCGTCCGACCTCTGTTCCCGCCTCGCCTACGCGAGCTCACCGGGCCGGGTCGTGACAGAAGTGGTATCAGAGCAAAGGATTTGAGGATATTGATTTTCATGAAAGAGCCAATAGGATGATCTTATAGGTTAGGGTAGATATAAGGTGCTTGTGTTATTTAATGCTTAGATTGTTTTGTTAATTTGTGTTTTAGGGCTGAGGAACCTGAACCTGATGCCACTAATGGCAACACTGGAGAGGTCAGGAGAGTATTACCAACAGTAGTAGAGCCTCAAGGCAGTAGCATTAATGCTACTTTGGATGCTTTCACTCAAATGATGGCGTCTATGACACAGATGATAAGAAATGTTCAGACTCAAGCTGGAGGTAGTGGAAGTGCTCCAATTGACAAGTATTTAAAGTTATTCCAGGACATGAAGCCACCATCATTTGTGGGAGGTGGAGCTGTAGAAGCAGAGGACTGGTTAATGGAAGTTGAGAAGATCTTGGAGGGGATGCTATGCCCTCAGGATAGGAGGGTAGCCTTAGCTACTTATGCCTTCAGTGGGGAGGCAAACAGATGGTGGAGAAGACAATTGGAAGAAACTTTTACTGGGAAATCTAGCAGTCAAATCTCATGGGTGGAATTTGTCAAAGTGTTTAGAGATTGGTATGTGCCAATGACTGCTAGGAGAGCAATGCAAGATAAATTCAATAGGCTGGTGCAGGGTGATAAGACTGTTGCAGAGTATGAGGCTGAATTCACGATGCTATCTAGGTATGCCTCTCATCTGATTCCTAATGCAGAAGAGAAATGCCACCGTTTCCTTTGTGGCTTGAGAGATAGCATTAGACAGCCATTGGTTGCTTTTGAGATTGAAGATTACTCTAAATTAGTTGATAAAGCACGGAAGGTTGAGCTGGATTATCAAAGTATTCAGAGGAGAAAAGATTTTTCGAAAAGGAAGAATTCTGAAGAGGATATTCAAAGCAACCAGACAGAGGGATCAAATGGGAAGAGGCCCAAGTTTAGTTCTAGTGGAGGCAGTGATGCAACTGTAAGTAAAGTCACTGAACCTTGTGCTAAGTGTGGCAGAATGCATAAAGGTGAATGTCTGATTGGTTCCAACACTTGCTATTGGTGTCATCAGCCTGGACACATAGCAAAATATTGTCCTTCTTTGGTTCAGAAGAGTTCAGGAGGAATGAGATCTGCTGAAACACCTTCACAGAAGAATTATGGAAAACCCAAGATGATAGAACCATCAGTTACAGGTTCAGTGCAAAATCAATCCAGGCAGAATGTCAGACCACGAGTTTACAGTTTGACTCAGCAAGAGCCCGATGGATCTATAGATGCTGACAATGATAATTGAGATGGCTTTATAGTTTATTTTCAAAAACTTGTAATGATAAACTTGATGTTTTGATGTTTTGGATTTTGTAGTTTATCTTGTTATGTTATGTCAAATATTTTGGGATTGATCAGATTATTCTATTTCAATGATGGGGTTTATGTTAATGAAATGGAAGCTGTTGGGTTATTTTGCAACTAGAAGTTATGTAAATTTCGAGGACGAAATTTTTATTAGGAGGGAAGATTGTGAAAACCCGAAAATGTCGTTTTAGACCTCGCACGCTTTTCAAAGCGCCGCGACGAGTTTTAAGTGAAAAATTCAATGTTGTCGGATTTCAACGGGTTTAATTTTAGAAAATCCTACGCAAAATTCTGATCAAATTGATATATAGAACTTATAGTTAATTTGGATTATTTTAAGAGGTAATAATTTTAGAAGTTTCATAATACCGGTTTTGCCCCTAATCAAATGAACTACCAAAATTACTTAATTAAGGGCAAGAGGGTCATTTGCAAACCTTATATCTTTAATATGAGTAAACCGAACCTCCCCTTCCCACTTTTCATTCATTCGGCCGAACCGAAGGAGTTCGCGAAAAGGAGAGCAGGCGCGCGGAAGAGGAGTGGCGGGAGGCTTGGGTGGCTGCTCCGGCGGTGGTTTCCGGCGGTCGGCTTTGAGGGAAATTGTAGAGGAGAATAAGAGGAAGATTAAGGTATGCTTTACTTATGTATTCCTCCTTTCCTCTCAAAGTTTTCTTAAAATGAAAATCTAGGGTTTGAGGGGAAACTTTGTTTTTCTTTAAGAAAATGTTAGGATATGTTTAAGAAATGATCTTGTGCATAAGAATGATGTTTTTCTTAAAAAAATGTGGAGTAAGGAAATTAGGGTTTTAGGGAAACTTGAGTTTTCTTTAAGGTTCCTTTGACAAAAGTTTAGGGAAGAGTTAGAGAATGTTTTTAAACCCTAATGTGAAGTGTTTTATTGAAAAATATGAATTTTGGAAATTAGGGTTTTCTCTAAAGTTTGAGTTTTTGAAAATGCTTTTACAAATATGGTTCCTAAGAGTCCTAAGAGGGTTTTTAAGGGTATAAATTGAGTTTTTCTTATAAAATCTTATTTTCCTAATTTTTTTATTAATTTAAATCCGAAAATGGAAAATATTTAATTATGATTTAGGTGTGGGGGAGAGGATAACATGTTTATTTGAGGGAAATAATGAAAATAGGTTTTCTAAAATTAGGGTTTTAGGTAAATCCGAAAATAGAATTATTTTAAATTAATTTAGATTAAGGAGAAAGTGTTATGTTGATTAATATTAGGTAATTAGACAAAAATTATGAGTTTTTAGATTATGATATACTTTATGTGATCTTTTGGAAAGAGGAAGAGGAAGAACTTAGGGTAGATTGTAAAAAAAAATAGAATGGGAACATTAATTTAGATTTATTATAAATGTATTTGAAGAAGAAATTATATCTTTTAGGTGTTTTAAGGAAATCTCGAAGGAAGAAGGATTAGCGTGAAGAAATCAATTTTCCAAACTTCTGTAAGTATGCACTGTTCTTTATTTCAGTAATATCTCTTGCTTTCTCACATGTTATATGATTTGATAGCTCCAATCTTAATTCTTTACTCATACCAAATGAATGATCATACAAATTACATGTACAATTTATGATATCTTACGATAAGGTTTATATGTTATAAGGAATAAGATGGAATGAAATGATATGCTTATGTATATTGAATGCTTGCATGTGTATGTTGAAAGGATGGAGTTCACCCCTTTATGGTACTAACTGGGGACGCTGTACTCGTGCACGATAAAATGGTAAAGGATATGGAAAAGGAAAATGATAAAGGTGTACCTTTATGGTACAGACGGTGACTCCTGTGACGGTTGTATTATATACGAAAAGAGAAAGACATGTATAATGTTATGAATATGGAAAGGAAAATGAAAGATATGGTTTATGATATGATATGTTTAATGCTATGTTAGTATGGAATCATTTTATGTTATGTTCATATGAAATTTGCATCTATCATATTATTCAGTTTCCTTGTTTACTGTAGTTTAGAATTGTGTATTGCTTACTGAGCTTTAGCTTAATGTTAGTTGTTAACATTTTCAGGTGAGCTTAATTTTTCATTCAATGAGTAGAAGGGGCGGCATTGTTTATCGTAGGGCAGGAGCTCCGGAAGAAAGGTAAGGACGAAGAATATGTTTGCTTATATGTTTATGTGATTTCAAACTTTCTTGTTATAGTGGCTCTTTCAAAATATATATTGGAGATTTATTTAGGGAATTGATAGATTTAGGAATTTAGATACTTGACCTACCGTCCGACCTCTGTTCCCGCCTCGCCTACGCGAGCTCACCGGGCCGGGTCGTGACAGAAGTGGTATCAGAGCAAAGGATTTGAGGATATTGATTTTCATGAAAGAGCCAATAGGATGATCTTATAGGTTAGGGTAGATATAAGGTGCTTGTGTTATTTAATGCTTAGATTGTTTTGTTAATTTGTGTTTTAGGGCTGAGGAACCTGAACCTGATGCCACTAATGGCAACACTGGAGAGGTCAGGAGAGTATTACCAACAGTAGTAGAGCCTCAAGGCAGTAGCATTAATGCTACTTTGGATGCTTTCACTCAAATGATGGCGTCTATGACACAGATGATAAGAAATGTTCAGACTCAAGCTGGAGGTAGTGGAAGTGCTCCAATTGACAAGTATTTAAAGTTATTCCAGGACATGAAGCCACCATCATTTGTGGGAGGTGGAGCTGTAGAAGCAGAGGACTGGTTAATGGAAGTTGAGAAGATCTTGGAGGGGATGCTATGCCCTCAGGATAGGAGGGTAGCCTTAGCTACTTATGCCTTCAGTGGGGAGGCAAACAGATGGTGGAGAAGACAATTGGAAGAAACTTTTACTGGGAAATCTAGCAGTCAAATCTCATGGGTGGAATTTGTCAAAGTGTTTAGAGATTGGTATGTGCCAATGACTGCTAGGAGAGCAATGCAAGATAAATTCAATAGGCTGGTGCAGGGTGATAAGACTGTTGCAGAGTATGAGGCTGAATTCACGATGCTATCTAGGTATGCCTCTCATCTGATTCCTAATGCAGAAGAGAAATGCCACCGTTTCCTTTGTGGCTTTGAGAGATAGCATTAGACAGCTATTGGTTGCTTTTGAGATTGAAGATTACTCTAAATTAGTTGATAAAGCACGGAAGGTTGAGCTGGATTATCAAAGTATTCAGAGGAGAAAAGATTTTTCGAAAAGGAAGAATTCTGAAGAGGATATTCAAAGCAACCAGACAGAGGGATCAAATGGGAAGAGGCCCAAGTTTAGTTCTAGTGGAGGCAGTGATGCAACTGTAAGTAAAGTCACTGAACCTTGTGCTAAGTGTGGCAGAATGCATAAAGGTGAATGTCTGATTGGTTCCAACACTTGCTATTGGTGTCATCAGCCTGGACACATAGCAAAATATTGTCCTTCTTTGGTTCAGAAGAGTTCAGGAGGAATGAGATCTGCTGAAACACCTTCACAGAAGAATTATGGAAAACCCAAGATGATAGAACCATCAGTTACAGGTTCAGTGCAAAATCAATCCAGGCAGAATGTCAGACCACGAGTTTACAGTTTGACTCAGCAAGAGCCCGATGGATCTATAGATGCTGACAATGATAATTGAGATGGCTTTATAGTTTATTTTCAAAAACTTGTAATGATAAACTTGATGTTTTGATGTTTTGGATTTTGTAGTTTATCTTGTTATGTCATGTCAAATATTTTGGGATTGATCAGATTATTCTATTTCAATGATGGGGTTTATGTTAATGAAATGGAAGCTGTTGGGTTATTTTGCAACTATAAGTTATGTAAATTTCGAGGACGAAATTTTTATTAGGAGGGAAGATTGTGAAAACCCGAAAATGTCGTTTTAGACCTCGCACGCTTTTCAAAGCGCCGCGACGAGTTTTAAGTGAAAAATTCAATGTTGTCGGATTTCAACGGGTTTAATTTTAGAAAATCCTACGCAAAATTCTGATCAAATTGATATATAGAACTTATAGTTAATTTGGATTATTTTAAGAGGTAATAATTTTAGAAGTTTCATAATACCGGTTTTGCCCCTAATCAAATGAACTACCAAAATTACTTAATTAAGGGCAAGAGGGTCATTTGCAAACCTTATATCTTTAATATGAGTAAACCGAACCTCCCCTTCCCACTTTTCATTCGGCCGAACCGAAGGAGTTCGCGAAAAGGAGAGCAGGCGCGCGGAAGAGGAGTGGCGGGAGGCTTGGGTGGCTGCTCCGGCGATGGTTTCCGGCGGTCGGCTTTGAGGGAAATTGTAGAGGAGAATAAGAGGAAGATTAAGGTATGCTTTACTTATGTATTCCTCCTTTCCTCTCAAAGTTTTCTTAAAATGAAAATCTAGGGTTTGAGGGGAAACTTTGTTTTTCTTTAAGAAAATGTTAGGATATGTTTAAGAAATGATCTTGTGCATAAGAATGATGTTTTTCTTAAAAAAATGTGGAGTAAGGAAATTAGGGTTTTAGGGAAACTTGAGTTTTCTTTAAGGTTCCTTTGACAAAAGTTTAGGGAAGAGTTAGAGAATGTTTTTAAACCCTAATGTGAAGTGTTTTTTATTGAAAAATATGAATTTTGGAAATTAGGGTTTTCTCTAAAGTTTGAGTTTTTGAAAATGCTTTTACAAATATGGTTCCTAAGAGTCCTAAGAGGGTTTTTAAGGGTATAAATTGAGTTTTTCTTATAAAATCTTATTTTCCTAATTTTTTTATTAATTTAAATCCGAAAATGGAAAATATTTAATTATGATTTAGGTGTGGGGGAGAGGATAACATGTTTATTTGAGGGAAATAATGAAAATAGGTTTTCTAAAATTAGGGTTTTAGGTAAATCCGAAAATAGAATTATTTTAAATTAATTTAGATTAAGGAGAAAGTGTTATGTTGATTAATATTAGGTAATTAGACAAAAATTATGAGTTTTTAGATTATGATATACTTTATGTGATCTTTTGGAAAGAGGAAGAGGAAGAACTTAGGGTAGATTGTAAAAAATAGAATGGGAACATTAATTTAGATTTATTATAAATGTATTTGAAGAAGAAATTATATCTTTTAGGTGTTTTAAAGAAATCTCGAAGGAAGAAGGATTAGCGTGAAGAAATCAATTTTCCAAACTTCTGTAAGTATGCACTGTTCTTTATTTCAGTAATATCTCTTGCTTTCTCACATGTTATATGATTTGATAGCTCCAATCTTAATTCTTTACTCATACCAAATGAATGATCATACAAATTACATGTACAATTTATGATATCTTATGATAAAGTTTATATGTTATAAGGAATAAGATGGAATGAAATGATATGCTTATGTATATTGAATGCTTGCATGTGTATGTTGAAAGGATGGAGTTCACCCCCTTATGGTACTAGCTGGGGACGCTGTACTCGTGCACGATAAAATGGTAAAGGATATGGAAAAGGAAAATGGTAAAGGTGTACCTTTATGGTACAGACGGTGACTCCTGTGACGGTTGTATTATATACGAAAAGAGAAAGACATGTATAATGTTATGAATATGGAAAGGAAAATGAAAGATATGGTTTTATGATATGATATGTTTAATGCTATGTTAGTATGGAATCATTTTATGTTATGTTCATATGAAATTTGCATCTATCATATTATTCAGTTTTCCTTGTTTACTGTAGTTTAGAATTGTGTATTGCTTACTGAGCTTTAGCTTAATGTTAGTTGTTAACATTTTCAGGTGAGCTTAATTTTATTCAATGAGTAGAAGGGGCGGCATTGTTTATCGTAGGGCAGGAGCTCCGGAAGAAAGGTAAGGACGAAGAATATGTTTGCTTATATGTTTATGTGATTTCAAACTTTCTTGTTATAGTGGCTCTTTCAATATATATTGGAGATTTATTTAGGGAATTGATAGATTTAGGAATTTAGATACTTGACCTACCGTCCGACCTCTGTTCCCGCCTCGCCTACGCGAGCTCACCGGGCCGGGTCGTGACATAGGCAACCCCTTAACTCCAATGAATCTGAATTTAAATTCAGATTTATTCTTTCTATACATTTAGAAGCTTGGCCCCACTAATTAATTAAACAAATTCACCCCAAATATTCCCCCATAGGGCCGGCCCCCTCTACCTCTCCAATCTTCTTTAATGGTATCTCATTAAGGATCCAATTAATTAAGATCACAAATCTATTTCCCTCTTAATCCTCCTAAATTTCAAATTTGAAGTTCCCTAACATCATCTTAAACAAAATCTGAAAGGAAATTTCAGAGTTTGTTCTTTCTTCCCCACCATCCTAGACCTAACTTACCCCCGCACCCTCCCCCTCCTTGGTCGACTTCTTTCCATCATCCCCTCCTACCCCTTCCCCGACTAAATTCTTGACGTTGGCACCATCAATTGAGGAACACCTCCCAATTGAACCGTGGATGATCGTGGGACGCTCGCCAATCCCTCCATCGCCGGCTACCTTTCCATCAACGAAGTTCTTGGGCTCCTTCCTAGTGGTGATCTCTTCTCTAGTGTGGAGTATCTTCTTTCGCTAACCCAACGAGTGATTGAGTGAGGAGGTCCGCAAGGTGAAACCTTTCATTATTAAATTGTGGATTATTGATATCGCGCTCATAAAACTTACTCTTGTCTTTGAAGCTTGATCAAATTGTTTGGTTAATTTAACGTGTACTTCTTTGCCTAAGCAAGTTAAAAACTCCTAATTTATAAAATCTTTCTTTGTGTGAACATTAATTTTATATTGGAAAAGCTTTAGACAATTGCTCTTCTTAATTTCTAGCTAACTCCTTGTAGAATCACATCATCAACCCTTACAAGATTGGATGGGGATGCAACGTACCGGTACACATTAAATGAAAATAGAAATGAAAATTGTTGTACCTTCATTGTGCAATGTACTAAATGAAAAAAATGAAAATGAAAAATTGGAAAATGACAAATGAATAAATGAAATTGAAAAGGGAATAAAATATTTAACAGACATATAATAAGGATTTATATCATATGAAATGCTATATGCACTAACGATAAAAGAAAGCCAAATAAATATGATTTTTTATGCCAGTATAATTATTATGCTAAAGTTGTGATTATCCACAAACTCTAAACTTAATTTTCAGGTAAATCTTCCGAAAAATAGAATGACTAAAAGAGAATAATATGTCTATAGAAAAATGTGATCAAATGAAAATAGGTAAAATCAGATTTATGTATATATTCAAATTTGTAAGTTTGTTGGTGGCTCTTCAGTCTCATGTAGGTTGTTGGTTGTTAAGTGTTTATGAATTTGAAAGAAATGTATTAACCGTCCACCGTCTAGTACCGCCTCATTAAATTGAGCCTCTGGGTTGGGTCATGACAAATGCTAAAACCAAATCATACATCATAATGACAGAAAAATTGCTTGGATAGCTTTGCTCCAATAACTTTCTTAATCTCAATAACTTTCTTAATCTGTGACAAGAGAATGAATGATGACAAGGATTTTTTGAATAATGCAATGCAACATTTTTCAACAAGAATAGCTACATCAAAGTCAACACTAGAGTTTTTTCACCCAAATATAATGAAAAGGTTTAAGGTGGCGTGTCAGTACAACCTCAAGAACCATATAAGTTAAAAATAGATGGTCGAACTCAAAAGTAAAATGATTTAAACTTCAAGTAACTTACAATAACTTTTATTCACATACAGGTCTTCCAGGTTTAACAAAATAATATACACGTTATATAAATGCAAATATACTTATGCATGCACAATATATACAATCCCACTAGTGGGGTGTGGGCTCCAAAAATTCGGCCCCGGCCTCCCCGCCGCGCTTTTTCTTTTTATTTGGCGATGGAGTTTTAACGAACTAAGTTCCGGGGTAAATTTTGGAAGGCAGATGGGTTTGTAGATAAGACACTACCCAGAGATTTCGCCCTCATTTTGTGAGGACTTTATGATCTGAGTTCTGGTTTCCTATAGGCGCAAGCCCCTATAGTTAATTACCCATCCCAATAATGAGAGAGAACTTTCGATTAAGGCTAGTCGTCAATCAGATACGTATAGAATATGTGTTATCTGGCATATAGTAGCAGCAATGGATTTAGGTATTTGAAATGTTTGGAAGTTTAGGAATTTGGGAATATTTGATATTTAAAATAAAAAATTTCATCATCTTGCACTTAAAGCGAATAGTGGGGGGATGGATGATAGACCCGATCAAGATTAGGGGTGTCAATTCGGGTTCACGGGTCGGGTTCGGGTCGAACCCGACTTGACCCGGGATTAAACGGGTCGACCCGAACCCGACCTGTTTAGCTAAACAGGTTCATAATCAGAACCCGAACCCGACCCGGGTCTGTAATATCAAAATCTGCTCCAGGATCGTCCAGGACGATCTAGGATCATCCTGGGATGATCAGTTGAGAATTTGCTCCAAAATTTGCCCAGATTTGCTCCAGGTGATTTTCTGTAAGCATCGTCCAGGCCGATCTAAGCTTCGGCCAGGCCGATTGGCACTGTTCAAAATATCGGCCTGAAACTAATTCTGGGAACCGTCCAGGACGATCGAAATTGGTCTGATCGTGATCGCCAGGACGATCTGAGTTTTATAAAGCTGAAATCAGTCGTTTTGAAGAGAGAGAAAATCAAAATTAAAATAAAAATATCAGCCGAGGAGAGAGAAAGTCGAGGTGGAATTTGCAAAAGTTGATTTTCGGGCGACACGGAGCCGTTTTCGTCCGACGAGACTGTTCAGGATATTGCTGTACGCAAGGTAAGGCACAATCCGCCTTTCTCAATTTTCAGAACCGTCGTGTATGGCGGTGTTTTCTGTTCGGATTTGATTTTGGCGAGGCATTTTCGTCCGTATCTTTCGATTGGTTCAGTTTTTACCGCGTAACTTTCTGTATGTTGTTGACGTGCCGAGTGTGCACATTTTGGTTATTTTCTGAAGATTTTTGTCCGGGTATTTTTGATTCGACGGTGTTTTTAGTCGATTGGATTTTTCTGTGAAAGTGAAAATTATCTGTGCAGTAGAATAAATGTTCTGAAATGTTGTTATCTATATTCTGTGCAAATTTGGTAAATTGTGATTTTCAGGAAAAATTGTGTAAATTCCGTATACTGCCGTTGTGCTGCCCGATTTTTGTCTGATTTCTGATTTGTCAAGATTTCTTCTGAATTGATATGCTATATGTATATGTTATACAAAGGGAGTTATAAGGGGCCTGGATCCTATGAGATTCAGTTAGTGTCTGGGAAATCTGAGATGAGCTCAAATCTGAAATCTGATATCTGTTTTGTTCCGGATCCGATGAATTCTGTTCTGGTGCTATAAGCACATCTGTTCTGGTGCCGTAAGCACAAAGGGATGCATAAGGGGCCAGAATCCGAGAGATTCTGTCAGTGTCTGGGAAGGGAGGCATAAGGGGCATGAATCCGTAGAGATTCCGCCAGTGTCAGGGCATTTAGCTATGAATTAAATTATTTGATATCTGATTTGATATGATTCTGATTTCCGTATCTGTCTGTAAGCAAATCTGATTCTGATTTCCGTACGATATGAATCTGATTTTGACCCGTATGATATGATTTCTGTACGATTCTGACACGATTATGCTCTGTTCCGTATGATCTGAATTTCTGATTATGTTGATTTAATCTGTTCTGATTTGTGTTCTGATTTGATCTGATCTGTACGACCCTGATTCTGATTTGATCTGTCCGTATCTGTTCTGATTTGATCTGTTTCGTTCTGATCTGTCCGATTTGATATTTGTCCGATTTTGTTCTGATTTCAGTACGGATTTGTCTGATGTGTTGGTTTTGAGATTCTGAGAATTTTGATTAGAGGTTTGTTGCTTTGCTGAGCTGTTGAGCTCACTCTTGTTTTCTGGTGGTTTTCAGGTTCTGGAAAAGGGAAGGAAGTCCAGGAATGGATTTTAGAGTCTGATCAGTATAGGTATTGTTTTGTACTTTTGATTTTTGTACAGTCATGGCTTTTCTGCTCTGTCTTTTCTTTCTGTATGAGCCATGTACTGTATTTGTAGATGATTGTTTTGAGGAAAAGAAAAGATAGATGTTTTGTTCCGCTGTGTTTGATGATTCATAGTAGCTCTGTATCTGTGTGTCTGTTTTGAGTTGAATATTTGGAAGATTCAGTTCCGAACCAAATTCCATAACCAGATCCTGGTCAGTCTGTTCGTTCCGGTCGCGACCCGGTGCGAGCGGGATCCGTCCCGGATCGGGTCGGGTCGTGACAAATTTTAGTGGTATCAGAGCATTGGTTGTGGAATTTGGGGATTGTGTAAAACAGAGCTATAGGAAGTGATCAGTGAGTCTGTCTGGGGGTAGTTTTGGTTTGTTCGGCTTTTTATTGTGTTGTTTTTGTGATAGTTTTCCGGATTTTTCTGGATTTTCTGTATGGATCAGCCAGACCCAGACATGACAGACGGGCAGAGTGCCAGTCAGGCAGCACCAGTGGGGAGTACAGCCCCAGTGGCTGGTGCAGATACATTGTCTCAGTTTGCTACGCTTGTTGCTCAGATGATGAGCGAGACTCAGAGCAGAGCTTCTACCGTCAGATCTGATGATATTGATAGACATTTGCAGTTGTTTTTGAGGTTGAAACTTCCGAGATTTGAGGGCGCTGTTGAGCCCAAAGCAGCCAAGGAGTGGCTGAGGAGATTGGAGAAGACCTTTGACGGAATGCAGTGTCCGTCAGACAGGAAGGTTCCATTAGCTGTTTTTCTGTTTGATGGAGAGGCTGAGCACTGGTGGGAAGGTCAGCAGAAAGCCAGATTTCATGGCAGATTGAACTCTTTGATTACCTGGGAAGAGTTCACTGAGGTATTTCGAGACTGGTTTGTTCCTCCTTCTGCACGACAGTAGATGCAGGAGAGTTTTCTGAGCTTGTTCAGGGGAGCAAGACGGTGATGCAGTATGAGGCTGAGTTTACTGCCTTAGTCAGGTATGCTCCGCAGTTGGTTAGTACTTCTGCTGAGAGGTGCTACAAATTTCTGAGGGGATTACGAGATACTTTGAGGCAGCCCCTGATACCGTTCCGGATTACTGATTTTTCTGAGCTTGTGGAGCGAGCTCGTCTGATTGAAAATGACATGACAGCTACTCAGCAGCGGTGGACTGCGAGTAGGAAGAGATTTGGAGGCGAGACTTCTGGCAGTGGTTTCTCTGGGAAGAGGAGATTTATAGCTGGTTCTGGATCTGTTGATTCCAGGAGGAGCGGAGGGTCGTCTGGTACTGCTACCAGTACGACGAGTTCTGGATCTGTGAGTATGGCACCTGTGTGCCAGAATTGTGGACGGCGACATTTTGGCCAGTGCTACAGGATGGCTGGTCTGTGCTTCCGATGTTGTCAGCCAGGACATAGGATTGCAGAGTGTCCACAGACTGGGTTTGATCGGCGTTCTGAGTTCCGATCAGAGGGTTCTGTTAGACCTGCCGGTTCACCAGCAGGAAGACCGAGGACTGTTCCTCCTCGCCCTGAGGGATTTTCTGGTAGAGGTGGTAGTTCTAGTTCTGGACCACGGAGACCACCTACTGTTCAGAGGGAGCAGAGTAGTTCTGTTGCTTCAGCTCCTGCTCCAGTTCAGCCACGAGTTTACAGTCTGAGTCAGCAGGAGGCTCGTGATGCTCCAGATGTTGTGACAGGTACGATTTACATTTCTGATCAGCCCTGTCGTGTTTTGTTTGACTCTGGAGCGAGTCACTCTTTTCTGTCCGAGCATTGTTTTGATCGAATCCAGACGCCTTCGTTTTTGTTGCCGGTTTCTCTTTCCGTATTTTGCCGGCTGGAAGTAATTTGATTGCCCGCAAGTTTTGTTTTTATGAGATTGACATTGCTGGCAAGAAGTGAAAATCAAGTCTGATTTTGTTGCCGATTTCTTAGTATGATGTGATTCTAGGCATGGATTGGCTGAGTCTGTATGAGGCTCAGATTGACTGTTTGAAGAAGCAAGTGAGTTTGCTTGTGGCTGGAGAGAGTTATATTTCAGGGATTACGATGTGTTCTCTCCAGTCTGATTTCTATGTTGGAAGTGAGCAGAATGTGGAAGAAGGGATGCCCAGTGTTTTTGGCTTCGGTGCGGGATCTGAACCTGGAGGTTGGTTCTGTTTCTGAGATCCCAGTGGTACGGGAGTTTGCTGATGTTTTTCCTGAGTTGGTTAGTTTACCTCCGGATAGAGATGTGGAGTTCTCTATCGATGTTTTTCCGGATACCGCTCCTATATCAAAAGCTCCGTACAGGATGGCACCGAAAGAACTTTCTGAGTTGAAAGTTCAGCTTCAGGAGTTGGTTGACAGAGGCTTTGTCCGTCCTAGTATTTCGCCCTGGGGAGCACCAGTTTTGTTTGTGAAGAAGAAGGACGGGACACTCCGTATGTGTGTGGATTACAGAGATTTGAACAAAGTCACGATCAAGAACAAGTATCCTTTGCCTCGGATTGACGACTTGTTTGATCAGCTTTTCGGATCTTCAGTATTTTTGAAGATTGATTTGCGATCCGGATACTATCAGGTGAAGGAAGCTGATGTAGTGAAGACAGCTTTCAGTACTCGGTACGGACATTACGAGTTCTTGGTTATGTCTTTTGGGGTAACCAATGCGCCTGCTATTTTCATGGATCTGATGAACCGAGTATTCAGAGAGTTTTTGGATCAGTTTGTGATCGTCTTCATCGACGATATTCTGGTATATTCTGCTTCTGAGGATGATCATGCCAGACATTTGAGGATTGTATTGGAGACTTTGAGGCGGCATCAGCTGTATGCCAAGTACTCCAAGTGTGAATTCTGGCTGAAGAGCATTTCTTTTCTGGGGCATGTGGTGAGCGGAGAAGGCATTTCTGTTGATCCCCAGAAGATTCAAGCGGTTGCTGATTGGCCAAGGCCGACTACGGTATTTGAGATACGTAGTTTATTGGGCATGGCCGAATATTATAGGAAGTTTGTGAAAGGATTTTCACAGATTTCGACGCCTCTGACGAGACTGACTCAGATTTCAGTACCTTTTGTTTGGACACCGGAGTGTGAAACTAGTTTTCAGAGATTGAAGGACTGTTTGACTTCAGCTCCAGTGTTAGCACTTCCGTTAGGTACGGAAGGTTTTCAGGTGTTCAGTGATGCTTCACTGAAAGGTTTGGGTTGTGTTTTGATGCAGAATGGAAGGGTAATTGCTTATGCTTCTAGATAGTTGAAACCACATGAGAATTACCCGACGCATGATTTGGAGTTAGCTGCTGTTTTGTTTGCTTTGAAGATTTGGCGTCATTACCTGTATGGCGTCAGATGTGAGATTTTCACTGATCATAAGAGCCTGAAGTACATTTTCACCCAAAAGGATCTGAATTTGAGGCAGAGAAGATGGCTCGAGTTGATCAAGGATTATGATTTGACTATTCAGTATCAGCCTGGGAAGGCTAATGTGGTAGCCGACGCTCTGAGCAGGAAATCTTCTGGACTATCAGGTTTGCAGCTTACTTGTGATGATTTCCTGATTCGAGACATGGAGCGCTTGCAGTTGGAGGTTATTTTCTCCAGTGATTTGGATTTGGCTCAGATGAGTATTCAATCTTCCTTGTTTCCAAGGATTCAGGAAGCCCAGAAGTCAGATTCTGATTATTCGAAGTTGATTGCTCAGATTGGATCTGGTAAGACTCCTGAACTTCGAATTTCTGATTCTGGTGCTATTTTCTGTAAGAACAGGTTGTGGGTACCTGTGTTTGGAGATTTGAGGCAGGAGATTCTGTACGAATCTCACCATTCAGGCTACACTGTTCATCCAGGCAGTGGTAAGATGTATGCTGACATGAAACTTTTGTTCTGGTGGCCTGGAATGAAAAAGGATGTGGCAGAGTTTGTGTCGAGATGCGAAGCTTGTCAGTTGGTGAAGGCAGAGCATCAGCGACCAGGTGGACTGTTGCAGTCGTTACCTATCCCTGAGTGGAAGTGGGAGGAGGTAACGATGGACTTTGCGATGGGTTTTCCTCGATCTAGACAAGGGCACGACGCCATTTGGGTGGTTGTAGATCGATTGACGAAATCCGCCCATTTTCTTCCGATCTTGTGGATCGTTTGGCACAGATATATGTGAAGGAGATAGTCAGATTGCACAGTGTGCCTCGAGTGATTGTTTCTGATCGAGATGGACGCTTTACTTCCAGACTTTGGAAGGGTGAGCAAGTTCAGTTCAAGGTCCAACATACCTCACGACCCTTTTGAAATTTTGGAAAGAATTGGAAAATCTGCTTACCGACTGTTGCTTTCTGATTCGATGCCTGACGTGCATAATGTGTTTCACGTATCCACTTTGGAAGAAGGTATCAGCTGATGAAGTTGAGATTCAGGAGAATCTGGCGTACAAGAAAGAGCCAGAGTTGATTTTAGCGTACGACGTCCGAAAGTTAAGAAATAAACAGATTCCGATGGTTAAAGTCCAGTGGAAACACCGGACTGCACGGGAAGCGACTTGGGAGGAGTCTGACATGAGACAGTCGTACCCGTACTTAATCTGACTGAGTTTGGATTGGATAATGTCGAGGACGACATTTTTTTTTTGAAGTTGGGAAGATTGTAATATCAAAATCTGCTCCAGGATCGTCCAGGACGATCTGGGATCGTCCTGGGACGATCAGTTGAGAATTTGCTCCAGATTTTGCCCAAATTTGCTCCAGGTGATTTTCTGTAAGCATCGTCCAGGCCGATTGGCACTGTTCAAAATATCGGCCTGAAACTAGTTCTGGGAACCGTCCAGGACGATCAAAATTGGTCTGATCGTCCCGGGACGATCTGGCGATCGGCCGGGCCGATCTGAGTTTTATAAAGCTGAAATCAGTCGTTTTGAAGAGAGAAAATCAAAATTAAAATAAAAATATCAGCCGAGGAGAGAGAAAGTCGAGGTGGAATTTACAAAAGTTGATTTTCGGGCGACGCGGAGCCGTTTTCGTCCGACGAGACTGTTCAGGATATTGCTGTACGCAAGGTAAGGCGCAATCCGCCTTTCTCAATTTTCAGAACCGTCGTGTTCGGCGGTGTTTTCTGTTCGGATTTGATTTTTGCGAGGCATTTTCGTCCGTATCTTTCGATTGGTTCAGTTTTTACCGCGTAACTTTCTGTATGTTGTTGACGTGCCGAGTGTGCACATTTTGGTTATTTTCTGAAGATTTTTGTCCGAGTATTTTTGATTCGACGGTGTTTTTAGTCGATTAGATTTTTCTGTGAAAGTGAAAATTATCTGTGCAGTAGAATAAATGTTCTGAAATGTTGTTATCTATATTCTGTGCAAATTTGGTAAATTGTGATTTTCAGGAAAAATTGTGTAAATTCCGTATACTGCCGTTGTGCTGCCTGATTTTTGTCTGATTTCTGATTTGTCCGGATTTCTTCTGAATTGATATGCTATATGTATATGTTATACAAAGGGAGTTATAAGGGGCCTGGATCCTATGAGATTCAGTTAGTGTCTAGGAAATCTGAAATGAGCTCAAATCTGAAATCTGATATCTGTTCTGTTCCGAATCCGATGATTTCTGTTCTGGTGCTATAAGCACATCTGTTCTGGTGCCGTGAGCACAAAGGGAGGCATAAGGGGCCAGAATCCGAGAGATTCTGTCAGTGTCTGGGAAGGGAGGCATAAGGGGCCAGAATCCGTAGAGATTCCGTCAGTGTCAGGGCATTTAGCTATGAATTAAATTATCTGATATCTGATTTGATATGATTCTGATTTCCGTATCTGTCTGTAAGCAAATTTGATTCTGATTTCCGTACGATATGAATCTGATTTTGACCCGTATGATATGATTTCTGTACGATTCTGACACGATTATGTTCTGTTCCGTATGATCTAAATTTCTGATTATGTTGATTTAATCTGTTCTGATTTGTGTTCTGATTTGATCTGATCTGCACGACCCTGATTCTGATTTGATCTGTCTGTATCTGTTCTGATTTGATCTGTTTCGTTCTGATCTGTCCGATTTGATATTTGTCCGATTCTGTTCTGATTTCAGTACGGATTTGTCTGATGTGTTGGTTTTGAGATTCTGAGAATTTTGATTGGAGGTTTGTTGCTTTGCTGAGCTGTTGAGCTCACTCTTGTTTTCTGGTGGTTTTCAGGTTCTGGAAAAGGGAAGGAAGTCCATGAATAGATTTCAGAGTCTGATCAGTATAGATATTGTTTTGTACTTTTGATTTTTGTACAGTCATGGCTTTTCTGCTCTGTCTTTTCTTTCTGTATGAGCCATGTACTGTATTTGTAGATGATTGTTTTGAGGAAAAGAAAAGATAGATGTTTTGTTGCGCTGTGTTTGATGATTCATAGTAGCTCTGTGTCTGTGTGTCTGTTTTGAGTTGAATATTTGGAAGATTCAGTTCCGAACCAAATTCCATAACCAGATCCTGGTCAGTCTCTTCGTTCCGGTCGCGACCCGGT
The DNA here is from genome assembly GCA_019514585.1 of Dendrobium officinale. NCBI lineage: Eukaryota > Viridiplantae > Streptophyta > Magnoliopsida > Asparagales > Orchidaceae > Dendrobium > Dendrobium officinale. The sequence goes on along the minus strand of CM033695.1, from coordinate 30,202,362 downwards.
GCGAGCGGGATTCGTCTCGGATCGAGTCGGGTCGTGACAGGGTCGACCCGACCCGCCAACCCGTCAGAAAATTTTTCCAATTTTTTTTTTACTTGAGCAAATTATTGAATATTTGAATATAAGAGAAATAATAAAATTTTAAATGCATTCACAAATCACAATTTATTACAAGTTACAACAATACAACTTACAAATTTCAAGTTAAAAAATATATTACAAATTTAAAAAGAACAATTTACATGTATTACAACTTAAGTATAAACATTTAAACAACTAAAAAGTTTAAAATAAGTATAAACTAAAAAGATTAATTGTTCCGTATATCTCTTGCACTCTCAGTTTCTGTCTTTTAGTCCCATATTCCCATGAATCTCCTGACGCCTGTGGGCTAATAATTGATCTCAATTGATCAATTCTCATCAAGTCCATCATTCACCAATCACCTATAAATATTAAAATACTTGCAAGGCTGCAATGTTGCAAATGAAAGAAAAAACAAATAAAACTATAGAAGCAATAATTCATTGATAATTGATTGCTAATTTGCTATTTGCTAGTCGCTACTTGCTAGCAACCAAACTACCAAAACCAAAGGCCAAAGCCTTAGGCTCACTGGCTCAGGGTGAACCTAGTAAATAAATATCATTTGCAACAAGTCCAAAACTAGTGCCCTCCAAATTTACAACTGGTAATATGAATTTAAGGCTTTTATCAATTTAAGTTAATAGTATCTGCTCAACTGCTCAAGCCATTAAAATCATTTATACCAATTTATAAATTGGTTGCATCTAAATGTGTGTTGCATCTAAATCAGTTTACCAAGTTCTTCATCATAGCCATTAAATATTTAAAACCAACCAAACCAATAATAGCAAACTAGCATTTAGCATTTAAAACCAACCAAACCAATAATAGCAACAGAAAAATCCAAAAGAAGCTGCAGTTTTACAAGCTTACAACACTTGCTCATTAGCAGAATGAGCACAATCTGATTTGCCCAACTGTCCAAGAACTCTTAGTTTTCAACTTTTCCTAGTTAGTAGCAGAATTATAATACTTCAGTAGAAATGTAGAATGGCACATAAGCACTTCAATGATTAAATCTAAACTCAAAGTCTCAAAGGCCAAATAGCAGAATGACAACAATCCGACAACAGCAGAATTGTAGCATGCAACAAGCCAACTGTCCAACAGTCCATGAGTCCACCAACACCAACGGTCCAACACCAACACCAAAACAACCAGTCCCACACTCCCACACGGCCAATGGCCCAATGCCATCAGCAATATAACCAAGATACCAGCTAAAGCCTAAATATGAGATAACAAAATGAAATTATTAGAGTATAACTGCACATCCAGAACAACCCATAAGTCCAGCAACCCAGCAAAAAACCTCCAGCCAAGAGAGTTTTCAATTCTCCAACAATAACTATTAGAATATAACTGCACATCCATAACACATAATGAAGTTGCAGAATCGCCTCCACATCTCCAATAAACCAACCAGCAAAAGCAGTGATCGAAGAGATATACAAACACAGCACAAGACAGTCAAAACTCCAGACTCCCGAACATTTAACACAACTATATAACTAATAATATTAGAAAAGTGCCTCTAAACTTTAAGATGCAATGTTCGTTGACTCATTGTCAACTCCAATTTGATTTCCTTCCACATCCAAACCCATTATGTCATCAGTCACCGCATCAAGCTCAGTGTCTTTTGCATCTATTACAAATGCACAAATATTAAATTATTAAGAAGTTAATTGTATAACTAACCTATAAGAGTATAAGTTATATAATAATTTTAATTTATTACCTTGCTCACTGTATAACCAATCTTTAGTGCATACCAATGCTTCCACAATATCATGTTTCAAAGCACTTCGATATTGGTCGAGAACTCTACCGCTATTGCTAAAAGCACTTTCGGATGCCACAGTAGAAATTGGAATGCATAATACATCACGAGCCATGCTTGATACCTGAGGAAATCTGTACTGATTAAGTTTCCAATATTGTAAAATATCTAATTCGCTATTCCTATCCAACTTGGTTTCGTCCAAGTATACTTCAAGTTCAGACTTTCTATTTCTTGGTATTGTTACTTCTACTTCAAAAGTGTCATAATCCTATGCAAATGAATCAAATGAGCATATATTTCATAATGGAAAGAGAGCAACATGTAAAGTAGTTAAGTAGAACAGTAGAACCTGAAGGAATTGTGACTTAATCATTGTTGTTGATTGAGTAGTTGAAGGAGTCTTTTGTGAAGATTGGGATGTTTGAGTTTTAGAAGTTGAGGTATCCTCAATTGGTCTTGAGTAGTTTGCAAATAGGGATTCCAACTTCTCCTTCACTTTATCAAGCTCAATTATGTAAGTACCCGTATACAATTTCTTGTAACACCATTCAACAAAGTTAAATTTATATCTAGGGTCAAGGATGACAGCTATTGCTAAGAGTACACTAAAGTCTTTCCAGTACTTTTCAAATTTCACAAGCTTACCAACTGTCATTCTTCTTATATACTCCAAGTCAAAAGATATCTCATTCTTCAATGAGGCATATGCAGTAGAGACACAAGGAAAATATAGATTTGCAGTGGGATACTTAGATCCAGAGAAGAGACAAGTGATTTCATAAAACGGTGCTAAAAACTTGCATATATTCACACATTTTTTCCACTCAGATGCTGAAGGACAGCATTTGTAATTGGAGTCACCCAATTCCAAATGCATAAAAGCACGTCTGAAATAAATTGCACTGTCCAACATAACAAAAGTAGAATTCCATCTAGTTGGCACGTCTTGTCTAAGGCCTCTGGTACTTTCAAGAAAACTTTGCCTCACGCAGTCAAGAAACTTCTGCTTTCTTAATTGAGAACCCTTCACATATTTAATGCTCTCCCGAACCTTCAGAACACATGAATCAATTTCTTTCAAACCTTCCTGAACAATAAGATTCACAATATGTGCACAACATCTCATATGGAAAAATTCACCATTACATAGAAGACCATTTTTCAAATTCAAATGGTTCCGGAGAAAATCAGCAGAAACAGTATTTGCAAATGCATTATCTAAAGTGATGCTGAAAAGCTTACTATCAAGTTTTCATTCATTCAAAAATAATTAGAGTTTCTCAAACAATGCTAAGCCATCATGGGGGGGTGGCATGAAACCAAAATTTATAACTTTTTTCTGTAACCTCCAATTCTTATCAATAAAATGTGCAGTCAAGCAAATAAAACCATCCGTGTTGATAGAAGTCCACAAATCTGAAGTCAAGGAAACTCTACCCTTACAACTACTAAGAAGAGATTGTATTTGAACTTTTTCCTTAACAAACATTTTCTTGCAATCTTGTCGTGCTGTATTTCTAGAAACAATATGCAAATCAGGACGCAAATAACGAAGTAATGATCTATGACCAGCCCATTCTACACATTGGAATGGCAAATCATGCATAATTATACATGCAGTAAATAAGCTGCGAAATTCTTGATTATCAAACTTATTTTCAACCACAGATATAGATGCACTTGAGTTACTTTGAAGAATAAGTTGACTTATATCTTGAGAGCTCCTTTTCTTACAATTTTGCAAGTGACGTCTCAGATTTCCTGTACCATTTTTACTATCACTTAAATATGTAGCCCCACATTTCTTACATTTGCAACGTTGTTTTCCATCCTTTGCAAGGGGCAACATTTCAAAATGTCCCCACACATTAGAAGTCAATCTCCTTTTCTTTTTTTGAGCTATTCCACTTCCACTAGCATTATTAAGTTCATCACTATCATATTCTTGTTCATTATCAATAGGAATGTGCTCATTATGATCAGAAGGGTTACTTGCAACAACTGTATTTGAATCCTCCATCTAAAAAAAATTATATAACTCCACATCACAACTCCATATTATAGGATTGTATAAGCATAGGAAAAATAGCAATTAATTGATTAAAACCATAAATCATCACAGCAATTTAAATGTAAGTTTTATGAACTAAATAATTAATATTTATTAATCATAAAGCTCAAGTGAAATTGTGGACATTTAACAGAAAATCAACAACATCCAAGTAGCCATTACTCCATTAGGCAGTAGCCAACACTCAACATGAAACAACCAAGTAGCCAAAGGCCCAAATCCAAGTATCCAATAGCAAGACAACAGCAAGTGTCAACAACACCCAGTGAAATACTGAAATAAGTCAAATAACATTTCAACAACTCAGTTACTATTTACTAAGCAGTCAGCAGGCCGACAACACAATGAAATGAACCATCACGGCTACTTCCAACCTTGCATAGTTGATAGTTCCATACTCAATAACTCAAAATAACCAACATAAAAGATAGCAACAAGCACAAAAAAGATTTCATGTTCCTGATCTCAAGACTTAAGTTCACAAAGAAACTGGAAACCCTAATCAACATTTCAGCACAAGTCTCAAATTAGCTAATCCTCTACCTCCATCTATAGATTTCACGCATTTCAGAAATCACGATTCACGGCTCACCAAATCTGCAAATCGATAACGCTCAAATGCTCAATACCTCAAACAGACAAACTGTCACAAACACCACGATAGTGAAAACCGCAAAACTCGAAATTTGCTACAAAAACAAATAACAAATCTTCTAGACTTCGATCCAAAAACTAAATAAAAAAAAACATCGCATCCGCATGAGGCCTTGAACGCCCCACCAACAGTCCAAAACAACAAAAGTTCATGAGTTATTGAAGATATTACCGACCGTCACGAACGAGAAAGCCAGAAATGAGGAGGATTCGAGATTTCGAGAGCTTAAATTGCTCAATACTTCGATTTCGATAGCGGAAGAGGAGACGAGCCGACGAGAGAATGAAAACCCTAAAAACAGGCGAATCCACTTATCCACGAATGCGATAACGCGTCTCGGCTGACGGCTCTCGCTCGAAATAAGTATATAAATATAACCCTAAAAATCTAATTACTTGCGGGTTAGGCGGGTCAAAATCGGGTTGGCGGGTTGACCCGAACCCGACCCGAAATTTAAACAGGTCACAAAATTAAACCCGAACCCGACCCGTTTACTTCACGGGTTGACCCGAACCCGGATTTTTCAGGTCGGGTTCGGGTCGGGTTTTCGGGTCGTGTCAGAAATTGACAGGCCTAATCAAGATCCCATGGTTCTGTCGTCCCGGGCCATCGTGGTCCCTGGTCTACTTAGTCAGCGGAGGTAGTCGACCCAACCTGACAGAAGGATCCTTATCGGCAGCCATGGGTTATTTCGTCCAAGGGGACCTTGTAGACATAGGTCGAATGTTTGTCTAAGGGGACAAATTTGAATCCACTTTAGCTAACAGAGGGCTTTGTGCCCTATCGATCATATCCTATTGATTCATATCTCAAGGATTTAACGTCACTAAGGAGCGTATTGGCTCTGGCCATAACTGCTATCTATGGTGCCATTTGGCGACAAAATCACTCGATTCAGAGGGCCCTGGGTCATAACCGTTTACCTGCAGTGCCATTTGGCGGCGAAACTGCCAGTTAAAGGACAATTACCACGTCCTTACTGGCAAAAGATTGTTTGAGAATGGATCCTAGTGATATTTTCGACTAGACATTTGGCTCTATGTGAGCTGAAGTAAATTTCATTTGTCCACCCCGGCAAACTGTTGCGGAGGGTGGATGGATTTTGCTTTAAGCATTGTTTGATTTCAGTTTTAAATATCTTGGAAATTGGGATTTATTGAATTTTGGACTTTGTGGGTGGACTTTTAAAATATTTATAAAATAGACCCCTCCAGTTGAGATCTGCATTCAACACGGTCATCATCGGGATGTACTTGAGGTCATTTCCATTTGATTGAACCTTGTCGACCCTATCAACTTAACAAAAGGGGATCGGGTTCTCGTAGGTTTTATGTCTTTGTTTATGAAATTTCTTTGTTAAAAGCATTGAAGGTTTGATATGAATGTATAAAATAAATATTCCGATCACATTCATGATCGTATATTTATCCGATAATTTGAACCATGTCTACTCCTATTTGCCTGTTTAGGAGGATCGGATTTCGTAAGCTTTGTGCCTTTGATAGTGAATTCTCTTGATTATGGGCCTTAAAGGCCTAATATGAATGTATTAAAACAAATACACCGGTCACCACAACCGTGTATTCGTTTAAAGGTTAGAACCCTTTCGACTTTCATTGGTTCGTATAGAAGGATCAAGTTCGAACTAGAATTCACTTATCTACCCGTGCAGCGTCCCTAAGCTTCACGTGTGTATATACAACACGCTCGCCGGGCCAATGTGGGGCTTGATGATATTTTCCTATTTAGTGTACCTATGTGTATACAATTTATAGTGCACGTGCAGGGGCACCTTGAAATAATTGTAGTTGTGCATATAACTATCATTTGGATGCACACAACTTTTCATTTGAGAATTTATACACGCCTTCTGTCTGCTAATACGAGTTTTACAGATCCGGTGGCGTGCGTCTTGGTGTTGACTCCCCCTTTTTCATTCACCGGGGAGGGTCTTTCTGAACATTAGAGTCAATGAATGCTGATTTGGGGAGAACTCCTTTTAGGATCTTCGGTGTGGTAGACTTGTTATTTCCGGTGTTTGTGGGCACCCGAACTGTTCTCTTCTTAATTATAAAACTAAAAAGAGACTTTGGAACACCAGGAAATTTGGTTCTAATTTGTTTAAACATTTTCTCTCTTCTGCCAGGGGGTGTCCTTTTTCGTACATCGGGTTGTCTTTGTACCCGGTATACTGATAGCACTTTGATCAACACTGTCGTAGCTGATGCTTATACTTGTGCCCACAGTAATTTGTTATACCTACGACATATCCACTGTTGTTATCCACAAGTGTTCATTTGCAGGGCATCATTGTATCCACTACGACCTCCTGCAGGTATTTGTAGAAGACCCATTGACATCAGTACCATATCCACCTTTCACCAATCTCAGGTGGTTTTGCTAATTATACTTGTTTACAGGGGACGGTCCTCTTTCATACACCGGGCTGCCCTTGTACCCGACATACTTGAAGAACCTTGATTACCAATATTGTTGATGATATTTGTACTTGTGCTCACAGTGGTTCGTTGTGCTTACGAGGTACCCACTGTTGTTATCCACAAGCTGGTTGTATTCATTTACAAGGACCCGTTGCGTCCGCTACGACTTCCTAGAAGTATTCGTAGGAGAGTCATTGCTCTTGCATCTCACCCACCTTTCACCAATCTCAGGCGGTTTGATGTCTGGATTTGTTTATAGAGGATAGGTCTTTGACTATCTATTAGTAGCGTTGCCTTCCCAATCAACAGACATAGTTGATAATGTTGTTGTAGTCTCTTTACATATATTGTAGGATGATCATCATATCTGTGTCTTGATATACCAGGAGGATTGATGTACTCTCCTTAGAGTTAAGTCCTTGTTGATTGTAATTTGGAGATATTGATTATATGCAGGTTGCATCAGCCGTCATTATTCGTAGGTGTTGCATTGCATTCTTCACCCACCAACTTCTTTTGTTTGCAGAAAGCTTGATGTATTTGAAATCAAATGGCGGTTGAATTTCGTACAAAAGACCTCTTGCTACGAGTCACTTGTTTGCATGTAATAACTTCTTTGGAATATTGTCCACCACAACTCTTTCGTTTGTTTATTGATGCACAACATTTGATCCAAATTAGAATTTATTGATTCTTGTTGAGTTTAGATCCAATTTTGGTCTGCAAGTTCAAATTTGATTTTTTGCAAGTTCCATCCGAGTTTAAATAGTCCCTTCTGGCTTGTTGAATTGATGTATGGTTCAGGCTCCTGATGAACCTCTTCTATTTGAGTGCCCTGCAGTTCTTTGAGTTCAATTGCATGTTCACTTTTTGTTTAAAGTCTTCTGGGGCTTTTTGCAAGTTCAACTAAATCTGAAAGTTCTCCACCACGAGTCCTCTGTTTGTTCTTGCAAGTTCAAGTTCATATACGTATTGTTTGAATTTGACTCCAGTTTGATTTTATTTCATTTGATTTTGACCCTTAGAAATCATTTAGAATTTTATTCAGATTTAGGTCCACAAGTCTACTGTTCATCTGAGTCTGGGTTCTCTGCATTGCTGCTCAAGTGAGGTCTTCAAATTGTTCAAGATTTGTACATTTCAGTGAAAATTTCGGCAACACCCCAACATATCCCCCATTTGGGGGAAAATAGGGGAGCTGGGCCTTCCCACCAAGCTACTCGAGCGTGTATGGTAGGTGTCCTTAGACACCGCGACCGTACAAATTTCATCCCACCACGCTACAAGAGCGTGTATGGGGCCTTCAGCAGTACCCGTACAGAAGAACATCAGTAGCTCTCCCCACCACGCTACAAGAATGTGCATAGGGCTTACTCGCCTCGTCGTATGCTTCGCACCGGGCTCCCTCCTACCGTGCTACAAGAGCGCGTATAGGTGATTCTCCAGTCCGTTGCAAACGTCGAGAACGGGATTGGAGTTGGAAATTATACCTTACGTAGCAGTCGCAGCGGTGTCGGTGTCGAGGTCGAAGACCGTCCCCACCACGCTACAAGAGCGTGTATAGGGCTTACCCGCCTCGTCGTATGCTTCGCACCGGGCTCCCTCCTACCGTGCTACAAGAGCGCGTATAGGTGGTTCTCCAGTCCGCTGCAAACGTCGAGAACGGGATTGGAGTTAAAAATTATACCTTACGTAGCAGTCGTCGGCGGTGTCGGTGTCGAGGTCGAGGACCGTCCCCACCGCGCTACAAGAGCGTGTATAGGGCTTACCCGCCTCGTCGTATGCTTCGCACCGGGCTCCCTCCTACCGTGCTACAAGAGCGTGTATATGTGGTTCTCCGGTCCGCTGCAAACGTCGAGAACGGGATTGGAGTTAGAAATTATACCTTACGTAGCAGTCGCAGCGGTGTCGGTGTCGAGGTCGAGGACCGTCCCCACCGCGCTACAAGAGCGTGTATAGGGCTTACCCGCCTCGTCGTATGCTTCGCACCAAGCTCCCTCCTACCGTGCTACAAGAGCGCGTATAGGTGGTTCTCCAGTCCGCTGCAAACGTCGAGAACGGGATTGGAGTTAAAAATTATACCTTATGTAGCAATCGTCGGCGGTGTCGGTGTCGAGGTCGAGGACCGTCCCCACCGCGCTACAAGAGCGTGTATAGGGCTTACCCGCCTCGTCGTATGCTTCGCATCGGGCTCCCTCCTACCGTGCTACAAGAGCGTGTATATGTGGTTCCCCGGTCCGCTGCAAACGTCGAGAACGGGATTGGAGTTAGAAATTATACCTTGAAGTCCGGCAAGTGTTGTAGGCTAGAGGCACAAGGCAAGGCAAGAAAAAGGGACTTTTTTCTCTTTTTTATTTAAATTATAATTAACATTAATTAATTATAATTATGTTTAATTAATTATATTTATTTATAATTAATTATAATAACTAATTATAATTATTATCATTAACTAACATAATTAATTATAATTAATTTCCAATTAATTATAATTAAGTTATATTAATTAACTTAAATTAATCATAATTAACTAATAATAATTAAAAATAATTATAATTAATTAATTTGATTATGATTAACATTAATTAAAATTAACTCTAATTAAAAAACTCATTAAATCGTTAATCTCCTCCCTCTACCTCTTTGGCTCGGCAACTTTACAGGATTCGGCCGAAGATGCCTTACAGCGGGAGTTAAGTCGGATTTATGCTAAATCCAGCCGAACGGTTTTTGTTGCGCGCGTTAAATCCCAGAGATAGGTAAATCCCGGATTTAAGGATTTGCGGCTTAAATCCCGTATTTACTGAATCCCTCAGTACGGTGGATTTACGGAATTTGGCCGAAGTAGCACCCGACGAAAGGTAGAAAGTTACCTACACAACCAGCGAGCTCTTATTGTTGCTTCCGATCGAACAGGAAGGGAAAGCCGTGGAAGAAGCGAGGCCGACCAGCAACGGCGAGGCCGAAGCAACCGACAAATTCGCGGGATTTGGCCGAAGTAGCGTACGGGAGGAAGAAAGTTGCCTTCACTGCAAACGAGCTTTGCTCCTTGCTTCCGATCAAAATGCTGTAACTTCCGGTCCGACGGCAGAGAACGCCGGATGAGCGAAGTCGATCGTCCACAAGGGAGCCGGAGGAGTGGCCACGGTTTGTACATGGGTCCACAAGATTTGATTGTCTTATTAAAAGTCAAATTCTATCATGATATTTTTTCCAGGCCGTGGCCAAAAAAGTCAAATTCTGATATTTGTACATGGGTCCACAAGATTTGATTGTCTTATTAAAAGTCAAATTCTTATTTAAATCAAATAAACAAATGTCATTTTTAATGCTTCATAACTAAGTCTTTTTAGGTCTAATTCTGACTTTCTTAACATAGGTCAGATCTAAAACATCTACTCTACTAATCAAAAGGGTCATCAGAAGGACGACATTTTATGTGACCGAACCATCTAAGAAGACTATCTAATCTTATCTGTCACTAGAGCTACTCCCACCATTGCATGGATATACTCGTTTTGCAATATATATATATATAATTCCTTAGGAAATGTGCAGGAATAAAGTTCCAGTAACTTTAGTGAGGAAAAGAAAAGTATCTAACAATATTATGCTATTAAGAGTCAAAAGTATGACCATGCCTTCATTCTGCGTTCACGCAAAGCAAACAAACCAGCTTCAGTGCATATGGCCTTTATATCAGCTCCAGAAAATTCATCCTTTGTGATCACGAATTCTTCAAGATTGACATCATCAGCTAGTGTCATCCTGGAAGTGTGTATCTGCACAAAGAGATCAACAGACAGATAAACAAACGGATGTGCAAGGAAATGTTTTTGAATAAATTTGCTTGTCCGTGAACTGGCGTGGATGCATGTCACAATCTACACACAAGAGCATACAAAAATGTGCAGGAATAGGAGGTGCGAGACTTGTTATCCATGTAAAAGCCAAAAAAAATAGAGTATTTCGCATTCCAGGAAGTACTACTTTTACCTGGAAAATAGCATCACCTGTTTTCTATAAAAGAAATTTCAATCTTCCAATTAATGCATGAACAGGCCTAAAGTAAAATAACAAAACTAGTCACTTGTACCTCAAAAATATTTCGCCGACTTTTGACATTAGGAAGAGTAAACTCAATTTTTCTATCAATGCGTCCTGGCCGAAGCAAGCCTGGATCCAGGCTTTCAATTCTGTTTGTGGCAAGAATTACTTTAACATCACCCCTTGGGTCAAAACCATCTAATTGATTCAACAATTCCAACATAGTGCGTTGTATCTCAAGTTCTCCTTCTGAATAAGCATCATATCTAAACAAAATCCAGGCAAGTTAAGCACATTAGGGACAAATACAATAAAAGACTAACAAGGTTTACGCATTCTAGATACTGTCATATGAGTACCTTTTAGTTCCAATTGCATCGATCTCATCAATAAACACTATTGATGGAGAAAGATCATCGGCAAATCTAAAGAGTTCCCTTACTAATTTTGGACCATCACCCAAGTACCTCTGGATCAATTCACTTCCGACAACACGCAAGAATGTGGCAGAAGTTGTTTTGGCCACGGCCTGGAAAAAATACCATGATAGATGTTTTGAAATGATTAGGGCTTGTTATATTAGATCATTAAAAACAATAGACTAATGTTTAGGTGCTGTAAAAATAAATTCTTCAAGGATTCAGCAAACGTGAAGTTTAAGGTTTCATTAAAAACAACCAAATATAGATTATGTGAATCAAACTGTAACATACATATATAATGAATAGACATGAAGGAATATCCAGGTAGAACTCAATGCGGAATAAAAATAGGAGTTGGAGGATAAAAAAGAACCCATATATCAACATGTTTAAAACAAAGAAAGATACCAATTAATTTAAAAAAAAAAAATCTACAATGTATACTTGTTGCGGGTTAGTATATTCGCGGCAGTAGAGTAAGTGAATTTTTTGTCCTAGCGATACACATAAATAACACACAAACAGATAGTTAGAAAGAGAGGAAAAAAAAACGATAATTTTTTTTTTTTGGAAAACCCAATAAGGGAAAAACCACTGGCTTTGCCTAGGTGAAAAGATTTCACAATATTTGAGTGAGTTACAGAGGTTGACCCGTCCATTGACTTGGAGGCGGTTAAATTACAATTATGGATCTTAGGAGTTTGTAACAACCTTGGTCGGATGATAGAGTTCGGAAGTTTGGTGATAGAGTTCGGAAGTTTGGTGGCAGCGACTAGGAGAAGGTCTAGCAGAGGTTGGCAGCCGAGTGGAGGTCCAACAGTTGTTAGCGGTCGGGCGGAGGTCCGATTGCGATCGGTGGCTGGGCGGTGGTCTGACGATGGTCGAACGAAAATCCGACGGAGATCGGTGGACGAGCGATGGTCCGGCGGCGATCGATGATCCGGCGATGGTTAGACAGAAGTCTGAAGGAGATCGTAGACATGTGGTGGTCCGGTGGAGGTTGGCCTTCGGGCGGTGGTCAGACAACGGTTGGTGGCCGAATGGTGGTTGGACGTTGGTCGGGCGGAAGTTCGGTGAAAATCGGCAAAAGGGCGGAGTTCGCGACAGCTGGCGGCCAGGAGGTTGGAGGTAGTGTTGTGGTCCAGTGGCGGCCAAGAGATGGTCCGACGGTGGTCGACTGAAGCTCCCTTGCGATAGTGTCAGGGTAGAGCTCTAAGATCCTCGAAGTCTAAAAGCTCTCTCCAATCTCTAACGCCAGTGAGTGGGACGCACGACTTGCATGTTTTCTTCCCACAAATTTGATATAGAGATGGTTGGTAGTTGACGAGAGATTATGCATGTTTTCTTTCATTTGAGGTTGCCCTTAATATTAAAGGACTTTTTTGAACCTAATAATAAATTAGGGTAAAGAGACTATCTTGCTCCAACCGTGCTCAGGACATTAACGTGAACAACCTTTCGAGGTAGTAGCAAAAGTTGCCTCCCAACCAGAAATTGAGCATGAAATTGCGAATTATCACATGGAAAACGTCATCTTTCACAATACAGTTAATGCATAATCATTATCATAGCTATTAAGGGAGTTGGAATAAGGCTAAAGATGAAGATATGATTTTTTTAGTAACTGCACACCGATATAAATAATGAATCTGTGCCATGTGAAGTACACGACTCACCCTTAGAATACATAAAACTGGGATTTATAATTTCTTATGTAATGATTTTCACTTGCAAATATAAAACCATTTTAATGAACTCATCAAATATAAAACCATACATTCTACATTTTAGCATAATACCATAACACAACTAGCAATGATTTTCACTTGCTACTATATAAAATATCAATTTCACCTTTAACTATGAATTGTCAAATGCATGCTCTACTATTTCAAAGAGCAACACATTAGAATCCTATCAGCAGGATCCTCTAAACCTGACCATCCTTCAAAGATTATGGATTTACCTGAACATGCAGAGTTGTTGATGAATGAATGCAAAAAAATAGAATAATGCACTTATTTCAGTTTTATGGAAAAATATGTACATAGAATTAGCTTCAAGAATTCAGAGAATAGCAAAGAACTTACTTTGGCAAGCAAAGTTTTCCCAGTTCCGGGCTCTCCATAGAGTATGACTCCCTTGGGTGGCCTGACGCCAATGTCTTCATAAAGCTCAGGGTGGGTTAAAGGAAGTTCAACTGATTCTTTAATTTCTTGAATTTGATCATCCAGACCACCAATATCAGCATAAGACACCAATGGAGCTTTTTCTACTTTCATCATAGTAAGTAAAGGATCAACATCATCCTGGATGATCCCAACAATAGAACAGTGCTGCAAAATTTCAAAGAAAATAATACCAACCAATAAGCTGTTTAGTAAGAAAAACATATCAATATTTCATATTAAGTGATAGAAGACTAATAGCACCCAGAACACATCACAAAAAAGGAGCTGCATGTGGGAAAAAAAAGGCGAAGTGATGTTTGATGGGTTCCTAATGAACCCTAGAATGAGATATAAGATCAAAATACAAACAAATCATAATCTGCAGGAAAAGATATATGATTTGTTCATTCCATGAGATAATTTAAAAGTCAACCAAATCTAAAATTTCACAAGAAAATAACGGCAAAATGAAAATTCAGTAGCTAGTCATGTTCACCCCTTAAAAGAAAACAAAGCAAATATCTTAACAAAATCTTAATCACCATGCAAAATTCGCAACTAAATAATTTAAGAAACAAGAATAAGGATAAAAATGACCCAAATGGAAGAACTTAGTCTCTAGTTGGTGCAAGAAGCATCCCCCAAAAAGCACTACAAAATATTTATAGAACTCAAAAGACATCCAACAAAGACATCCAACAATGGAGGAAATTAAAATTCTATTCTAATATTTAATGTTTTTTCTACATGCCTCAGGGTACTATTTATATCCTTTAAAGATCCCAAAACAGGAAACTACCCAAAATCTATAAAAATTCACTCAAAATAGGTTTCAATACATAAGGCGGCATAGTGGTTTAATAGGCAAGGCTGAATAACAACCAAATGGGAAAGGAACTTACGCCTTGGAAATAGAAAGTGACAAAGGCCTATATATTGATTGAGTTTTATATATTTTATTTTATATGTTATATGGCATACTTTTGATTAAAAAATATTTTTATTACAATTTTTCAAAATTTTAGCTAAATCATATTTCACGCGTTAAAATGGCTTGTTTATTATAGTCATTGGGGAATTGATTGCAGTCAAATTTGGCCACTCAAGATTAATTTTTTGGGCTACTGATGCACCAACACTTCTACTCAAAGAGACGTGCAGTGTTTGACACGAATCTGACATTACACACGTCCGATACGCCTCTGACACGTGTTGGACATACTTAAAACATGTCCGATTACAAAAATATTAAACACAAATTGGACATGTGTGTCTTAAATATTTTATGAAATTTTTCTAAATATAATTTCTTGTATTTAAAATTTTTATTTATTTAAAATATAAAAAAAAAATATATTTTCTATCAACAAAGCCATATCAATTGCCCCACTCAATACCCCATTCATCAAATATTATCATATTAATTTCATTTGGCAGGTGGTGACTGGTGACTTTGGTTTTACAAGAATGTCTGATGTCATCTCAACATTAACGTCTGACATCGTTACAATATCGACATTTCAAAATCATCTCAACATCAAAGCCTGACACAGTCTTGACATTGATGTTCAACGCTAGCATGTTCTAACCCACAACTTGACAGCTCATCTTTGTTTGACATCTTAATATCAACCACCAACGCCTTCTCAACATTGACAATAGATGTCTGATACTTACTGCATAACATCGATGTCCAACTCTCGACAGCAATATTGTCTCTTCTCGATGCCTAATACAAGGCATCAACGCCCTTCTCTCGTCATCATGATATTAATAATTTTAAGCACAAATTAGTTAAATGACTTATTATTTCTAAATTATTTTTAATCTTATACTTATTCAATTTTTATATACTATTTTTACAATATAAAAATTATAATATCATGTTCAGCTCATGTTCGTGTCAATTCTCTTGTGCTCCTCCTATATCTTGTCAATTCTAGAGTTTGTAAGAGATTGGTGCTTTAACGATACATATGAGAAGAAGAGGGTTTTTATATGAGGTAAGCTCTTTGTCTGAGATTTGGTGTTTTCTTCTTCTTGTGTTCACATACAGATGAAATTGGGATTTAGCAAGGATTATAAATGTTTCATCATCGTAGTGCAACACAATTATAGCTTATGTTTTCTGGTGGATCAGATTTTCTTCCCTCGCCTATGAATATATGATTGGTTGAAGGCAAACCATGTAAGCATTATTGTCATGTGTGTTATCATTTTTCTTTTCTCTTTCCGAACCATTTGTAGCATAGATAGTACAATTGATTGTTGTTATTGTTATTATTATTCTAGTATTTTATTCCTTTTTGCAGGCATTTCTCCTTTTTATTCACTAACCCTAAACCAATTACTTGCATGCATCTATATAAAAATGTTCCTGCATAAATGATCAGACAATTCAAATGATTTGCATAATGGTCCAGCATAAACCTTAATTCCCTTAATCATCAAACACCGCCATCAACTCATTATCCGGAATCCCAATATCTATAAAGATTCCAGGTATTTCTCAATCAAAGGCATAAACCAGCAGGATATATACGGTATTTACCTTGTTGTGCATGAGAACCGAGCACCCAGGCTCTAGCTGGTCCTTGTCCACGAAAGACAGAATGATCACGTAGTACTCAGGTCCAAGCGAGGAGGAGACTATGGCATGGTTCTCATCAATAAGCTCCTCAAGGGTGCCAACGCTCATGGGAGATCCGCGAAGTTCGCTGACCCTAGATCGGTTCTTCTTGTTCTTTTCCACGTGATCAGGCTTGAGGCGCTCTAGGTTGATAATGAACTCCTCCTCCATCAAGAGATGGTCCTTGATTCGCTCCAGTTTGAGGAGGCGGAGCCTGCACCTGGTCAGCGGCATCACCGTCGGAAGTCGCGCAGCGGCCTCAGGTCCCTTCTGCTTCCGCTTTTTACGTCCGACGTGCGACGGCGGAGCCGCCGGCTTGAACTTCCTATCCTTCATTCTACTGGGTGGTCCCTGTCCCATTGCACTGCTCAGTGTAACTCGGCACTCACGCCAGAAAGAATCAAGAGACGACTTCTTTATAGAATGGCTGGCTTCCGAGTTTGCCGCCAGTGAGCTTAATTGAATTTTACTGAATTTTTTATTGAATTTTATTAAAATTTTAATTGAACAAAGTTCATATCATATTCTTATTTTTTATGAAAGTTTAATTATGATTTAAATAAAGTTAGATGATAATTCCAATAAGATTAGTTGATAAAAATTAATATTTTTAAACAAAAAAATTACTTTAAAAACCAATAAAAAAGTTATCTCAAACGAAGTCTTAATTTAATCAGACAAGTAGATAAACTTTATACTCCTCAAGGCATATATAGAATTGGGGTTGTAATAGAGAAAATTATTAGGCAATTTGAGGCTATTGGTTTCATTGTGTTCAATATTGGAGGGAACCATTATAAGTGTAAATAAGTCGAATTGGGGCGAGCCATGCGCTCGTTTGTGTTCAATATTGGAGGGAACTATTATAGATGTAAATATGTCAAATTGGGGCAAGTCAGACGCTTGTTTGTGTTTAGCTCGTTAGAAATAGGCTCTTGCTTGAAATTATTCGGCTCAATTTGATAAAAATTATAAAAATATCACAATTTTTTATTACTCAAAAGTTATAATTATAATGGCTAGTTTAAAGAATAAAATTTAAAACTAAAAAAAACATTATTATAATTACTTTAAAATAATAGATATCACAAACTAATTTAAATATAAAATATGAACACTTATATCTATAAGTTGGATCCAGCAATATTGTTATCAAGAAAAACTATAAGTGAAACCATGAAGTAGTATTAAGTATTCAGCGAAGCATCATCATTAACAGATGGATCAAAACTTTATAGGATTGCCGATTGCGCAACATTATACCATCTCAACTAAAGAGAAGTCATGATTCATACCAACTACCTTCTAACAATAATTATTCATAAATAATCATCATTGCCTCTATCCATTAAAAAATCATTATAATTGAATGTTGGTGCTTGTCCATGTAGATATTTCACAAGTACCTATCATTTTCTAGCTAAATAACTCGGCCAAAGCGGTTATAATGTCCATCAAAAGCGCTCATCAATAGAGAACATGGCTCATCCCAGTAGACCAAATTGAAGAGTCATCCCATGCACGCACATCATGGAACTCGTATAGGTTCATCCAAACACAAGGTAGACACTCGTCTCGACAGAATTAGTCTCTCGATATCAATCACTGTCATCCAGACCATCAGACCGCCTTTGACATCCTTTGATCTAGTTGCAGGATGTTGACACGTCAGGGGTTCAAAACTACGACCATTCCAAACTCTGTCTATAATTGTCACCCCTCGGGATCTAATATGAAATAATTTATTTTCTCTTTTCATTTATTTATTTATTTCATATATTTTTCATACAATTTTCAATAACAGTCAATAGTCATTTACAACCAAATCAAGGTAACATTCAGAGCTAATTAATTACATTAAAAATATAAACAATGAAAAATAATACTTCACATTATTATAATCAATATTTACATGCTACATCTAAAGTCCAAAAACCATATGAAAACAGACACACTGGCTACAAAAGAATACACATAACCTAGGGGAACGAAAAGAAAACAAAACTAGCATTGCATAAAAAAAATTATGCATGTCATCCATTGCCTCATGCCACATGGTCCTTATCATTTCTGGTAAACATGTAAAAATCACATAATGAGCACATAATCCAGCAAATAACTAAAACTAATGCATGACAAAGAGAAACAATATGTAATATATATATATATATATACATATATATGTGTGTGTGTGTGTGTGTGTGGTGGTGTGTGTGTGTGTGTGTGTGTGTGTGTGTGTGTGTGTGTGTGTGTGTGTGTGTTATTTGTGTGTTATCATCACATATATCAATCAATCAACCTATTTTTATCATTCAATCAATTTCACTCAGTCATATAATTCAGTTATTTTTGTCAGTCTATCAATTGTATAGTCATACTGTAGTATTAGTATTCATATTCAATAACAGTAAGCAGTAATAAAAATCTGTGTATTAGTATCAGCATATGTACATTATCAATGTATAATAATAAGTAATAGTTATTGAAAATCAATAATTAGAATAAGTAATAATTCATGTATCAGTAATCATAGATGATTACATTTATCACTGGCTCATTACTTTTGCTTGTAAGCAGTGTGTTGCACTCGCTACATTCTCCTTACTTGTGCCTGTAGGGGATCCATCATACTTGTAATACATCCACTATAATTATTTGTAAGCGGGACATTTGTGTACATTATAGGCCTTTTGCCGTCTCCTGCGAGCAAGTTGCATTGAATGTAGATCTTCTAGTGCTGCTCGTAGGGGTTTGCATTTACTACAAATTATTTTATAGTTTCTCAAAAATAGCATGTTGTGTACGTGATGGGACATTTACAATGGCTCATGGGTGCTTGTATTTATTATGGGTTCGTTGTACCTTATTGTAGATAGTATGTTTGTGTATGTATCTATGTTCACGAAGGACCTGTCACACTTGCAGCATATCTACCATCGTTGCTTGCATGCATATTGATGTGTTCATTCATATGTTAGTATGGGTAACCGGATGTGCCATAATTCTTGTTGATTTTCCTATATATGTGCATTGATTGTCAGGTTGTTGCATTCGATTGCATGTGTTATGCTGTCACCTATAAATAATCACATGATTCTTATAGCTTATTGTAAACAAACTATTGTGTGTGTCATAAGTTCATTCTCATGTCAGTAAGCATATTATTATATTCATTATAAGTCTTCTACATATGCTCATAAGAGCTCGTACTCAAGGTAAGTTCTTGGTCCTCGCTTGTAGACTGGCTAATTGAATATGACATTTTACTTTAATTTCATCATTTATGGGCAAGTTATCATATGCATTGAGAGTTTGCTCTTCATTTACCTTTTGTTTATTCATTGATATTCAATTAAATGACCATGATTATTGCTCATCATTTGAATTTTCACCTTGATAATGTAATTATCGATTTAATGTATGGTCCCCTATTTATTAGTTTACAAGTTACGTTCCCCTATCATTTGTTCAATTCATGTTCATTGTTAGTTCAAAATTTGGCAGCCTCCATATATCTCCCCTATTTAGGGGAATTCGGGGAGCTAGGCCTTCCTACCACTCTGCAAAAAAGCGTGTATGATATGTGTCAGGTGACATCGTGATTGTGGTTTTCAACCCCACCATGCTACAAAAAACATGTATGGGTCTTTCGTGGTGCCTGCTTTGAAGCTTGCAAATTTTCTTGTAGGTATAGAAGCTTTCCCACAGGTACTTAGGAGTGTCCCCACCATTTTATAAAAAGTATGTACTGGGCTTATATGTCTCACGACAAGCATCACACCGAGTTCCATCCCACCACGCTAAGAAAAGCGTGTGTATGTGGTTCGCTCGTAGTGCCGTAAGCACCGAAATTTTTTTTTTAGGATTTTTAAGTTTATGAGCATTTATATCTTAGTGAGAAAGAGAGACAACGACGATGTCGGGGCAATGATGACGGCAAAAATGCACGAGGATTGAGTCACAAAAATTTTGCTCTTTCCTTCTCTTTCTTTTATATATATATATATATATATAAAGTGGGATGGTTATTGAAGTGGGGCTTTGTGTTGGCTTTTTAGGCTGAGTTAGTGGTGTTTGTGGTTAAGAGATGGCGGGGAAGAGGGTGTTCAACTTGGAGGCTGTGAGAAGGATAGCTGCTACTGGAATAATTGAATAGCTACTATAAATTAGAAGGAGTTGGAGAGGGGTGATGCTATTTGGGTTTGTAGTAGACTGATGGTTGGGTTGTTAGAGAGATGTAGTTGTGTTGATCGAGTAAAAGAAGAAGGATCAGAGCTATTGTAGTGGGCTTGGTTGGAGGCCCTACATAAGCTGGAGTTGGATGAGAGGATAAAATGTTGTTGGGTGCAGATTTTGGTTCGAATAGAGCAAAAAGGAGATGGAGTAAGCTTGGTTTTGCTATAGATGTGAGAGGCTTGTTAAGTAGCCACTATAGTGAGGAAGAATACTAGTTGATGTTTGGATGAAGGATGAAGTGGATGTACTAGATTTTAGTTGTGTAGGTATAATGTCTTCTATGTAGAGTGGGCTTTAACAGCTGTTGGATGAATCGAGTAAAGGTGGAGATGCTGCTGAGGTTGAATGAAGGAGGTAGACTGCTTTTATTTGGTTTGTATTTGTGGACATCAACTAAGAGGAGGATAATCAAACAACAACAGTCGGCCTGAAGTGCTTGTAAAAATTGTTGAAATGGCAAGAGAAGGCTATGATAAAAGTGGCAGCTGGCTTGGGAAGTTTGGATGTGAGATTTTAGTGGATTGGAAAGTGGTAGGGCTGTTCTAGGTTGGGTGAGGAAAAAAGAAGAAAATTGTTGGGTTTTTGTGGTTGAAGGAGGTGTAGTGGGCTGCTGTGAAGTGAAAGCTGCTGTTGGGTTGGGTGAGGAGAAGGTATAATGTTAGTGAGGTGCTAAGAAATGTGACGGAGTTGTTGTTTTGTGTTTGGAGAAGTGGTGGTTTGAGTGGTCAACATGGAGTGCTTGTAAAAGTGGTTGAAATGGAAAAAGAAGGTTGCTTGTTAGGTGAGGGAGTATAGCTCTTGGAGGGAAGAGGAGCAGTAGAGTTTGATTTAGTGTGTTTTAGGAGCAGGAGGCATGAGCATGTGGCAAGATTTGGGGGTTGATACAACAAGTTTTGAGTAGGATAATAGGCATGTTTTGGGGGCTAGTATAGTAGGATTTGAGCAAGATTATAGCAAGGGATTTGGGTGGTTGGTACAACATGATTTGAGTGGGATAAGAATAGGTGCTGGGGGGGGGGGGGGGGGGGGGGGGGTGTTCTCATACAATAAGATTTGAACAAGATAATAATAGGTTTGGGGTCTGGTACAACATGATTTCAGCAGGATAACAACAAGGGATTTGGGTGGCTAGTTCAACAGGATTTGAGCATCAAAACAAGTTTTGGGAGGGATTTGTGTGATGTGGTAGCCACTTGTATTGGGTTTGACACGTACCGTTAATAACAACAACAAAATATTTGTGTGCTTGCAAAGAAAGATTGAAGTTAGAGAGAGAGAGAGAGAGTAGAGGAGAAGGATTTGCTCAATAAATAAGATTTTTTTTGGTAAGAGGCCGAGGTTAGCTTTAAAATCAGTTCACGATTTAAAAAATAAAATAAAATAAAACAAAATAATGCTAAGTACGGTGTAAACGTGAACTAATCACGTTGAGCATTCCTCTTATTATAATATAAAATAAATTCATCAAAAATACTGTAAAACATATTTCGTCGGATTATCTAGTACGCGCAAAATTTGGCAAATTTGGCATATAAAGTCAAATTTACACTGACATTACGGAGGCCTAAGGCCCCGCGAACGTTGAAAGTTAATTGAACGAGAAATTATTACGGAATACGGATTACAGAGCTGTGGCCATCACCACTGAGCTCCCTCCTCCCAGCTTTCCTCGACCAACCACCCCAATGTTTCCTCTTCTCCTCCAGCTCCTCCTCTTTCCCTTCATCGCATCTGCGGCCTCACCGGCCTCCCCCTCTCGGTCTAGTTACGGTAAGCTCGCTTCCTCCTCTCATCGAAGTTCCCTTCTCACTTCCCAACTCCACCTCTTCTAACATTCTTTCTATTTCTCAGGCCTCTCCTACTCAATTGACTGTGGCGGCATCTCCAACTTTACCTCTGACCTCAACCGTCAATGGCTCTCCGATCGCTACTTCACTGGCGGCGCCATTGGTACGGTAGCCGAACCCCAACACTTCACTCAACCCCAGGAACGCACTCTCCGCTTCTTCCCCCCAAACTCGTTCGGAAAAAAGAGCTGCTACTCCATCCCCGTCCCCCCTGGCCGCTACTACCTTCGTACTTTCACCGTCTATGATAACTACGACTCCAAGATGCGAAATCCCTCCTTCGACGTCTCAATCGAAGGCACTCTCGTCTTCTCCTGGCGCTCTCCTTGGCCCGAACCAGTCGCGCGCAGCGGCGCCTACGCTGATCTGTTTTTCCCGGCCGCAGACGGATCCGCCGACCTCTGCTTCTACTCCATTGCCACGGATCCTCCCGTCGTCGCCTCAATTGAGATATTCCAGATCGACTCCCTTGCTTATGACGCTGCCACTGCTGGATCCGACTTCGTTCTCGTTAACTACGGCCGGCTTTCCTGCGGTTCTGCACTATTCGGTCCTGGTTTTACGAATCACTCCGATCTCTTTGGTCGCGTGTGGCAATCTGATGCCGATTTCCGCGACCCGAAAGTTAAAGTGAAAGCCCTCTCATCCGGCGGGCGCAAGGTGCTCGGCGGTGCTCACGCTCCAAATTATTTTCCACCGCAGCTATACCTCACGGCCGTCACCGTCGAGCAGCCTGGTGTAGGGCTCGAGTACCTACTCCAGGTGGATACTAGGCTCGACTACATGGTTTGGTTCCATTTCGCGGAAATCGATTCCGGCATCAATGCCGCCGGGAAAAGGGTTTTCGATATCCTTATCAACGGGAAAAATGTCGCCAGAATAGATATATTCAAGGCGGTCGGCGGTTTTGCAGCGTTTGATTGGCATTACGTTGCGAAGAACCTAACCACCTCGCCGCTTAGCTTGAAGCTTGTTCCGGTTGTGGGGCAGCCCGTTATCTGCGGGCTTGAGAATTATGCCATGGTGCCTTTGGATCTTGCGAGTCTGCCTGGCCAAGGTAAGTTTTGTAATGGAGAAATCTTGAGTGGTAATTTTGTTGAGTGTTGATGTATTTATGTGTATATGGGGCCTTAGCAAGTGCGATGAGGGCGTTGAAAGAGTCGCTTAGGATACCTGATAGAATGGGATGGAACGGGGACCCCTGTGCTCCTACTACATGGGATGCTTGGGAGGGAGTTACTTGCCATCGTACTGAGGAAGGGCTTGTCATCACGCAGCTGTAAGTATTATTTTTCCGTATGATGTTTTTTACAAATTTTCATAATGAGAAAGGATTCTATAAAGTTAAAAAAAAAAGAAAAAAAAGATCAGTGATTCCTTTATTCTTTGTAACTTTAGCAACCTTTAAATCATTTTCATATAAAGACTTACTTTTCTGTCTTATTATTATTTTTAGACTTGGAGCATCAAAAATAAAAGCGGTCATACCTAAAAGCATAGGCAAAAAGTCAAATTAAAGATGACTATGAGCTGATGATATCTCGTTGCCCCACTCTTTTCAATGACCAAATTCTTTTTTGGCTAATTTATTACACAAAAATGGAATCGGCATATCTCAGGAACAATAAATTTGTGACAAATGGACTTATACTTTATAGTCTATTCTTCGTTCAATATGTATTTAACTGCAGTAATCTCTGTAACTAAAGATAAAAATAGTTGAAGTTTTCGCCACGTTACCAACCATGAATAGAAAGAATTTGTCCCTTCTTTTAGTGGACCTCTTAGACTATATGTAATTCAGTTGCATTATAAAAATAGGGCCATCTAAGTCTTGCATCTATAACATTTCTGGTTACATTGTTAGTAGCTTTGTTATTTCTAGGAAGGCACGAAGACACCCTTTTTTATTGAAATATGAACTTCTGTTTTGACTGATTTCCTCATAAAGTTGGGCATATGTTTCAAGAAAATGTCTGCAATTGATATTCATTAATTCGTAATAATACTCCTATGGCACCCTAAGTCACTAATGGTTAGCAATTTATTATACTTTTCTTTGTTGGCCCTTGTGTAGACCAAGAGGGTGGGTTTGGGGTGGGGTTACACGTGACAGGGAGGTAGTTACTTGGTTGTTTAAAATAAATTTGAATGTTTGAACCATCTAATTAAAGTTCAATTCAACTATAAGCTAGTTTTTAAAAGTAATTCAGAAATATGTTTAGGTGCTTGGCTGAGGCTTGGTGATTCTATAATTCTTAGCACATCTCTTATGCAGGTGTCGCACCAAGGTGCTTCTAGGAGAGCACTTTGCCTTAAGGGACAAGTTGTGTGGTAGGCAAGAGGTGAGCTCTAATTCTTCATATGCAAACGAGATGAGTGAGATGTTTTTTGATGTAGGGTCTAAAGTATCTTTATGGTTGATACGTCATCACAAAAAATTATCTTGATCGGGCACGAATCTCGAGGCAAAAATCAACCCAGAAACTTCAAAAATTAAATCCGGGAGCACCTGAGCTCCGATTTCAGCAAGCTTACAGTCAAACTGAGTGTCTCGGAAATACGAACCCAACGACACCAAATTCAACTCAATCCGAGTCCAAATGAGCCCAAATCAAGCGCCCGAAGCGCTGTTGGAAGGTTCAAACTACAAATTGAGTTACCAAACGGTCTCCGATTTTAACGAGCTGATACTCGAATCGAACGGCTCGACGAGATGAATCCAACAAGCCCAAGATCGCCGAATTCCGACATCATTAAGGCCTCCAAATGTCCAACGAACGGTGCACGATCGAAGGGTTCAATATCGGCCGTCCATTCAAACCACTCCCAATTCGCCCATGATCTCACACCTATTTACAAGTCATGTCACTCCATAAAAATTATAAATAGAGCCCTCATTTCTTCACAAGAGGGGGGGGGGGGGAAGTGAAGAGAGAGAAGAAGGGAAGAAGAAGAGAAAGGGGAAAAGGAGAATCCTCTCCTCCTCGACCACCACCGGAGCTCTTCTGCCGCCTGAATACGCCGGAACTCTGCCGGATATTCGGGAGAACGCCAGAATTTTGCCCAACTTCCATGGGATGCAAAAATTCTTCTCAATTAACGACAGAGTTCCCTCTTGACGCCGAAACTCCTCCCAAGTGATGCCTGAGTTCTCCTCGTCCACCAACAGACGTTGGACTTCTACCCGACATCTGACCTTCATTCTTCGCCAAGTTTCTACCCGATGCCGGACTTCTATCGGTTATCGGACTTTCGCTGGACGTATATCCGAATATGGATTTCTTTCCATTGTTGGACTTCTACCTGACGCCGTCCTTCTGACCTTCATCGTCAGACACAGCCCTTCCAGCCTCCCTCGCAAGACAATTATCCTTCTGACCTCCGTCGCTAGCCGACTACGGTCCTCCTGACTTATGTTGCCCGCCGACTACGGTCCTTCTGACTTACGTCGCCCACCGACTACAGTCTTTCGACCTCCGTTGCCCGCCGACTACAGTCTTGACTTATGTCGCCCGCCGACTACGGTCCTTCTGACTTATGTCGTCCGCCGACTACAGTCTTTTCGACCTCCGCTGCCCGCCGACTACAGTCCTCCTGACTTATGTCGCCCGCCGACTACAATCTTTCCAACCTCTGTCGCATGTCGACTACGATTCTCCTGACTTACGTCGCCAGCCAACTACAGTCTTTTCGACCTCTGTTGCCCGTCGACTACGGTCCTCCCGACTTATGTCGCCCGCCGACTACAGTCCTTCCGACCTCCGTCGCCAGCCGACTATGGTCCTCCTGACTTACGTCGCCCACCGGCTACAAGCCTTCCGACCTCCGTCGCCCGCCGACTACGGTCCTCCCGACCAAACGAACATGTCAATAGTGATTCTTTGTATTCATATCATGTAATGTACTCTATAAAATGTACATCAAGCTAAGGCCTTCTCCCAAGGAAGGGCCTCATTTGTAATCGACTGCAATACTAGTGGATTCATTCAAACTGGGTTTGGCCCGTGGTTTTTCCCCCTTTTCAGGGGTTTTCAATGTAAAAATCTTGGTGTCTCATAAATGCTATACCCTCTCTCTTATCTGATTGCGTGCCGGATTTTCGTACAACGCTAAGACGATAAACTTTATATTTCTCTACCGCCGCGAATACTCCTGGACGCAACAATGGTGAAGGTTGTAACTTGCTTGATGCCCCCTTAGGATGATGGTAGAAGGGCTATGTGTGTGTTGGTAAAATAGATATTCAGGATTGAGATAGATTTCGTGCTGAAACTTCTAGGTTTTTCAATGACAATTTTTTTTTGGAGGATAAGGATGAGGAATTTCAAATCTAAAGTTTTGGATATTAGAAAACTAATGTTGATATTTTTATAGATTTTTTGATCAATTGTTAACGAGTTATGATATTTTTAATTTGGTTGCCCACAAAAAGAATTTACCTCATTGTATTGGGCTTTTGCTTAGGATATCTTAGGATTATTAGGGAGTTGAGATTTTAAAGGTTATGAGGGATTTGGGGGAATGTTTGGGAGAGTCTAAATTTATTTTAGTATTGAGGGAAGCGGTGATTTAAATTATGTAAAAGAGATGAGAATTTGATAAGAAGTGAATGCAATTTTAGCAAAACTAGAGAACGACTCAAGAAATTCATGAAGAAGATCACATATGAACACATTTTTATTGAAAGAACTAGGGGTGTCAATATTTGACACGACACGAAAACCCGACCCGAACCCGACCCGGAAAATTCGGGTTGAACCCGACCCGATTTTAAAACGGGTCGGGTTCGGGTTCCAGAAATTGACGCGTTTAAAAAACGGGTCGGGTTCGGGTTGACCCGGCGGGTTGCCGGGTCAACCCGCCAACCCGTTTAATTTAAAAAAATTCGAATTACCGCCCCCTGCCCGAATATCCCGCGTGAGGCATGACCGGCTGCCCGTGGTCCGGCTTCGGGCTTCCCCCCGCGTGACCGCTGCGGCGCTGCCCGCGGTCGCTTCGTTCGCGTCAAGGTCAAACCAGCGCATCGCGTGACCGTGTGCCCAGTTCCCGCTTCGCAACAGTTCGCGTGACCGCGTGACCGCTGCCCGAGGTCCGCTGCCCGGGACGCTGCTGCCGCGTGCCGCCGGATGTCGATGTCGCTAAGCCGCTGGACACCGGACGCCCGCTGCCGCCGGACGCTGCTGCCGCGCTGAAGCTGATCCCGAATATCGCCGCTGCCTTTCCGTGTCCGCGGGTCGGGTCGGGTTGACCCGAACCCGAAGCGGGTCGGGTTCGGGTCCGATAAATCAACCCGTTTGTAAAAACGGGTCGGGTTCGGGTTGACCCGAATAGTGCCAGGTCATTTCCGGGTTCGACCCGAACCCGACCCGTGACCCGAAATTGACACCCCTAGAAAGAACTATGAAGAAAAACACAATATATAATTAGACCTTCAATTGGAGAGGAAAATTCAGCCCCGCTCCCACAAATCCTTAACCGTCGGCTAGGGCCCTCTCAACCTAAGCAAAACTAATTTCAATAAACATAAGCATAATCCACAAATCATTCCCTTGTCTCCTATATGGTCCTCATCACAGTTTTGAGAGAAACCATGGCTTTGGATAATCCTTCATCTCCCCTAATCATCTCCTTCTTTCCCTCAATCATCATTTTCATCGCTGGGGCTCCTCAATTGACCTTGGTATCTCTCAAAGTCAGCAACCATCTCATCCTCAGGATGACATCAATGCTCTACAACTCTAATGAAAATAAATCTTCCCTCACTTGGACCCCCTGTATGGTCAGAACCACCACACTCCTCTGCTTGTCTCCACTTTCTATGTGCCCAACATCACCCTGTTGCACTGTGTTCACCAGTTTCACCCCTAATTGATTCATGATCTGTTTGGATATGATACTGTGGGTAGCCCTACTATCTATCAGCACACTACCTCCCTGCCTACTATCTCTCCTCTCATTTTCATAATGTGATTTGGAGTGAATCTTACCACTAAGTTCAAGGAGACCTCTACCAAGTCTAGATGTAGCTCTTCCTCCTCCACTATACTGCCCCACCCCCATCTCCCTCCTCAGCTTCCTTGTCATTACAAATGATGAGAACCTGAAGAGTTCGATCCTTACACTCGTGTCTCGGTGTATACCTCTCATCACATCTAAAATATAGCCCCTTCTCCATCTTCTCCTATAACTCCGTCTCAGTGAGTTTCTTGAAGTTTCCCCCAGTTCTCCCTCCTAAATTCTTCTCTTTCGGGGTCTACCGAAGAATACCTTGTTTCGGACCCTTGGGCACAAAAAAGGTGCTGGTTGTCCTGTACAAACTCCCTAAACTGTTGCTTTTAACCCCTCCAAGTGCTTCTGATCCTCTATTAATTGGGCTAGCTCCATAGTCTCTCCTAAATCACGAGGCCTCATCACTCTAACTGCCATCTGAATATCTAGTTTGATCCATTTCATAAAGTTCTCCTCTAGTGCAGTCTTTGAAAGTGGTCCAGTCGGCTAGTAAGGTACTCAAAACTCTCATTGTACACACCAGTGTTCCCTCCTGCATTAGATCGAAGAAATGCTCATAGAAGTCCCCTCCCTCTGTTGGTTTGGAAACGTTTCAACAGGCAATCCTTAAACTCCCTACAATTTTATATGGGCCGCCTCATATCCCTCCATTGGTACCATGCCAATGCTTTCTCCTCTAGCACAGGCCAACTGCCTCAATATCTCCTCCTCTGTCAACCCGTTGACGGCAAAGTACCTTTCCACATTGTAGATCCACCCATACGCATCCTCTACCTTTAAAACAGTCATCTTCAGCTTTCTCACCCTCATATTTCTTCCGTTCCCCATGTTTCCTTCATAACTTTCAATTTCGGAAGGGGTTTGATATGATACAAACAAAAATTGCACGGAAATATTTTAAAGAATTACAAAGCTTGCTACTTAAGATTAAGATTTTGTAAGATTAGATTAGAGAACTCTCAATCGTCAATCGTATTATAGTAAGCAGTTACAAATCAAAAGTTTAAGGCAAGTTAAGATAGAACTGAAATTATCACATAAAAACAAATATGTCGTAATACAATTCCACGGTTAATATTTAGAAAGTTCACTATGAGTTACCATGCTCACTCACGCTCAAAGTACGGCTTAGCGGAGAAAGGTCTTCAGCACACCCAACGATGCTACGAGAACGGTTGCAACGCCAATGGTCTTAATCAACGGAAAGGTTGGAGGTGGTGGAGAGGTAGCCGCGGACGGGGCAGGTGTATATCTCCCCACGAGAAGCCAAGGCGTCTTAGGCTTTTGAAGATCGATCGTATGTGCCAAGTAAAAGAGGATGCGCTTGACGTACCTTTCTGTCATCTCGTCGTATTCCCAATCGGGTTCGTACAAAGGAGAGAGAAGAATGTCAATCTCCCCATGATCGTTGTAAGCGAACCCGTGATCAACCTCGGGATCGGCCATTTGACATTGAAAGGAGATGAGAGGACGTCGTCTTCATCTTTTGGCTTTAAACTTCTCAAGGGAGGGAGCAAGGAGGGGGTGACCAAAGTGGAGAAGAGAGAGTGGCTGGTGGTTTGGGGAAGAAGCTTAGGTTAAAAGTAGGAGAAAGTGAATTACTACAAATCTGAAATTGATTTCAGATTTTGAGTAGTTTTGGAGGGAATCAATTTGAAATTGATTTCAAATTTCAAATATGATTGAGGCCCCAATAGGAAAAACATTAGGAGAGCCCATTAATGGTGGTCGACGGCATGGAGAGAGAAGGGAAGGGGTTTTGTGTTAATCCTGAAATTTATTCCAGAATTTGAATAATTGGGGAAGGGAATTGATTTAGCATTTAATGGGGAAATCCCCATGGGGGGGCCGGCGGCATAGTGAAGGGGGGAGGGAATTAGGGAAGATATTTGGGAGTTTCCAAGTAGAGGTGAAGGATTAGGAAAAGGAATTAATAATTCCGCTTTGATTTATTTTGAGATTGATTGCATGATTGAAACTTTCCTAATTTGGACCTCCCTATATGGCAATAATTTGAATTTCAAAATTTTTAAATTTCAAATAAAACTGAAATTTCCCTCTCATGTGATTTAAACTAGGAAGTCATTATGATGATTGACATCATCATAATGAATGAGAATTATGAGAGAAGAGGGGTTGGCGGCAAGGTGTTGGGGCGGGTTGGAGTGTGGTTGGAAGAATGGAGTTGAGTGGTGGAGCTAGTGGACGGTGGGCTTGGGGAAGGGGAATTATGTGGCGAGCTTGGTGGTGGGCTTGGACGGTGGTGGGATTATGGAGGCCGGCGGGTGGGAGTGAGGGAGGAGGTGGAGAAGACGACGATAAAATAGAAAACCACGAGTTGAGGACTCTTCCAACGACTGATGGGCCTTTCACTTGCTCCCTTTGAGCTCTCTCTCCCTTCTCTAGCTCTCATGCAAGAAGAAGAAACAAGATAAAATTTTCATTCAATAATTCATCCTCTAATACATAAGAGAATGACCATATATATAGGCCTCACAATGACAAATAATCAAAAGACAATAATGCCCCTCGGGCTACAATAGAAATAATAATGACTAATACATAAAAATGCATCAAAAGTAAAGACTCTCCACATGGCCATTGATCTCCTGTGTCGTCTCTGATAGACGCGTCGAAACCTCTTATCGATATCCCCATCCGGGTGGGAGAAAACTCGACCCCGTCTAGTGAGTATTGCGGGCGCTCTCATATAGCTCTAGCAAATATGGATCTAGTCTCTATAGCTCATCTCGATCAATCTATGTGTTCTCTGTCACCGACTTCCCTTTCAAGTGAATCAAGTACCTTTGGCGTCCTTCGTCTCTCGTGGAAATGATTTCATCGTCAAGTATAGCTTTAACCTTCACTGGGTAAGTAAGGTAAATTGGGTAGTGGAGGTAGGTTAGGGATCTCACTAGGTGGGTTCTCACAAGGCTTATTATGAAGTGGATTGACAGGGTTAAACTCAGGTTCCTCAAATGTTACTAAATCTTCAACATTAAACGTAGGATTAAATTAAAGCCTTCAGGAAGGTCTAATACATAAACATTACTGTTTATTTTCGAGATTATCTTAAAGGGGCCCGCACTTCTAGCATGTAACTTTTTAACGGCTGCTTGGGGGAGCCGCTTCGGACGGATCCTTACCATAACAAAATCTCCAACTTCAAATTCTTTAAATCTTTTCTTACGATCAGCATCAATCTTATAGTGAGCATTGCTTTGTTGAATTCTTTTTATTTATTTCTTTGTGCAATTCTTGAAGATGAGATGCGGATGCAGATGCAGACTCAGATGTTCTAATCTTAGGACTCATGGGAATCAAATCAATGGGTTGTTTGGGTAGGTATCCGTACACGACTTTAGTAGGACTTAGACCCATAGTTCAGTTCACATAATTGTTGTAAGCAAATTCAGCTATAGGTAGCCTAGAGTCCCAGTCCCTGATATTTTCTCCTACCAAGGTTCTTAAAAGATTTCCTAGACTCCTGTTCACTACTTCGGTTTGACCATCCGTTTGGGGGTGAAAAGCGGTAGAGAATTGTAGTTTGGTCCCCATTTTATGCCATAACGTCTTCCAAAAGTAGCTAGTAAATTTCACATCCCAGTCTGACACAATGGTCTTTGGCAAGTCGTGGAGTCTCACAATTTCATCAAAATACAACTTGGCGATTCTAGAGGCATCAAAAGTTTTGGAGCACGGGAGAAAATAATCCATCTTAGAAAACCGATCTACCACTACACATATCGAATCATGTTTCCTAATGGTTTTGGGTAGTCCTATAACAAAATCCATGCTAACATCTTGCCAAGGTTGGTTAGGTACGGGGAGGGGTGTGTAAAGGCCGGTGTTTTGCTTCCTTTATTTAGCTAACTGACAGGTGTGACACTGCTTCACTAATATGCTAACGTCCTTCTTAAGACTCGGCCAATAAAAACTATTTTCAATAGCAGATATTGTCTTGGCTTCACCGAAGTGTCCTGCTAAACCACCAGCATGTAATTCCCAAACAAAAAATTCGCGAAGAGACGTTTTGGGAATACAGAGTTGTCGGGATTCAAACAAATACCCATCTTCCAACATGAAATAATCTATAATCCGTTCACCTCCAGTTGCTAACGCAGAATAGATTTCTCTAAAATCGGGGCAGTCTAAGTAGTCTTCCTTAAGTCGCTCGAAACCTATCACTTCCAACCTCATCTCATAAGTCATGATCATCCGACGGCTAAGCGCACCGGCAGCCTTATTCTCAGAACCCGCTTTGTGCCTACTCGTGTAAGTGTACTCTTGCAAAATTCAACCCACCGACCATGACGTGCATTCAGTTTCTTTTGGGAGTTTATATATCGGAGGGCTTCATGGTCAGAGAAAATAATAAATTCTTGGGGAAGCAGGTAGTGTCTCTAGTATCTGAGGGACTGAATGATGGCGTAAAATTCTTTATAGTAGGTGGAGTAGCGTTGCCTAATATCGTTTAACTTTTCACTAGAGTAGACAACCTGGTGTCCCTCTTGGGATACTCCTCCTATGCCTATGCCATATGTATCACATGTCACTTCAAAAACCTTAGAAAAATCTGGCAGTCTCATGACTGGTGCCTCAATCATTTTTTTCTTTATCTCCTCGAAAGCCTTACAGGCAGACACCGTCCAGTGAAAATCACCTTTCTTGAGACAGTCAGTTATTGGACCCATTATAGTGCTTAAATTTCTGATAAATCTCCTATAAAACTTGGTCAGCCCGTGAAAACTTCTAACATCTCTAATGTTCTTGGGTTCAGGCCACTCATTGATTGCTCGCACTTTTTCAGGGTTCGCAGATATGCCTTGGGAGGATATAATGAATCCCAGAAAAATTACGTGATCGGTTAGGAACGTGCATTTCTTGGGATTGGAAAACAATTGATCTTTTCTCAGGACCTCACAGACTTGTCTTAAGTGATCTAAGTGTTGATCCATCGAGCTACTATAAATCAGAATGTCATCAAAGTAGACCACTACAAATTTCCCTAGGAAAGGTTTGAGGACTTGGGTCATTACTCTCATAAACGTACTTGGAGCATTGCTTAAACCAAAAGGCATCACGGTCCACTCGTATAACCCATCTTTGGTTTTGAAAACGGTCTTCCACTCGTCCCTCGGGCGGATTCTAATTTGGTGGTAGCCACTTTTGAGATTGATCTTAGAAAAAAGTGTCTCTAGTCATCATATCTAGCATGTCATCTAATCGAGGGATTGGGAAGCGGTAATTGACCGTGATCTTGTTGATAGCGTGGCTATGAACACACATTCTCCACGACCCATCCTTCTTAGGGGTAAGAAGGGCGGGAACAACACATGGGTTGAGACTCTCCTTGATGAACCCACATTGTAACAACTCATCCACTTGTTTCTTGAGCTCTCCATGCTTAGTAGGGCTCATTCGATAATAGGATAGGTTTGGTAACGAAGCTCCCGGCACTAGATCAATAGCGTGTTGAATGTCCCTTAAAGGTGGCAGTTGGTGGGACAGATCTTCTGGGAAGACATCAACAAAAGTTTCCAGGAGTGGTCTTACTTCCTCAGGGACAGGCCCTTCTTGGGTTACACTCACTTCTCGAACTACTAACTCGTAGAGAGGGGCTCTTGATTCTAGTTTAGTATCCAAGTCTTTAGCAGTTAATAAATTCAGGCCTGCGTTGGTTTTAAGGGAATTGGGCTTGACATCCTCTTTGGTGGACTTGGGCTGGGTTGGTAGGAGTTTAATTTTCTTGCCCTCGTGCTCAAACATACAAGTGTTTGATTGGTCATAAATGTGTACATCGTTATCAAACAGCCAGGGGCGGCCGAGGATTATTTGGCCAACATCCATAGTTAACACATCACACCAGATTTTCTCCTTGTAACTCACGAATTCAATAGGAACGAGACTCCTATCTTTCGCTTCTAAGGCGGTCGAATTGATCCAGGCGACTTTGTAGGGGCTCGGGTGTGGTGTGGTTTTCAAGTGAAGTTTAGAAATCATCGCAGATGACACTGCGTTAATACAATTTTCACTGTCGATTATGACTTTGCAATTTTTATCTCCGATATTGGTGAAAGTGTAGAAGATCGAAGTTCTACGCCAATCATCACTAGGGTTAGGCAGCGAGAAGGCGCACCTAACGACTTGTAGGTCCAAGTGATCCATCTTTTGGAGGCAGTGGATCACGGCAGTATCTTCATCTTGGAAAAATTCCTCGTAGTCATCAATATGATGAACTAGTTCGGTGTCCGGTTCATCCTCTTCTTCCGTGACTTCTTCAATTATAGTAACCTTAAACGGGCTGGAATATTGGGAGGCAATGTGTCCGTACCCTTGGCATCTAAAACACTTAGTGCCGACAGAGATTTTGGGTGCTCCCGTTCTGGTGTTTTGCCTTTATAGTCCGGACGAGGTTGGGTTTGGCTCGGGGAGGGTTGACTACTCGAGGGTCCAGTGGGTTTGTTGTAAGTTTGGCTAGAGGAGGACTTGAACGGGTTAGGACGAGGGTCTTGGGTCCTAGAGGCATGGCTCCTAGATTTCTCTAGGTCTAGCGCAAGACTACAGGCAGCTTCGAAAGTATTCACTCCTATGGCAAAAAGTTCATTCCTAAGATCTTCTCTTAGTCCAGCTCTAAACATTAATAAAAGTTGGGCAGGAGTGGTGGTTTCTTCCCCATTACATCGAATTATGAAGTCATCAAAGGCCGAAATGTATTCTTCAATGGGCTTGCTACCTTGGGTTAACCTATTCCAACGCTCCAAAAGTCTCAGATAGTACGAAGGGGGAAGGTATTTCCTCTTCAACTCTTGCTTCATTGTTCCCCAGTCAGTTACTGGGTACTCTCCTCGAATTTCTCGCATGTGTTCTAAGTTAGCCCAATACTGGTTGGCTCTACCAGTCAACTTCATCTCAGCAAATCAGACATTTCTCTTCCGAAATATTGTACCACTTGAAATAGCTATCCATTCCTTTGAGCAAATCAAGAAAAACTTGGGGATCTAATGTACCGTCAAAAGTCGGGGCATCTATCTTAATGTTCTTAAGAAGTTGGGTATCGTTGTCTCTCCATGGTGCGTCACGTCCTACCGGTTCGTGATTGGTCGGTGATTAGGTCGGTAGTGGTCTCTAGGAGGTCCGTATTCAGTGCGGTTGTCATCGCCATAAGGAGAGTGAGGTTTAGAGGGGGTGTAGATGGCTGGGTTTCCAATCTTTTCGATATTGTCAAGTCTCTCCCGTTTGGCGTCTAAACTCAACTAAGTCCGTTTGGGTGTTCCTAATCTGCTGTGTAACCGTTCCCAATTGGCCCACAATCAGGTCTAAGGTTGCTTGAATGTGTTCTGGATCCATAGTTGGGTGCTAGGGGATACTAGGGAGAGTTCCTAAGTCAAGGACAACAGCTAATCACACTGGTTTGCTCACTAAAAAGGTACCAACAACAGCAGGAAAAAACAGGACAGCAAACTAATATGATGGATGAAGTTAACTAAGCGATTTGGAAGGACTCTAGAGTGTGGACAGCAAGTGAACACAACCTAAAACTCACCCAAAGGCTACTACTAGGTGCAGAAATTTGGTGGACAGCAAGTTAAGTCAATTGTCTAAGTGACCTATACTTAGGGCTGTCAATTCGTGTCAGCGGGTCGTGTTTGGGTCAGATCCAAATTTGACCCGGCTGTAACTGACACGAGCCAGATTTGATTTTGGGTCATTTCTGTAGACCTGAACCCGACCCGGATCGGGTTCGGGTCAACACGACCTGACACGAAAAATATTAAATACATGAAAAATATTAAAAATTTGTTAAAAAACATAGTTAAATTGAATTAGTGAAACAGTAATTAAACTAAAAAAGTCCGTTGATTAGCAGCAAAACATTAATTTAACAATAAACATCAAAATAATAACGTCAAACATCTAAAATTTAATTAGAAATTACAATCATTTATTACAAATTAGTGAACTACAAATCTACAATCTTCAAAATAGTAAAATACAAATTAAATACTTTACAAACAAAATCAAATTATACTTCTTTATTCTTATTTTAGGGCCAAGTGCAAACAACAAACACACACCAAGTGCAAACAGCAAACACTTCAATACTTCATCTTGAATTCTTGATTGTTGAACCTGTATTCAACTTGAATTAAGAGCAAAATAAAAAAATGATTAAACAATAAACACTAAAAGCTAAAAACTAAAAAGTAATAAACAAATAGAAATGATAAATTTCCAAATAATGTGAAGCCCTAGATTGCATAATTGTATAACCAGAAAGCTTTATTTCATTAATCATTAGCCCAAGTAAACCCTCAAAAGTCTCCAACACATTTAGCCAGTATTTAATCTCGAACATATTCGATTTTTATAACTATTACCATCCAAGGCGGCAATTTGCATTAAACTTAATGACTTAATGTAGTATCAATGAATTAATAAAGTATCTTCTCATGAATTTAGGCATTTAGCTAACACAAATACCACCTGGTTGCAATAGTATTAACCAACACACGAGTACACGATGGGTCAACAACTATCACTTTCTATTTAGAAGGTTTTTCATCATTGCTTGAGCTTTCATAGTTATACTCTTTAGCTGTTTAGCCTTCACATTAATTCATCAAAAATAATAAAACATTAATTCATTGCAAGTAGTTTAGCCTTCACCGGATACATTAACATTTAATAGCAACATTGCAAGTTTGCAACAACAACGATCAACATCCAGGCACCCAGCAGCCAGGAGGCAGCAACCTCACTTAATCAGAATTCTGAAAACATAAAATTGAAACAACCAAATTGCAAGTAACAACAACAATAAATAATTAAAGATAAAATTCAGTTTATAAGTAGACAGCCAGACAGCAAAACTGCAACAGGGTTACAGCAACGGCCCGGCAGCCAGTGAGATACCAGCCCTTCAGAGCTAAATTTAGGAGAACAGTTACTGAACAGCACCAAAAAGGCAAAATCCCATATTTACAACCATGCAGCAGCAGTTTAAAAACAATAGAGTCAAGCAGCAACTAGCAAGTGTCCAACCAGTGAGCTATCAAATACCATATAGTAGTTCATTTTAAAAAATGCAATAAAAAACCGCTAGGCAACTCTGTTATCTGAACATTTGGCATCCTCACTGACAATTTCTGTAATACCCAAGTTCATGATGTCCTCAGTTATACCTTCCAGTTCCGGATCAATCATAACTACAAAAAACATATTACTTTTAAGTTTTTACATGAAGTCAGAAAAGAAGTTAATGTAAAAAGTTGGAGTATTTACCATTATTTCCATATAACCAATCCTTACTGCAAACTAATGCTTCAACGATGTCAGGTTTTAAAGCACTTCTATATTGATCCAAAATTCTACCACTGTTACTAAATGCACTTTCTGAAGCAACTGTGGAAATGGGAATGCACAAAACAGCTCTAGCCATAGCTGCCACTTCAGGATACCTGTATTGATTTCCTTTCCAAAAATGTAATATGTCTAACTTAACCTTCCTATCAATTTTTTGTTCTTCAAGATACATTCAACAACAACAATATATAAATTATAAATAACTATTCAATCTCAAACCCCCAAATAATATTGTAATACATGGCTCCATCCTCCAGGCCTCCAACAATAACATTAACAAATTGAAATTGATAATAACAACATTAAAATTAAATAGCATTTAAATGTTTAAGATATACTACAAAGTCCAAACTCCCAGGACCACAGAGGCACAGGCGCACAGCACACCTGCACATGGCTACAACTAAAACTAAGATAAATTTAAACTCAGTCCACAGTCCACACTCCACAGCTACAACCACAACAAAAAGAAATAAGGATGACGACGACGAGCAGTCCAACAGACGACGAACTGTCACAACTCACGAACATGAACAGAGCGACAAAGGGTGAAAGGGATTTCAGTTAATCTCAAATATTAATAATGTAATAAAACATAAATAAGATCTTGAAAATCAGTAAAGAATAAAGGAAATAAGTGATAAATCAACTATAGGGTTTGCTAATCACGAAATCTTCACGACATTCCCTAGGGTTTCTGCTTGAGAAATGGGAAATGCATAATAGAGAAAAAAATCAATAAATCTTGTCATTTACCAAGCAATAATCCTATCAAAACAGTGTATCCAAAAGATCAAAAGGAAATTCCGAATCTCGATATATGACTACATGGGGAGAGCACGAGACTTCAAGACTCAAGAGGAGAACTGGAGAAGGAGAGGATTGAGGAGACTTAAAATCAAAATTCATCACCTGCGAGGCTGCGATCAAACAACAACCGCTCACGAAGAAGGAAGAGGAAAGGCGGAAAATCGAAAACTAGGGCAACTGGGCAAGGACTCCACTCTCCAGCTCCAGCACGCAGAGCGATTGAGCGAACTCGTCGAATCGAAATGACGGAATGGACGAATGGTATACTATTAAGTATTAACCTAATCCCGTGGTTCAGCCAAATGGGTGAAGGCGTGATTGCGTGAAGCGGCGAATTTGACCGGCCGAGTTAAATATCACGGGTTGAAATCGGGTCATATTCGGGTTTCCGGGTTGACCCGAACACGATCCGAAACTCAAATCGGGTCAGTTTCTCTAACCCGAACACGACCCGTTACCCGGGTCAACCCGAACACAGATTTTTCCGTGTCGTTTCCGGGTCGTGTTTCGGGTCGTGTCGAATATTGATAGCCCTACCTAGACTATTATGGATGTTATGGTGAGGATGACAGCACTTAAATAATGAAATATGCTTATGTAAAATGAAGAAACTAATGCAGAATTTTTTGGACAGCAAATGGAAAATAGAAAATAAAATTATCTAGATGATATTATGCATGCAAACAACTAAGGACAAGTTAATTTAGGCTCCTAGGATGCATCTAGCACATGTAATGCTTGCTATCCATGCTCTGATACCAAATATGATGTCATACAAATAAGAATTGCACCGAAATATTTTAAAGGATTACAAAGCTTGCTACTTAAGATTAAGATTTCGTAAGATTAGATTAGAGAACTCTCAATCGTCAATCTTATTGTAGTAAGCAGTTACAAATCAAAAGTTTAAGGCAAGTTAAGATAGATATGAAATTATAACAGAAAAATAAATATGTCATAATACAATCCCACGGTTAATATTTAGAAAGTTCACTATAAGCTACCATGCTCACTCACGCTCAAAGTACGGCTTAGCGGAGAAAGGTCTTCAGCACACCCAACGATGTCACGAGAACGGTTGCAACGACAATGGTTTTAATCCATGGAAAGGTCGGAGTGGTGGAGAGGTAGCCGCGGACGGGGCAGGTGTATATCCCCACGAGAAGCCAAGGCGTCTTAGGCTTTTGAAGATCGATCATATGTGCCAAGCAAAAGAGGATGCACTTGACGTACCTTTCCGCCGTCTCGTCGTATTTCCAATCGGGTTCGTAGAAAGGAGAGAGAAGAATGTCAATCTCCCCAAGATCGTTGTAAGCGAACCCATGATCAGCCTCGGGATCGGCCTTTCGACATTGAAAGGTGATGAGAGGACGCCGTCTTCGCCTTTTGGCTTCAAACTTCCCAAGGGAGGGAGCAAGGAGGGGGCGGCCAAAGTGGAGAAGAGAGAGTGGCGGGTGGTTTGGGGAAGAAGCTTAGGTTAAAAGTAGAGAAAGTGAATTATTATAAATCTGAAATTGATTTCAGATTTTGAGTAGTTTTGGAGGGAATCAATTTGAAATTGATTTCAAATTTCAAATATGATTGAGGCCTCAATAGGAAAAACATTAGGAGAGCCCATTAATGGGGGCCGGCGGCATGGAGTAAGAGGGGAAGGGGTTTTGTGTTAATCCTGAGATTTATTCCATAATTTGAATAATTGGGGAAGGAAATTAATTTAGCATTTATTGTGGAAATCCACATGGGGGGCCGGCGGCATAGTGAAGGGGGAGGGAATTAGGGAAGAGATTTGGGAGTTTCCAAGTAGAGGTGGAGGATTAGGAAAAGGAATTAATAATTCCACTTTGATTTATTTTGAGATTGATTGCATGATTGAAACTTTCCTAATTTGGATCTCCCTATATGGCAATAATTTGAATTTCAAATAAAACTGAAATTTCTCTCTCATTCGAGCTAAACTAGGAAGTCATTATGATGATTGACATCTTCATAATGAATGGGAATTATGAGAGAAGAGGGGTCGACAGCAAGGGGTTGGGGCGGGTTGGAGTGTGGTTGGAAGAATGGAGTTGAGTGGTGGAGCTAGTGGACGGTGGGCTTGGGGAAGGGGAATTATGTGGCGAGCTTGGTGGTGGGCTTGGACGGTGGTGGGATTATGGAGGCCGGCCGGTGGGACTGAGGGAGGAGGTGGAGAAGACGACGATAAAATAGAAAACCACGAATTGAGGACTCTTTCAACGACTGGTGGGCCTTGCACTTGCTCCCTTTGAGCTCTCTCTCCCTTCTCTAGCTCTCATGCAAGAAGAAGAAACAAGATAAAATTTTCATTCAATAATTCATCCTCTAATACATAAGAGAATGGCCATATATATAGGCCTCACAATGACAAATAATCAAAAGACAATAATGTCCCTCGGGCTACTATAGTGACCAACTACCCATAAGGGCAAAAAACGGAAAAATGAAGAAATAATAATGACTAATACATAAAAATGCATCAAAAGTAAAGACTCTCCATCGTGGCCATCGATCTCCTATGTTGCCTCTGATAGACGCGTCGAAACCTCGTATCGATGTCCCCATCAGGGTTGGTCCTCCAAAGCGTCCTGATCATCCTTTCTACACTCATACCTAATCCCTTCATCAAAATCCCTGATCCTCCTTTCAAAATTAGCACTCCTTCGCTCATACCGAACCCCCTCATGTCTTTCCCCATACCCTCTACATGTCTCCTCCCTATGAATAGGCTTTTGAGGAGGCATTCTCCCCTCCAAGATCTCCACCTTCTGTTCTTCCCTTCTCCTTATCGGATTAGGGTTTCCTCCACTCCCTTGGCTGTTGGCTGCTTTCCTCGCCTCTGACACCACCTTTTTGGTTTGGACCTTGAGCATCTTCTTCATCATCTCCTCCATGATAGCAAACTTTCCTTAGATCTTCTGATGGATGGCTGAAATTTGAATTTGAAAATCTGAAAATATTTCTTCGAAATCACATTTCAATTGTTTGGTCTTCCATTCCAATACTTATTCCTTTATTCCTACCATTGGTACCATGATCTAGGCTCCAAACAACAAAAAATAGCAATTTGATATGAATCTGGTCTCCCAAACAACAAAATCAGCACAAACCGAGAGAAAAATGCAGCATAAATCAACGAGGGAGATCTTTATTTTAGCTTAGGAAACCGCTCTGACATCAATTTGATAGGAAGTTGATGCAATTTCAGCAAAACAGCACAAGAAATTCAAGAAGAAGATCACACAAGAAGATCTTTTTATTGAAAAAACTAAGAAGAAAACACAAGATATAGTTTGATCTTCAATTGGAGAGAAAGATCCGGCTCTCCCAAATCCCTAGCCGTCGGCTAGGACTCCTCGCAAAACTAATATCAGCAAACACAAGCATAAAAGAAACTGAACCCTAGGGTAAAATCTACTTAAAGCATACAATCCCATATCAAAATCCCAAAGCAGCCCATTCCTTTTCCCTCCGAGCCACCCCGCTTCCCTATTTCAGTTTCTTCCTTGGGCCCACCCCAAAGGGCGAGGGGACTCAATCCAAGGGGAACTTTTGCCTGCCGTAAACCAGCGCTGGTCTAGGAGAGACTACATCAGACTTGTGTTCGGAAAAAGTAGAGGCAAGAGTGGAAAAAATAATCAAAGACTCACACAAATCCAAGGAGATCAGCCACCAAATTTTATGAATTTGGTGAAGAATCTTTGATCATATTTAGATTTTATCATTTCCTTTAGGCTCACTACGTGCTCATCAAGTTCTCCGTCAAAGATTCATGATAAATTTCTTTGAATCATTTGGAAAGTAAAAAGGCTAAACCTATTAAACACGCTTAAAAAGAATATTTTTCCAAGTACTATAATATTTCTGTTCTTGTTCAAGCGAGTACCTCAGCATTCTTCCGCACAAGCTAAGCGACATTTGCTTTTGCTCTTCTTTCCAAAACGAAAGGATACCATTTGCTGATTTTTTGTTATCATTTTCCTTAAGCAGTGATCTTGGGAGCCAGGGTTTGAAAGGTTACGTTAGTGACCAAATAAGTCAACTATCCAACTTGGTAAGCTTGTAAGTATCATGTGTTTTAAAAACCTCTTTATTATCTTTCTTCCAGTGCTGTTATATGACTCTCATTGAATATGGCAAGTTTTTTTCAACATTAAGAGTGTTGAGCGAATTTTTTTGGGATGCCTAGTTTCGTTTTATATTGTTGCTATATGGAATTTTCTATATTTATATAACACCGAGAAGTTATATTGTTCTTTTGCAATGCAATTATTTTGATTGCTTTAATTTTGTTATATTCAAATTTGTTCGTAACATATGTGATTTCTTGTTTGCAAATTATCAATGGATTTTCTCTGCCATTTTGTGTTTTACTTTCTTTGCATTCCCCTTGATGCATTGAGCGAATTGGAATTTCGGATAAACTATTTGACTCATCTAATCATTCTTTGCTCCTATACAAACTATTCGGATTTCATGAGCTGCCGCAGGGGCGGAGCCAAAAATATTTATTAGTGGGGGCACAAATTAATGATTTTTAAAATGTTATCAATCTTTTTCGGGTGATTTCATTTGATTTTCTATTTAATAGAGCATAGTGAAATAATATTTTTGACTTTTAAGAATATAAATATTTATTTTCAATAAATGATTAAATTGTATATATTATATTCTATTAATTGTCTTATATAAAAATATATTATTACAGTTGTTCAGGATTCTCTAGCGTTGCCTTTTCTGCAATAAAAAATATTGCCTTGTAATTTTTAAAATAAACTGTTGTGGGCTTTATGGGCCAGTGGCATTGCATTTTCTGCAATAAAAAATATTTTCTGATAGCTTTTGCAATAAAATCTTATGGGTTGGGCAGTGGGGGCCCGGTGCCCCGAGGCCACAACTGTAGATCCGCTAGTGTGAACCGGTATTCCT
This sequence comes from Dendrobium officinale, assembly GCA_019514585.1. Classification (NCBI taxonomy): domain Eukaryota; kingdom Viridiplantae; phylum Streptophyta; class Magnoliopsida; order Asparagales; family Orchidaceae; genus Dendrobium; species Dendrobium officinale. Next base: position 30,158,841 of record CM033695.1, on the reverse strand, counting down.
ACCATGAACTTATCAAACTTCATGAGCTTGTATACCCGAATGGTCCTTTTCTTATGTAGAGTCATCTCTTTTTCTTATTATGCTGTTGCATGTCTAAGAGTACAAAATAGACATCTATAGGAGTTAACTACACCCTAGCAAGTGAGGTTGATGCGTCACTTTAAGTTGGCATATGTTTTCAAAGACATTTTAATTTGGTCCTGGAGTTTTATTTTGTGCATGAAAAGGTCATTCCATGATGGAATCAATAGAAGCTCTAAACCTTTCAACTGAGTAATTGTGTTTGATTTTTTTCTTTAAGGGGTCCCTCAATGGAATCCTTAGAAATTCTGGTTCTTGAAATGCTTTTCTGTAATAATACGTGCTAGAGATTTAGTTGACATGAAGTAACAAAGATCGTGGTTGTATTTTCTCTCTGTACGTAGTAACTCATTGTCTCTGGTGAGCATGCAGGTGGTTCTAGTACAGTGTTATAATGAAAATGGTGGGAGTTTTGTCACACTTGACAAGTATTTGCTTCAAACATAGCTTCGAATGAATTCATCCGGGAGTTTTCTGTCAAGGTTTTCATAGTTTTTTTTTTAAGCAGCAATGTTTTGACTTTTTGTTAGGTTTTTCATTGTATGTGCAAGCCATGTTCTTGAACTATGAAGCTACGACATTTTTTTTTTTTGCAGAAGAATTTTTTCCAATTTCTTAGAAACAAACCCATAGTTTATATTTGCTAATTATAATCAAATCCTTTGATCAAAGTTTTCATATTTTATGATTTTGTCATAATTATTCGACAAATTTTACGTTAATTATCGATTACTTAATGCAACTCTTCATTTTTCTCATCCAGGACTTAGGACTTGACCCCATGTGATGGGATAAAAGCTTGTTGTTATTGTATTGATGATTTTATGATTTATATTTATTTGAAATGCCTATTTTTGATGGGCATAATGCACAAATTTATAGTTGTCAAGGCTTCTATAGGTATGTGATAACGTCTACTGAATATGTTTCATGTAACTTTCAATATAATATAGTTATCGTAAGACATACTCTATCTTGGATTTTGAAGATAAGCACATTTTCTCATGGCAGCACGCTTAAATATGAAAATTATATTTTTGATGTGTGCGATATTTAAAAATAATGATATTTGATTATTTTGCATGAGTGTTTGTCATTAAAATGCATACAAAGTTTCATTTTTTAAATTTTAAAAGTGTTTGTCTTTTGAGTTCTGTCTGCTTGCTTGTTTGAATTAAGTATACGGTGATGCTGAAAGCAAAAATCTATACGACATCTTTTACTTTCTATAAATTAAGAGAACATTCAGTTCATTTTCATTTCAATTTAGTTCACTACGTGGGTTCTTGTTGTTTGCAAGTGTTCTAGTGTTGGCAAGGAAGTTTATTGCTTACAATTGAGCTTTTCAGGTTTATTATAAGTTTCTTGTAAATTCATGTTTTAATTTGAGGTTTTGCTTTCACTTTTCAACTTTATCCAATTATATTTATTTGAACACCATCCAAATTCTTTTCCTCTATTTGTCTATTCAATCTGGATTTCAACAGCCTCCCTATGTCTTTCTCGCGTAGGGTGGATGTCAGCATGGGTGCTAGGCCTACCCACTAACAACAACAACATCAAGCCTTTATCCCACTACGTGGGGTCGTCGGCTACATGAATATTTTTTCTCCATTGTGTCCTATTAAAAGTCAAATTCTCGTTTAAATCATAAAGAAAGAACATTTCTAATATTTGCTAACCAAGTCTTTTTAGGTATGCCTCTTTCTTTCTTAACATAAGTCAAATCTAATACATCTACTTTCCTAACCGGGTCATCAGAAGGCCGCCGTTTTATGTGACCAAATCTGTGATAAACCGGTTTGGGGGCCGGTTCAACCGAACCGGCCACCCGCCTCCTTTTAATAGCCGCGACCCCGAGCGGGGTTGGTTTCGCGAACAGAACAGGGAAACGAAGAGGGCGGACGACCGAACGTGCGAAGGTAGGTTTTCGAGTTTTCTTTCGCCATTTTTAGCAGTCGATCGCGTTGGAGGATAAGAAATAATGATTCCTTTTCATTCCTATCGTTATCAGAGTGTTATTTTGGGAGGAATTGAAGAACGAGAGAAACGAACGAAGAAGGAAAAAGGAAAAAGGTTTGTTGGAATTTCTTCCAGATTTTTTTTATAAATTGCTTCTTCTACTTCGTTTAAGTGAGAGACATGTTCCTTGCAAGATAAGGAAGGGATTGAAGCGAAGAAAAAGAGATTTTTGCGAGAAGAAAGATTTTGAGAATTTGAGAAATTTCCATTCAAGATTTGTAAGTGAATTTCTATCATTTCAGTTTTAATGTTATTTGATATTTAAATCAAATATATTATTTTGATAGAAATTATTGTTTGAAATTATGGTTTTAGGAAGTGAAAGATCAAGTCATAAGTGTTGATCCCACGAGGATTCAACAAGAAAGGAAAATTGATTCAAGAGTAAATCAAGCATCGTCGACCTGAGAAGTTCAAAGTGGGTAATTAATTATGAAATTCAAGTTTTAGCATTTTCTTCCGTTTTCAAAGTTTCAATTTAAAGACTACAATGTACGAAATGTTGAAAGATTAAATGCTTAAGTAATTGAAATTATTATTTCTAATGAGAAATAAATGAATTGAATAATATATAGAAAAGAAATATTGAGAAGAAAACGACATGTGAAATAGAATAGAAATGTTATGGAAAATGTAAAAGAAATGATATATACGAATAATTCAGGAGTTCACCCCCTTATGGTACTGGCTGGGGACGCCGTACTCGTGCACGAAAATGGAAAAGGAAAAGGCTATGGAAATGGAAAAGGACTATGGAAATGGAAAAATGAAAGCAAATGGAAAAGGTTGTACCTTCAGGTACTTTGAGACGGTGCTCCTGTGCAAAGTAAATAGAAAGAAAAGAAATATGAATGAATCATTTAAAGCTATAAAATGTTTTTATATTGTTTCAAAAGAAAATATTCAGAGATGTATAAAGTATTGCAAAGAATTAATTTAATGTAAATAAATAACGATGTTTAATAAGATTAATTATGATGATTATTAAATAGCTACCCACTGAGTTTACTTAGTAAACTCAAACCACAAGTTTAAATATTTCAGGTAAGTTCTAAAGAAGAAATGGCTGAAAGAGAAGAACATGTTTACAGAAGGCGACGTGCAAATGATGACAGGTAATGTTCCTTTTGTGTTTTATGGCTCTTTAGTACAATGAAAAAGTTTTGTCTAAAAATATTATCGTCCGACTTTTAGTACCCGCCTCGTTAGATCGAGTACTCGGGCCGGGTCGTGACAAAATCATCTAAGGCGACTCTCTCTAATCTTATCTTCTACTGGAGCTACTCCATCCTTTTCACATATATGCTCATTTCATATCCTATCTCTAAGGGTAATTCCACTCATCCACCTAAGCATCCTCATCTCTGCCACACTTAACTTAGTGTTATGCTTCTTTTTTAATGGCCAACATTCGGCACCATAAAGCATTGCAGGCCTCACCACCATCTTAGAGAATTTTCCCTTAAGTTTGAGGGGTACTTTTTTATCACACAACAAGCCTGATGCATTCTTCCACTTCAATCATCTAACTTGAATTCTGCTGATAATATCCCCATCTATTTCACCATCACTCTGAACAATAGATCCAAGTTATATAAAACATGTACTCTTATTAATGACTTGATCGCCCAAAGTCACAATCCCCTCATTAGGTCTATTACTACTAAAATTACACTCCATATATTCTGTTTTAGATCTACTAAAGTGAAAACCTTTGGACTCTAAGGTTGACCTTCATAATTCAAGTTTACCTTCAACTCCCTCTCTAGTCTTATCAACAAGAAGAATATCATCATCAAAAAGCATATACCAAGGTACATCCTCTTGCAAATGTCTAGTGAGAACATCCATGACTAAAGCAAAATGATATGGGCTTAAGGCTGATCCTTGATGTAACCAACCAAAATAAGGAAATACTTGGTCAAACCACCTTGTGTTTGAACACGAGTAATAGCTCATGCATGCATATCTTTAATGATTTGAATATAAGCATTATGTTAGACCGGTCCACTAGACCGGTCCAGCCGGTCCAGGCGGGACCGGTTCACGGGCGAATATCGCGAAACAGGCGATTTGTTCGCCTGGGCGGAGGCCGCGCGCACCGCGTGCCTTGCGGGAGCCGAATAGGAAGCTTTTTTGGTGAAATTAAGAGGGGAATTTGAATATAGGGAATGTTTAGGGATTTCCTTTTGTTTTGTATGCATTAAATAGTAGATTTTCCTAGGGTTTGATCATCTTGAATTTGGCTAAAATTTGAGATCTCTTAGATTTAGGCTTCTTTGGGCTCTAGCGGCGTCTAGAGATTTGGGAGAGATCGATCCTCCTCTCGAATTGAGGATCAATTGTATCTTTTCTATTCTGTTTCATTTATTAGTAAAAATACAAGTCTTTTCTCCACAGTTTTCTCTTCCATTTGCTATTTTTCCACTGTTTCTTGGCTGATTTCTGCTGTGGACAGCAGTTTTACATTGGATCTACTTGGTTTTGGTGAGAAACACTTGGAAATCCAAGTGTTTCCTATCAAATTGGTATCAGAACGTCGTTTTTGGGACCTTAGGAGGTTGAAATTCTGATTTTTCAGCGAGCTTTCGGTTTCCGGAAGTGAAATTGTTGAGATCTGTTGGGAAGAAAGATGGCCGGAAAGAAGGTGGAAGTATTGGAAGGCGAGTTCGGACAACTAAAGACAGATCTGGAGGGAAAGTTCCTGGAAATCTCCACCAACAATGACAGGTTGGAAGGGAGGTTCGCGGCGATGAAAGAAATGATGAAGAAACTACTAGAAATGAAGACCCATCCGGCGGCATCGGAAGTAAAAGAGACCACCGACGGCCATGGCGTAGGAGGAAATCCAAACCCGATCCGGGGGAGGAGGAATCCGGAGGTGGAGATCCTTGAGGGGGAAGACGATATGCCTCCTCTAGAACCGCTTTCTAGAGAGGAGATGAGTCTGGGGTACGATCGAAGAGGTGCTGATTTTGGCAGTAGAAGAGAGGAATTCCAGCGTCGAGGTGCTGAATTTCAGCGTCGAGGTGCGGAATTTGAAGGCAGGAGAGGGGAATATGAGGGAAGTGCATATTTTGGCAGTAGAAGAGAGGAATTCCAGAGTCGAGGTGCTGAATTTTAGCTTCGAGGTGCGGAATTTGAAGGCAGGAGAGGGGAATATGAAGGAAGTGCATATTTTGGCGAAAGAAGAGAAGAATATCAGCGTCGAGGTGCTGAATTTCAGCGTCGAGGTGCTGATTTTGAAAGGGGAAGAGGGGAATATGATGACAGATTCAGATACCAATGCCGGAGGGAGGACCGGGACACTTGGGGAGCACTTCCTCTTCGAGGAATGGGAGGTTATGGAGAGTACCGGGGTAACGGAAGGGATCCGAAGGTGAGGAAGTTGAAGATGTCTATCTTTGAGGGTGAAGATGGCCATGGTTGGATATACAAGGTGGAGCGTTACTTTGCAGTCAACGGGTTGACAGATGATGAGAAGCTAATGGCGGTAGGATTGTGTCTGGAAGGGAAGGCGTTGGCATGGTATCAGTGGCGTGACAGGAGGGAGCTCATCCGGGACTGGAGAGAGTTCAAGGATTGCTTATTAGAGCGTTTCCAATCCGACGGGGAAGGAGACTTCTATGAGCAATTCTTTGCCTTGACTCAAGAAGGGACTGTGGCAGATTATCGGGATCGGTTTGAGTACTTGGCTAGTAGATTGGATCACATTTTAGAGTCAACCTTAGAAGGGAACTTCATGAAGGGGCTGAAACCAGAGATCCGAACAACAGTCAGGGTACTGGAGCCGAGGAACCTGGGAAAGGCTATGGAGCTGGCGCAGTTGGTAGAATATCAGAAGAAAGCAGAAAGAGGGGCTTGAGAAAACTGCTCAGGAGGTTCTTACAGGACGACGACCACTCTTCTAGCACCTAAGGGGTCTGCATCAGACAACTGTAATGAGACCACCCGGGAGAAGCCAGTGGAAGGAGGGAGTGGGGAAAATTTCAAGAGGTTGACAGAGAAGGTGATGCAAGATAAGAGGACAAAGGGGTTGTGCTTCAGATGTGATGAGAAGTACATGCCAGGGCATAGGTGCAAGGACCGAACTCTTCAGGTTCTCCTTGTCTGTGAAGACGAGGAAGACGAGGAGGGAGGTGGGAGCAGATTTGGAGAGGAGGAGGAGAAGTTGCACCTGGATGTGGCAGAGTTTCTCTGAACTCTGTAGTGGGATTCACTCCGAGTCACACTATGAAAGTGAAAGGAGAGATAGCTGGCCGTGAGGTGGTGGTGCTAATTGATAGTGGGGCTACCCACAATTTCATTTCCACTCAGGTTGTTGACCAATTGGGAGTGAAGTTGGTGGACACTGGTTGCTATGGAGTGATGATGGGTACAGGGAAGGTGGAGAAAGGCCAGAGGATTTGTAAAGGAGTGGTGTTGACCATCCAAGGGATTCAAGTAAGAGAGGACTTTCTTCCACTAGAGTTAGGAAGCACTGATGTCATCCTGGGGATGAAGTGGTTGCAAACCTTGGGGGGAAACCAAGGACAATTGGGGAGCACTCACGATGGAGTTAATGGTGGATGGGAGAAGGGTGGTCATAAGGGGAGATGCAGGGCTATCCAAAGCCATCACATCACTTAAGACCATGGTTAGGGACATACAAGAGGTGGGGGAAGATTATGTAGTGGGACTACAGAGAGTGGAGGCGATCAGTTTGGAGGAGGGAGAGGATGTTTCTCGTTCGTTCTGTGCAGCCCTTGGTTTCGCAATACAGTAAGGATTTTCAGTCACCTCAAGGATGGCTTCGTCCACCGGAACACGAGCATATCTCCACCTTGAGGACAAGGTGGATTTTCGGGAGGGGAGTATTATTGTTAGACCGGTCCACTGGACCGGTCCAGGCGGGGGACCGGTTCACGGGCGAATATCGCGAAACAGGCGATTTGTTCGCCTGGGCGGAGGCCGCGCGCACCGCGTGCCTTGCGGGAGCTGAATAGGAAGCTTTTTTGGGGAAATTAAGAGAGAGAATTTGAATGTAGGGACTGTTTTTAGGGATTTCCTTTTGTTTTGTATGCATTAAATAGTAGATTTTCCTAGGGTTTGATCATCTTGAATTTGGCTGAAATTTGAGATCTCTTAGATTTAGGTTTCTTTGGGCTCTAGCGGCGTCTAGAGATTTGGGAGAGATCGGTCCTCCTCTCGAATTGAGGATCAATTGTATCTTTTCTATTCTGTTTCATCTATTAGTAAAAAATACAAGTCTTTTCTCCACAGTTTTCTCTCCGATTTGCTATTTTTCCACTGTTTCTTGGCTGATTTCTGCTGTGGACAGCAGTTTTACATTGGATCTACTTGGTTTTGGTGAGAAACACTTGGAAATCTAAGTGTTTCCTATCAAATTGGTATCAGAACGTCGTTTTTGGGACCTTAGGTGGCTGAAATTCTTATTTTTCAGCGAGCTTTCG